>CAXIVR010000007.1:71654881-72032381 GCA_964035755.1 Teleogryllus oceanicus | reverse complement strand
ATAGTTGTTACAGGTTGTTTATACTCATTTATACAGTCCAAATAGTAAATAGTGCATTATGTATCATTGTTAAAATTAATGTTACTTTTCTTGTGACGCTCAGCATAGTCTCTAATTGTATAGAAACAGTTATGCAGCAGAAACGATTTCAATTGGGATTTAAACTTTTCTATTGAATTTAATAGTTTAATGTCATCTGGCAAAGTGTTGTAAAATAATGTACATGTATTGTATGTGAATTTTTTGTAATGAGCTGTTGATACTGTCCCCTGATGAATATGATTTCTACGTCGAGTGTTATAGTAATAGACTTCTGCATTTTCTGAAAAAATATTCCCGCCCTTGAGCAAGTCATTTTTTACAAAAACACTGATTCGTAAATAAAAAGACACGGTCAGGGGGCGAGAACAAGGACAGCAACGTGCGGGGACGATGGGGCAGGGACAAAGGACAGAGACGCTGGGGAGGGCGTGTCGACCGGTTCTGTCCGTCCCTACCCTTCTTCGCTTTTCTCCGCACTGTTATTCAACGCCATGCTCCGCAGCCCCCGACCGGGAGCGGTAGCGCAGTGCATCAACTGATGTCACTGCAGCGCCTCTGACCGGGAGGTCCTAGGTTCGAGTCCTGACGGCGGCAGGATTTTCGACACTAACTTTTCAGCTAGGTCGAATTCAGTCGCTGGCTGGAGGAGAATTCTAGCGGCCGGCTGCTCTGATCGGTAGTTTTCCGTGGTTTCTCCGATCAACACCAGGCGAATGCCCGAGCAGTACCCTACCAAACGGGCGAATGCCGAAGTAGTACCATACCAAACGGGCCACGGACAACGCGCGATCTGTCCTTCCTCTTCCCTGTCCTATCCTCTCCCCTTACACACACACACTAACATGCTCTACACTACCACATGTTCCGGGAAACCGGTCTGGTGCTTTGTGCTTGTCCCGGCTGGTGCGGTGCCCCGCTGGTGGGAGAGTCCTGGTTAGGGGGAAACCCCACTAGCCGACGGTACGTCGGCGCTGGACCTCGCCATCTCCCGAGAAACAAACATGCAGTACAGTAATGGGATTAATGACCAAAGTAGTTGACGTGCCCGGAAACACGAAAAAAAAAACCAAACCGCAGCTCCCGTCACCACACTCCGTCCTCGATGCCCCATCCCGTCCCGGTGTCACCACGCTCTGTTCCTCACCTGTGGTGGTCGGCGAGCCCGACTATTGCAAGAACCGGGAGGCGCCGGGAGGAGCAACTGGCGCCAGGAGGCCCAGGCGTTGCGGGGAGAGCATGGTGCGCTGAGCGACGCAGTCTCATTACGCTCATATCTGCGGGAGTCGCTCTTCCGTAAGTGAAGGGTCGCTGCTTCGAGTGCGTTGTAACGCATGGCTATTTTCATTAACCCTACATTACAAAGGCGACCTCAACCAAGCATTATTAGAAAGGTGTAGCCTGTCAGAGTACTTTGAGTAAAAATTAAACAAAAACTCGTTTTTACAATGAAACAAAAACCACCTACTGACCAGGAGCGGTAGCTCAGTCAGACTGATGTCACTGCAGCCCCTCTGACCGGGAGGTTCTAGGTTCGAGTCCTGACGACGTAAGGATTTTCGACACTAGCTTTTCAGCTAGGTCGAATTTAGTCGCTCCCCGGAGGAGAATTCAAGTGGCCGGCTGCTCTGATCGGTAGTTTTCCATGGTTTCTCCGATCAACACCAGGCGAATGCCGGAGCAGTACCCTAACAAACGGGCCACGGACCACGCGCGATCTTTCCTTCCTCTTCCTTGTCCTATCCTCTCCCCTTACACATACACTTACACTAACATGCACTACACTACCACATATTCCGGGAGACCGGTCGGGAGCTTAGAGCTTGTCCCGGCTGGGGCGGTGCCCCGCTGGTGGGAGTCGTGGTTAGGGGGAAACTCCAGTAGCCGACGGCAGGTTGGCGCCGGATCTCATCATCCAGCGGAGGACGATCACCGCCATTTCTTGAGGAAAAAACATGCACTACACTAACGGGTCTAATGACCAAAGCAGTTGACGCGCCTGGAAACACGAAAAAACGAAACGAAACCAAACCAAACCAAACCACCTACTGTTTACAAAGCTTGCTCACCGGTACGTGATGTCACTAAGATGGCGGCTTGGTTGTCATGAGGCAGCACGGTGACCACGTAGCTGGTTTGGGCGCATATATTGTTTTCAGTTTAATTCTCCTGGTGTGGTCCGTGTGTTCGGAGCAGTTTGGTGTGTATTTACGTACGTGTATTCTACTTCCGCTTCGATATGGCTTTTAGATGTGTACTTACGATGTGTCTCCAAATTACATGTGTTTGGTTCTCCAGAAGACCCTCATATGCAGAAGAAAAGGACTGCTCCTAGTCACTGAGACTTTGTTCCTTCTAAATCCTCGAACGTAAGGTTATGGATCAGATCTTACATTTGTTATACTGATTATTTATTGTTATACTGATTAACTATTGAAGAAAATGCGAGAGCGTGGAAGGGGAGACGGTTTCCAATGACCTTGTAATAAAGAATTCTTCAGAAGTCACCAGCCGGAGAAATGTTTGTTGGGTCTATCTTATAATGTGAGAGAGAGAAGTAGTTCATGGTGCTTGGTAGTCATTCAGCTAATAATTTAGTCAAACATTTAAGCTATAAATATTCATTTTTTAACTTTTGTAAAAAGAAAATGATTTTTATCAAACATTGCATGAAATCGAATATTGTATAGTAAATTCATCAGTTGCGTTGTATAGGTTTAATGTACTCTATTGAAATCAAATGTTCAATACAAAAATTGATGTTAAAAGAATGTTATCATTCATGTATATTTTTTTAATTCAAAAGGAGTTTCCTGGCGTGGAAAATGTAAGAGAAGAGTGCCCGACGCACTCCATGACTACCTACGGTGACGTCACGAAACAGTGAACAGGCTTTTTAACTCTAGGAGGTGGTGGTCGAATTCAGGAAAAAAGGTACGCACACAACGTTACGTGTACTTCACTGGCTAGGCACACAATGAAGGAACAGCCCTTTCTGGAAACGGAAGATTAGTTTTTGATCAACACATCCGATCTGTGAGAAAAATAACCTAAGACGATGTAGCTCTGGTTACACGTCGAGCGTCGTCGCCCGGAATATTGACTATATTGCACTGTGAATATACTCTTCTAAATATCGTAGAATAATATAAATCGACAATTTATCGACAATAATAATAATAATAATAATAATAATAATAATAATAATAATAATAATTATACAGTAACAATATAATATATAATAAAGCGTAACAATATACATTTCTAGATCAAAATTATTTGAATATTAGTTGATGTAACAATATTGCTAATCATAGAATCTGTAAATGTTACCTTAATCTAAATTTGTTAATGTTTGTAAATTAAACATTAATGTTAATCTATCCATTTCCATCACAGGGGACGTTCTGAAATTTTGCACTGTGAGCAAAGCACATATATTATAGGTTATCCTTAGAAATCAAATAAATCGGTTAGGTAAACAAAAATAAATACAAAAGTAAATGAAACTAATATATTAATAGAGTTGGACGCTTTACCTAACCTTACACATGTAATTAACGGTAACACGCATTCTTGAATGCGGATCTGAATACATGACAGGCGAAAAGAAAAGTCACCAGGAAGGCTGGACGCTTTAAAGCAGGCATGTCAACGTCACGGGCCGTGTTTAGTTGCTTTTTACCATGTTATCACCATGTTTATTTGCTTTTTGATAAAATATATTATAATCTGTGAGGAATGTGTTTTCTTTTGCTATAGAATAATTCTGAAACCAAGATTCATATGCTACGATGCACTCCATGTATTAATTGCATTTAAAGACTAAAAGTGAATGTAATTAACATTTTGTTGAGAACCGAAAACACCTTATATAATGGAAAACGATGCTTCATGTTCTGTACAGCTTCAATGTCATTTCATAGAAACATTTTCTCCGCTGGAAACATCTGTTTCTGCGTTCTTCGATGCTCAAAAGTTCCCTCCTGAGCGAGAACGAATTTCGCCAACATTTTCGATATCCTAGCCCAGCAAAGGCGTTTCTTTGTCTCCCTTCTAATTTCCCCTTTACACGACATCCTCCGCTGTCCGCCCAGTTGTCACCGCCATTCCTCGCCCTCTTCTCAGTTCTTTAACAGCCGCCGTCCTCGCCGATCCCGCCCCCTGTGCAGCCCTTACCACCGCATTCTATCGTGCTCCCCCGTCGATCCCGCGGCCTCGCTATCCGTGCCGGGAAGTCCTAGGTTCGAGTTCTGACGACGGCAGGATTTTCGACACTAGCTTTTCAGCTAGGTCGAATTCAGTCGCTGTCTGAAGGAGAATTCTAGCGGTCGGCTGCTCTGATCGGTAGTTTTCCGTGGTTTCTCCTATCAACACCAGGCGAATGCCCGAGCAGTACCCTACCAAACGGGCCACGGACCACGCGCGATTTTTCCTTCCTCTTCCTTGTCCTCTCCTCTTCCCTTACACACACACTTACACTAACATGCACTACACTACCGCATATTCCGGGAGACCGGTCGGGAGCTTAGAGCTTGTCCCGGCTGGGGCGGTGCTCCGCTGGTGGGAGAGTCCTGGTTAGGGGAAACCCCACTAGCCGAGGTTGGCGCCGGATCTCGCCATCCAGCGGAGGATGATCACCACCATCTCCCGAGAAGAAAAACATGCACTACACTAACGGGATTAATGACCGAAGCAGTTGACGCGCCCGGAAACACGAAAAAATCAATCAATCAATCAATCAAGCTATCCGTGCCGCCCCTGCCACTCGCTACCTTTGCCTCTCTTCGCGGCTCCCGTCGTCACCCGATCCTCCTATCACGTCACCCCCTTCTGCCTCACGATATCTGAGTCCAAATTAAGCCCCCGCCTTCCACGCCCCCTCGACAACTGCTGCCCCCTTGTCATCACTCTCTCATCGTCACCCCCTCCCCGCAGCCCCCCTTCCCCCCTTCCTGCCCCCCCCCCCCCCCACCCTGCCCCGCCGCTCCCTCCCCCTGCCGCCCTACTCCCGCTGCCTCCACCGCCTCGTCACCCACATCATTCCTACCGCCGCCGCAGATATCCCTGCTGCCTCCCGCGTTGCCTTCCCCAACCCCTCGTGCCACCACCTAGGTCCTCCCATCCCCCCCGCCCTGCCGTTCTCACGGCATCCACCTCCCCAGAGGCCCTTGACGCCCACACCGCCTCCGTCGCCACCGCTGCCTCCGCCGTCTGCCTCGTCTGATTAATCAGAGCCTTTGTCTGTGGCGACTGACATCAGTGAGCGGCGGCGGCGGGGCCGGGGCACCCCGCCCGCTCAATCCTCTTTCCCTAATACAGGCCAGAATAAATTATTTCGCTAGAGCTACTCCCTTGTCACTCCTCAGACGAGAATTACATCGGATTAGTCGTGGCAAGGTTGGCCTCTGTGACTGTGACGTAAATTATTTGGCGGGAGACAGGGGTGGGGGGTGGTATGGCAGGACCGACCTTTCTCAGAGACATTAAGTAACTTCAAATTCGTAAAATGCACTTTAAGCTTCATTAATATTGTGGGTAGGCGATAATTAAATTATCTCGAGGTCGTGGCCGGTGAATCAATCTGCGTTAAGTTTCTTAATAGACGCTAGCACGCCGTGCGGGTAATGAACTTTAACAGAAGTGATTATTCTTCTGGAAGCGCGCGGATGATGTGTGCTGGGCGCCGTGCTTGGTGGGGGGGGGCGGGGGGCGGAGGAGTTGTAATTTGGCGACGTCGTTCCGTGGCGCGGAGATAACCCGTGTCGTTCCGGGCGCGGGGCGCGTCCACTTCAAAGCCGTGAGATATTCGCGGAATCCGGGGTCTTATCTCCATACATCGTCCGGAGCCAGCCGGCGCGGCGCGGCGCGGCGGCGCCCGGCGTCTCGCCCCGGGCGACGAGCAGGAGGAGGACGGCGAGGACCGGCGAGGATCCGACGGAGGGCGCGAGACAAGGAGGACGCGTGTAAGCGCAGATCGAGGGGATTGGACCCAATCCCCTGGGGAAGAGCCTGGGTTTCCAGGGCCGGGCTGTTTCACAATATTATGCTAAGGCAAGGCCTTATCCGACAAGCCATCGCACTCGGCTCTCAATCTGCAGCGGTGTGTCGGCGGCGGCGGCGGTGGTGGTGGCGACCCTGGCTGGTGAAGGCGGCGCGACGATATCCTCGCCGTCTGGTGGCCCCACGGTGCTGGAGGTGGTGACGGCGATCATGGGGGTAACGGTGGCGGTGAGGGTTGAGGCGGTAACGGTGGCGGGGACGACGGTGGTAGCGACACTGGCGGGAAAAGCAGTGTAATGTAAGGCTGTAGCAGAAGTGGGGGCGGTAGCGGTGGTGGTGGCTAGGGCGCCAGGGGCTAGGAAAGCGCTAGTGATAGTGGCGGTGGCGGGTGGTGGTGGTAGAGGTGAGCGTGGCGGTGATGGTAGTGCGGTGGCGATGGCGGCGATGGCTGTGGGGAAGGTGGTTGGGGGGGGGGGGGAGCGGCGGCCGTGGCGGTGACCGCTGTGGAAGAGGTGTGGTGGCCAGGCGCAAGGGGTTGGGAAACGCTGGGTAGCGGTGGCGATGGTTGTGGGATGGCGGCTGTGGAGGGCGTGGCCGAGGTGATGGGGCTGGTGGTGGAGGCAGTTGGAGGTAGCGGTGGTGGTGGCGAGGGCGGCGAGCGAAGCGACTTCCATACGCCTTGCGCCGCTGTCCGTCGCCTCGGCACTTCCGCTTTTGTCTTTTATCTCCCCCGCTGCCGCCGCCTTCCTTGCTTCCGCCGCCTCCGCGCTCTTTTACCGGGCCCCGACGTCGTACCTGGGGATATTACTTTATTTCGACGCTGGACGAACGCTACCAACGTGCTCTTTGATCGTAAAAAAAAATTAAAATAATAATTTCTTAACAAATGAAACTAATAAATGATACTGTAGGCTTTCGAATTATTAAACTCTATAGTAAATAAAGCATGCTAATGGAAGATATTATTCCGTATTTCCGTATTTATTTTAATTTGTATTGGGCTTAAAAAAACATTTACAAGTTTTCTCTAATAAAACGGTATTATATGTTTTAAAATAATTAATAACCGTAGTTTTGCCTCAGCGATTTGAATATTGACAGTTCTTCGAAATTTCAAAAAATAATAAGTAAATACAGAAAAGCAGGATACATTCATAATATTTCCATCGTGAATACGTAGCTGATGTGCAAACCTCTGTAATATTTTCTTGTGATATATTGCAAAATGTATTCTTTACAGCGTGTGATTTGGGGCTGGTCATGGCGCCACTACTGATTTACCAATCGCCTCAATATTTAGTTCTTCAATATTTCCTTTTAGTTCCGAATAAGTGTCAGAAGTCCTATACCTCATGTTACCTCATTTCTGAGTTTTCCTCTTTAACTCCACTCGATTCATTACCATTAATCTTCGTGGGTAAGTCAATAAGTATCTGAACTCAGTGATTATAATTGATTACAACAATTCAAAATTTAAAATGAAACCATTGTTTATCATAGGCACCGTGCGTTTCAATGAACTTAGTTCTTCATAGCATCTGCTTTCCGATATGCTGAGAAAAAATGATTTTCGATAGAGCAACATGTATGTACTGTTTCCTCGCCTGTATGTCGGAGGCAAATCTTCGGTGTTCTACAGGATTTTTATGTGGATCAAACAGATGGTAATTAGACGTGACTAGTTTGTAATTGTAGTCGGGAATGTAGATGCGCTTTGTCACTCAACAAAGGAATGTCTTCTGACAATCCATCTGAGCGATCTCATATGCAGGATCTGATTAACATGTATATAGTTAGCAACTTCATCAGAAGTCACTCGTCGGTTATTTAGAATCAGGGCAAGGGCCATCAATATTGAAATCAGTACTGGATGAGGCTGAAAATTTTCCTCTTTTCACATCCCACGTGCTTGTTTGACTTTGAGTAATTCAATCCATTGGTAAACTGTTCGCCAAGGAAAAAAACATTACACCCTCATTGTGCAGAAATTCTTCTAAGGATTTTCAGTTCAGTTCATTCAGATCACAAAAATATGTTTACGTAAGCCTGTTCTTTTTAGTGCAATCGGAGAGTGGCGTAGCTATGTTTATGTCGCAACAATTCAAACAATAGATGCTATCCCTGAAAACACAACCAAAGTGAACGGTATAATATTAAGTCTGGGAAGAGCACAAAGTTGTGCAGTCAACCTACGGACGATTTAAACGAAAGCGGATACTTATTAACTTCCCTTTGTATTTACTTACTTCTTATTACATTGTTCCCCTCTCACACTTTTCCAATCACATTATATTCCCTTACTTCGTCTTAAGTGAGAAAGAAGAATTGCCTTTTGTATGGTTTGCTAAGTGAATGAAGATTTAAATGTAGAGTACCAAGTTAAGCCGAATCGAGTCTTTCTTCTTCTTCTTCACTTTCTATTTCCTAATAAACTCTTAATAAAACAATTGACAGACAACAGCGATTCGTGACGCTGAGCTAATATCGGGGGAAAATTGCCTCAAGTCGACGTAGGTCGATCTCGCCTTCAGGCGGGGGAGATCACCTGCACCTCCCGCAATAAATGCATGCACTAAACTTACGATGCTAATGATCTTAGCAGTTGACCCGCGCGGAAACTTAATCAATTCCATTTTCATATATTTCAAACAGTACTTGTTTGTGCGACTTTAAAACCACGATTGTGATTCCCTTCTGATCCCGTAATTTGCCATTGTTTTTTAATTACAGAACAACCTAAATAACATTAATGATCTTCTGAGATTAAAATAATATGCGAAGCGTAGTTAAGGTAAACACTTCTTTTAGTTGTTTGGGGTATACGTTATTGAAACTAATCAAATGGGTATTTTTGTTTACTTCTTTTTTGATATTGTACGTCATGCTTGGCGTGCCTCATCGATATTTGTCATCATGTGATCTGATTATCACCATGTGGCTAATGAAAGAGTTTATAGGAATTATAGTTTATTTAGTAAGTGCATCTATTCAAAAAAGTAATGCAGTAATTATTCTAACCGTTTTCACTGTATTAAAACAACTCGTACTAATAAGTGCTTCATGTTTCATGTATCCGACAATTTTGTTGTGCAACTGCTGTTTCCTCATTAAGATTATTATCACCTAGTAATTCTAACTAAATGAACTTGTTAACTGGACTAGGATATTTTTTCTTTTGAACTTCACAGGGCGAGTCGAAGACGCGTAAATTCTTTACGTTCTTTTTATAATGAACGTCTAATCGTCCCGTTACCAGCCGCTTCACAATGAAATTCATCGCTAGAGAACTCAGTCTGCTTTATTTGTTACCTTTTGTCCTTTATACTCTCAGTAACATTTTAATCAAACGAAATACGAGCCATTGTTTATGGCTCCTTATCTCAACTATGAGAGGACGTTAATTTTCACGTCCGATTCTGTTTCCTACAATTGTAGCTGTTATTTTTACGAGCGTTGGCTCTGAGAGGCCATACAATGTATGGTACCATAAATCTTCGCCTTGGCGCAACTACCCGCAGAGGACGCTGTCGTGTTTATGTTGTGACACTTCGCGCCATTTGAGTGATTACCTTAAATTTTATCTACTTTTTGACCATTTTACAGTCTTAATACCTAAAGTGTTTCTAAACATTATTTAGCTTAATTGTTATAATCATATTTTTTATATTTTCACACACATTTTTATTTCTAAGCTCTGTGAATATTAATCTTATAACTCATGTCTCACGAAAATTTTTATCATTATTTTTATCATATCACGAGTATCGCTGCAAAAAAATATGTTCGCGGCGGAAAAAATTGATAACTTGCAAAATAATTACCTACTTGTTCTTCTAGGAATTAACTATATATAAATCGCCATTAAAATGTATTTCAAGCAAACAAGCTATATCGCCTGAACAAGATTCTCGTGAAGGAGTTTGTTCTATCCTGATCACGAGCGAATGTTTCATACAAACGCCTTCATCGTATTCCTTTAATTTTCATTTGATGCCTGTATACCAAAACATCTGTAACTATAATCCGAACTCCTGTGTTTTGTTCGTCCAGAATTTCTTTTCTAAAAAAGATTTAGAGCGATTAATGAACTTTTTGGAATCTCTAGACACACCCTTCAAAATCCCGTGATATTTTTCTCCGGAAAGCCGCTGAGATGAAAGTTTAGGACGACGGATCTGTTGGCACATCCGATTGATCGGTGATAGCGAAGTTTCTATAGAGGGCATCATTCAGGCGCGAAGGAAGACGCAAGACTTTTTCTGGCTCGGAAAGAAGTCAAAAGTTAATACCAAGAGTGATAACCGACCTCGCGTCGATAGATAGACTTCGACGCGTCTTTCAACGGCGCCGATTTCACTTTTAGCGGAACGATCCAACATCTGGCGCGTTTGTTTCTGTTATTCGTCAGATCTTTTCTATTTATGGACTCGTGTTTGAAAAAACGCTCTGCCATCTTGTTCGAAACAAGGGATTATTGTTCAAAATATTTTTTTCTTAAACAATGGAAGTCTTGATATAATTGAAGGGCTTCTCGGAAAGACAGCATTAGTACAAAAATCAAATTTGCGTGAAATGAGAAAAAGAACTGTCTTCCTTCGGCAAGATAGTCAAATTTTATATTGTACAGGAATACTTTTGCACAGCATGAAGCATAAAATGTTACGAGTAGATAAAACAATAAATTTCCTAAATGACAAGAAAAAGACAAATAGATGTTATTTTTCCATGAAAACTGTAGTTTACATAAATATTATATTTGCATATATTAGCATAACAAGGTACCAGAATCTTGCAAAGATAAAATTCTATTTTACATATTTCATTGTAATTTTTGCTTATAATGAAAATAATTGAACCACTAACAAACACTTTACCAAACTTTTTTTAATATATTCTAGATTAACTCATACCTGCAATAAACACAATTAAAATACTGTAAAGAACAGCTGGAAGCTGATCTTTCAACGCACCCACTGCTGTTTTCATTTCCCAAAGACTAAAGCAGTTTTAACAGAAAACACTTCGAATTTTGCGCTTTAGACCGAGTCCTCATTATTCTGTGATGTATAAAAGTTCACACTACAAGACGGTAGTACTAATTCAATTTTCTCAATTTTGGAATTTTGCTGTTTTTTCGAAAAACCCTTTAATTTCTGACGCATTCTGGAGTTTAAACCAAAGTTCAGCAAAGATAAAATATAATGTCAAATTTATAGGAAATGTGAAAATACATGTATTTTATCAGTTTTTAATATGAAAGGGTTAATAAAGGTTATTTTAAATGCTATTCACATCTATCTAAAATATGGCAAACATCCATTATATATTTTAAATTCATTAGGAAGAACGGTATGAATTTCAGAACTTCGCTTTATATCTTTTGATGCTAATTTTCAAACAAAGCTGTTTGTTACAGTGCGCCTTTGAATCAAACAACCCAGTAACTATTCAACTCATTTTGTGGTACGTACGTAGTATGAGAATGCCATACTTGAAATTACAAAATGTCCAAATGTCACTACATTTAAAATATTTCAGGTTTCCATATGTCATTCCGCTGGATGTATTAAATCAAGAAATAGTCTGATTTTTGTCATATGTCATTGAAATTATAATTTTCCTTTAAATTTATCTCTAGAATTAAACCTTGTTATATTTCTACGGTCTAAACAATTGCATCGCCTTCTATCAATGATGAAGGAATTCATAACTCCTTGCAAAAGGATTCCTTCAGTTTCAGGTGTCAACTATTAGGAGTTTCTAGGACAAATATACCACGTCATTGTCTTGTATTTGACTGGTACTTTGAAACCCATGTTTTGTAACCCCACAATCATCTGTTTGTTACCTTATAAATTTCAACACATTATTCATATGTGAACATTTCACTTCTGTTTCTTACCATCATTCCAGAATTCGTACTGTTAGAGCGCATAATTTTGTAATCCACTTTGAAAATATCGCTTTAGATTTAAAGTTTTTGTCTTAACACTTTCTTGTTGTATTGACACAGACACTGATTTAAACATACTTGTGACATACTTAAGAGGTTCAGCTGGGTCTATTGTTGAATCGGATGAAGTGTAATTCATTTTGTTCGTAAATAGTCTTAATAAATACCATTCGAGGTCTCAGGTTTCCAGATAAATTCCACTAGGGGCGTGAAGTGATCTCTTGAGGTATCAACTAGAAATGTAATATTTCAAGATATTACCTTTTATTAGGAATAGGAGTAGGAGTAAATGTAGCAGTAGCAGTAGTAAGTAAGTAAGTAGTAGTAAGTAAGTACCGATGCTTGGTGTTCCCACTGAGAAGATATTCAAAGCATTTGGATGCCAGCCTTGTTGTTTTACACAGCCTTGTTGTTGACAGTGGTGGGGTTTAAGGCACTTCACAAAGGTTGGACTAGCCCTGTAAAGCAGTTAAACGCGTTTTATCAGATAAATTTCACATGAGATTGTCTGGAAATCGAACCCGGACCTTCTTGGTGAAAGGCAAACGACTTTCGCTCTGAGCCACGAATTGGCTGACATGAAGGTACGTTATCATAAATATCTTTTAGGATATGGCCACCAGTCAGTAAGAAATTGGTTTGTTTCTCTGACTATTAAATTTTGAGTAGATTAATGCTAAGTAAGAAGGTAATTGGTAGAAAAGAGAGAGACACACACACAGATAGAGACAAAGACAGAGGGAGGGAGAGAGAAAGGGAGTGGGAGGGACACAGAGAAGGAAAGATAGGGGGAGAGAGGAAGGGAGGGCGAAGAAGAGGAAAGAGAGGATGAGGGAGAGGAATATGGAGAGAGAGAGAGAGGGGGGGAAGTGTGAGAGAGATGCTTTGAAGTTATGGAGGTTAGAATCTGCATTTTGGGAATCTTCATTTAATGTTGGGTGTGTTGTTGATTTTTCCTTAGTGAAACACAATAGAGCAGGGAGGGTTTGCTAACTTCTAGAGGAAATTATTGGCAAGATATTACCTACGTTAAGAGTGTGTTATTTATCTTATTTCAATTCACTTGTTGTGAGCTCTCTGCGCTAACAACAGTATAAACCTGGCGCTTTCGTGCCCTTATTTCTGCGGAACTATACCTATCTTTTAAAACACATCTTCCTTTAGATAGGATCTGCTAAATATCGGTCGATCAAAAACGAAAAGTCAGTACCGGTTTCAAATTTGAAATGTATTGTACATGAAAATGTGTAAACAAGACAAAATCCACGCCATAATCAGAAGCGGATGGTTGTGTCTGGATAATAGGTCTACAATGGTTGTGCCCCCCTCCCCTGTACCCACGCCCCGCTCCCTTTAAAGCTGCCCGTCGCCAGACGTGCACGTGTGCATACACCAGGCACCCGCATGGTGACGTCATCAGCCGACCGCTTCATGCCCCCTCTCCCTTCTCAATGCCTCCCCCTTGCTCCCGGCACCGGAGCACGCTCGTCGCCACTGCGGGAACTTACGCAGACCTTGCGTCTGCACGCGTCGTTACCATTGCCATTGCCATTCCCTTATTGCTGACGCCATCGTTATTGCTATCGCTACTGCTAATGCCATTATCATGGTTAGCGCTGTTGCGAAACCGGGAGCGGTAGCTCAGTGCATCAACTGATGTCACTGCATCGCCTCTGACCGGGAGGTCCTAGGTTCCCACTCCCCACGGCGGCACGATTTTCGACACTAGCTTTTCAGCTAGGTAGAATTCAGTCGCTGTATGGAGAAGAATTATAGCGGCCGGCTGCTCTGATCGGTAGTTTTCCGTGATTTCTCCGATCAACACTAGGCGAATGCCGGAGCAGTACCCTACCAAACGGGCCACGGACCGCGCGCGATCTGTCCTTCCTCTTCCTTGTCCTATTCTATTCCTTTACACACACACACTGACATGCACAACACTACCACCGGGAGACCGGTCGGGAGCTTAGAGCTTGTCCCGGCTGGGGCGGCGCCCCGCTGGTGGGAGAGTCCTAGTTAGGGAGAAACCCCACTAGCCGACGGTAGGTCGATGCCGAGATCCGGCATCCAATGGGGGAAGATCACCGCCACCCTCGATGAAAAACACACTACACTTACGAGACTAATGACCACCACTTCCACTTTCACCAGCAGCAGCTACCCCTCTGCTGAATACACAATCACCACCTCCTCTCCGTGCGCCAGCCCCGTGTCCACCAGCTCCTCCATCGCCGTCACCGCCGCTTCCGCAGCAGCCTCCAGACTCCGGCGGCCCAACGCGCGGCGGCTCCGGTTCCAGCAAGTGTGGAAACCGCGCTAATTGAGTTAAATTAGTCGGAAAGTACCCTTCTCGCCGCGCCCCTCCCCCCTCTCGGGCAGGGCGGGCCCGCGCCGGGGAGGCTGCCACCTCTTATTCCGCACCCGGCGCTGATGTCAAATGAACAGAAGTTTTAGTAAGTTACGCACGGAAGGATCATTTGTGCCGTTTCTTTGGGAGGAGCTCCTTGCGGGGAGTCGTTTTACTTTCGTCGGGGGAGGGGGAAGGGGGGAGACGAGGCCGGGAACACAAGTTACTCCAATGAGAGATGTTTCTCTCATTTATGAGAATTTTTCTGACTCGTGAGATGAAAGGGGACACTCCAGAACTTGTTCGTGCTGTTCTCACATCTATTACATGCGGAACTGGTGTTGATGATTTTGAAGACAACAGAAATGTACTTTATGTGTATGATAATTTTTGTCTGTAATTGTAAAACCTAATTTTTCAAATGATATGCTAGTTTTGCCGACTTGAATGACCAAGGAGGCTAAGAGCGTGTACCCACTTGGTCCGACGGATCGGGGGTTCGAGTCCCGCCATGGTTGTTTCTTCCTTCTGTCTCAAGTATGTTTTGTCACGAAGGGCCTCGCGTTCTACTGACCTCAAATCAGAGGAGCCCGAAACTGTGTTTGTGTCTAGTATATGGTCGAATACACGTCCAAGCAGGACGTAGTTGTCGCCTAGAAAAAGCCTTAGGAAAAAATGCTAGTTTTCCGGGAAAAATATTGGAAACCAGCGTTTTATTTAAATAACAAAACAATCCCTTCTGCCCAAAAAGACGTTTGTCTACGACTATAGAGGATCTGAGTGATATTATGGGGAATTATTTACCTTATTACTACCGTCCATATGGCTTGAAAGTAATTTTTCACTGCTCTACGTGTATAACTCTGCGAATACAGTTTATTTCATGAAAATCCGTTGACTGGTTTAAATCGCAGTGAGAAAGCGCATCAAGGCCAGACTGAAATGTAGCCCCCTTCATTTATTTATTTACACTCATAACAACGGCATGGTTTATTAGTGTTTACTTTATGTACATTTCAACATTCGTACGTTATAGCCTTCTTTCTTTATCACGTTGGAATAAGAAGTACAGATCGTCATGAATGATTATAACTTCATTAATCTCAATAAATATTTACACTTTCACAAATATATCACAAAATTGCATATGTGATCAATATTTTTGCTTCATTTTTCACAGTAATTTGTAGTATGATTTGGGTTATGAATATGTTTACTATTTTGCACATGTTATAAACGCGACTGCTTAAAGCGCCAACTGATTTTTAGTGACAATTGTGTACTTTTTTGGTGATAACTTTTGAATTGTCTATATAATATGAAAGTAAGATTCGTTAAAATCGTTCAAGCATTAAATGGAATTAATATTTGTTTCATACCTTAGAAATCCTACCAAAAAACAAGAGAACTGAATAGCAAGAGAATTGACATATATTCTACTTACTAAAAGGGTTTGAGCTGCACAAGTAAGATAACTAGTATTGCGTCTGCAAATTAATGCTCAACGAACCAGCGCGAACCAGTTGTGATAATATTTTCCAACAATATTATTACTAAATATGCAAACGCAGCGACCGTGCGAGAGTATTAACATATGCTCTCTTACTGTTCGTCTTGCATGTATCCTGCAGCGCTATTATGATTAAGTGAAATCGAACGGAACAAAACATGTTTCTATGATAGTCTACGTTTCGAATTACACGCTTGTTTTCGAATTAATGAAAACTGAATTTTCTTCTGTATTCTTGAGAAACTCTCAGCTCGCTTATTTTCTCGTCTGCTAGGAAATGTCCTTATACATATTTATGTTTTAAGGGTCACCAGAACAAGAGGAATTATTTCAACAACTTTTTTCTCTAACAGTGTAAAAGTCATTATGACTTCTTTAATTTCGTTTCAAATAAATTTTATCGAAATTTAATTACAGTTTGCTGCATATTTCTTGTGGCCATCGTGAAATAACAAAAAATTACTAGTTGTAAAAATATGTATTGCTTCAATTGAGTTACAGTTACAGAATTTGTTGATTATATTTACAGTTTTATCACAATATATTTTCATGATTTCCAAAAAAAGACTAGTAATTAGGACCAAAGTATTGTATAATGTTTTCCTCTACGCGTATTTTGAACCCAAATGCTCGTCGCCAGTAACAGCTGAGTAATAAATGCTTGAGTAGGTTTTGAAGATTCCTTTTTTACCATTTAAGACAGTATTGGGAAACAATTTTCTCGTTCCAAATATAGTATGGCAAACGGAATGAATTTTAAAATAAAGATCCAAGTTTAATATTGCAATAATAAGTCTACAAAACAAAAGCATAGAAAATACATTTTTGCCGAAATAACTTATTTTATCGACATACGTTAGCGATATTAATTGGAACATCCATTTGGATCCGGATTTAATAATTAAACAAGTGAAAACCTTATCATCTTTATCAACTAGCATGTCAAGGTTGCGGGCAAGGTAACTAGCCTTACTGAAATTCGCTGGCACTGCGTCCAGAGATACTGGCAGGAGGCTTAAAAGTAGGGTTGTACAAACTTCTCTGGGGTGTTTGTAAATCACTGGATTCCTGGGTCATGAAAACCTTTTGGAGACGTCAGTTGACTATTACTGCTTCAAATTTAGGGATATTAATTTTCATTTCTGCCTCTGGGATGAGCAACGCACTAGCTTCCCGTGCTGTGGTCCTAGGTTCGATTCCCGGTCAAAGCAAAAATGGAGTCGTAGCTTTCCTTTAAAATCGTCCCAGTTTCTGTAGCTGTGTGACGAAGAAATGCTCAAACAGGCGGATCTTGCTGGTTACGGTGAAGAGAATACGTCATATTCTCCTTATGTCGGTCTTACCCCCAAGCAGGGGAATTTAACTAGGCCCCGGCATGGGGAACACCTGTAGCTGGCCGGCGAAGTGTAACTATCGACCCAATAATGCCAAATACATGCATAATTTTCATTTCAAATTTTATAAATGAAATAATTCACTAATATTAAACTTAACAATTGCAAGTAAAATTAAAACTTTAATGTACTTTAATTAAAACTTAAATGTGAACTTTGTAATCGTGTTTTCTTAAGAGTGCAATAACAGCAATAACTTTCCACATTCAGGTTAGAAACAAAAATTCTTATCTGTTAATAGTCTCCCGCCCGTGAGAGAGATATAATAAATTTAAGAGGAAGTTTCTCTAGAGGAGATAGGCTACATAGAAACTTGTTAATTTATTTCACAAGATTGTTACATACAACAAATAACAGAATCATTTAATAAAACAACATAAAACGAAAACTGTCTAATACTTGCCATTCAAACATAGTGTATTCCTGCCCTTTGGTAAAATGATTACATAAACCAGAAATTTAAAAGAAAAACATGAAATAAATAAGAGTAATATGAATAAAAAAGTTATAAGTAATAAAATATATAAACATTATAAAATTCTCAGTTGATTGAAAACACCTGGCATTTATACTATCGCTTCAAGCTGCTTAATCGTTGGGATATTTCGAGCGTGCTGCGCACCGAAAGAGATGGCTCAGAACATCAACTGATGTCACTGCAGTCCTTGTGACTAGGAAGTCCTAGGTTCGAGTTTGGTGAAGGAGTGTTTTTTGAAGATCTTCTGAGATAAATATTTGTTTATGAATTTTAAATATATTTACAGGGGGTATAGAAGATATTTTTAAGAATGAACGACAAAGTAAAACAAATTTTTCGTATGCAGTCTTTCCTTTGAGAGAAATCGAATAGGCTGAACATTTCTCGTTTCAGTAATGTTTGATTTTGAAAATATAACGCAAAAGTATTACCAATAGCATTTCTTGGTGCGCGCGACACCTAAAATGTAGTTGACAAACACATGCTCGTATGCGAAATGACAACGTAGCAAATTTCTGTTCATACATCCCTTATCTCTTCAAAAGAGGGACTGTTGTATTCCACAACGCAACTCTGCATTTACAGAATTTAAAAATTTTGGAGACTTCATACCTGCGTACTCTGCACAAATCGTCCTCATTGACACCACATAAAACGTTTAATTTATAGAATTCCACTCGCAGTAACTCAAAGAAAACTTGGATGGCAACTCTTCGAAGGGTTCTGTTGCGTCATCAGCGCTTCCAGGTATATCTTCGCGAGGCACGTATATTCACACGTTCGACGATCGCCAATGTTCCTCGTTTGCGAGCTCCGATTGTACTTCCGTTGATTGCAAAAGCAGCGATTTGCAATTAGAAATAGTATCTTCCCCTCTACCGAGTCGGCAGCGGCGAGATAATGGAGATTTATGGGGCTGTGTACTGCGGCGCGTAATATCCGCGCGGCAGCGCGCCCCGCGGCGGATAACTCAACTAACGAACCCGCGTTCCGCCCGGGCTCTTTTTAACCCTCCATTAGACGCGGGGCTTTTTGTTACACGAGTAGGTGCGTTGATCACGTATGTAATTCAATCTTCCGTACGAGTTGTAGGACCGATTGATCGATAGGGATGTACATGCTGACGTAGAGATATTTTGCTGATTCATAAAGTAATGATTGATTGATTGATTGATTTTTTCGTGTTTCCGGGCGCGTCAACAGCTTTGGTAATTAGACCCGTTAGTTTAGTGCATGTTTGTTTCTCGGGAGATGGCGGTGATCTTCCCCCGCTGGATGGCAAGATCCATCACCGATCTACCGTCGGCTAGTGTGGTTTCCCCCGAACCAGGACTCTCCCACCAGCGGGGCACCGCCCCAGCCGGGACAAGCTCTAAGCTCCCGACCGGTCTCCCGGAATATGTGGTAATGTGTTGCATGTTAGTGTAAGTGTGTGTGTAAGAGGAGAGTATAGGACAAGGAAGAGGAAGGACATATTGCGCGCGGTCCGTGGTCCGTTTGGTGGGATACTGCTCCGGCATTCGCCTGGTGTTGATCGGAGAAACTACGGAAAAGTAGCGATCAGAGCAGCCGGCCGCTAGAATTCTCCTCCAGACCGCGACTGAATTCGACCTAGCTGAAGAGCTAGAGTCGAAAATCCTGCCGCCGTCAGGACCCGAACCTAGGACCTCCCGGTTAGGGGCGCTGCAGTGACGTCAGTTGATGCACTGAGCTACCGCTCCCGGTTCGTGAAGCATATTTGTGCCATATTCTGCTAGGTTACCATAATTAATTCCAAGTATTTTTAGAAAATTTTGCAATTTTTAATGCAAATCTTCACATAAGTTAAGGACATAGTGACATACGACCATTGTATTCTATGAAAGAGACAATATTTGACAGCAATTCATGAATTTTTGACAAGTAGGTTTAGAAAAATGTGCAGTTTGTATTGGAAAACTTTATAATAGTTGAGAGCATTGGGGAAGTTACTAGAAAAAGTGACATAGAACTTTTCTTTTCTATGTAAGAGTCAATACTTGACAGCATTGTACATTTATGAAAATTTAGTAATTCTCATAAAGATGGATTAATGGATTCTGCCCTGATTATATCGACCAATTATTTGTGTCTTTGGCTTTTTCTTTCGCACCTAAAATTTAATGCCCAGTGAATGCGTGTGTGTGAGGGCCTGTCACATTTTTTAGTCTGATGAGGAAGGTAACTAATGAGTTTACATTATTTCTGGTGATCACTGTGGAGATGTGCTCTTATTAAAATAATAATGTTTTAATACATTACATTATATCCTTACATTCCGTTTTATTGGTACATTGGATTTAAATGTTTCTTACCAGCAGGAGCAATAAAATACTAATATCTGACACTGATATACTTCATGCCAAAATGATTTTGTCGTTATTTACAATAATAATATTTTTTTATTAAACTTTGGAAAAATCTAATTTATTGAAGTGCTATTTATTAACTAAATCATATTCTTAGATATCCGTATATGTGCAGTATTTGTAACTTTCTGGACGCTTTTTTTGCGTCATGAAAATAATGATATCTCAACTTATAAAAACGCCCCAACCTTTAGGGTCGATTGGTTAAAAATTCTGTATGGGTTTCTTAATAAAAAGGAACTTGAAAGTGTCCATTGTGCCTCTTCTTCAAACCTTCCCTAATGGCTGCCTCTGCGAGTGGGTGGTCCCGTGAAAAATGAGGCTGCGACGTCTTTTGCTGCGTTTCCGTAAACGTCTGCGACGTCACGATGAATTATGATCTCCATCAAAGTGATGACGATGGGGAATTTGACGAGACGTTCTTTGTGGTAAGGGCAGGGACCCCATTAAAACTTCGTGCCTGTCATCAACATTAAGACATAATTGTGAATAAGATTCCATTTCTGTGTGTCTTTACATTTGTGTGCTTCTGATGTACAAGGATAGTAAGATATTCCCTGCTCGTGAAGATGTTCATCGTGAAATATTATAATGGCGCGAAAAGAGAATCTTACTGTGACCTCCAGAACAATGGCTGAAATTTTTTAAAGAGATTATCTCGCTTTGTGTAGAAGTGTGTTGTCATGTTTTGCAGGAAAACAGCAAAATAACACAATCACATTTTCATAATGCATGATTACATGGTCGTTTCGTCCCTCAATTCCAAGCAGTGCTTGAAGTAGATACGCTAAAGTCACATCTAAACAACACGAAAAATACAAATCTACTGAGTAGATGTGGGGCTCATAATATTTTACCCAAATGAACCCTTATTTAGAAATATCATACGGTTCGTTTCGAAGCAGCAAACCGACTCAGGTGGCTCAGCTGTCACCACAGCACACCCTTTAGCCTGAGAGTTCCACAATTCCAGTGCAGACGGTGACGAATTTTTGGCACTAGCTAGATTGCTAGGTCGACGACGGATTACAAGTTCAGGGGAGAGAAACACCCCCGTAGTTGACGTACCCGGAAACACGAATCAATCGATCGCTCAATCAATCAAGCAATAAATCAATCGAAACATCAGAATAAAAGCAAATGCGACAACAGAAATCAATCGTCACCTAAAAGAATGGTAAAAAGGACGGGTTGTTTAAAAGTTTTACAGCAAGAAATTGTCTTTGATAAATGAAAAAAAATATTTTGAAGAGAGATTGAATAACTTATTTTCCTATAAATTTCATTCCTAAGAAAACACACATCGACAGCTTAGTGCACACCTTTTTTTACGTCCATAATTTCTATTTTCAAAGAAACCAAGCTTGAAACTTTGTAAAGGTTCAGTTGCTTATGGAGCGGCATTGTTTTCTTTCAGGGAAAACACATGATCCCTCTCATGTAGAAAAAAAATCTTTGTACACACGGTGGACATTAACAAGAAGTCTCCAAAAATGATATTAACTCAAAAACAAACATGAGTGGACGTACAATGTTGATATCCAATGACAACTTGACGCGGGTCAGTGCATTTCAAATATCAAACTCCAATTCTCTAAAAGCGAAACGAAAAAGCAGCTTAAATAAAACCGTATCTCTGGGTTATCTCACCCGCGTTCAACATTATCTTTCATGAGGTGTTTATTACGCTACCAGTTGCGAAGGCTTAAAAAATCGTGCCAGCTCCTTCTTTTTCACAAAATTAAACGTCACTCTTAACCCCGGCACTTTTTTATACGAAAGCGGCGCTTTCCTGCGGACATGGGGCTGCAACCCGTGGGCCCGTTCGCACAGCGCGGTGTGCGCACCCCGCCGGGAGCAGGGGGGGAGAGGAAGGGAAGGGGGTTGACGAAGAGAACGAGGAGGAAGAGGAGGAGGAGGAAAAAGCGCTCGGCAGTTACAACACGAGACACAGACTGCCCCTAGCGGACCGCGCGAAGGGTTTCCCTATGCGTCACAGAACTCAACAAGAATTGATGCGCTCAGAGTAATAAGTTCGTTGCCAGAAAATTAGTTTTTCCGATTTCGTTCGCGTCCATTTTCACTACAGACAAATTGTTTGAAGATGGAATTTGGGAGTTTCGCCGTTTCCTAATTTATTTGATATTTCAGCCCATGATAGGCAGGGGTTTACTGTCATAGTTGTAACAAAATATGCGAGGTGGGATGGGAGCTGTCGCTATGCTTCTGAGCGCCTCAATTTAAGGAGATGGGACTTTCCGAAAACCGGATACGTTAAAATATGAATTTATTTATTGATGTATTCGTGATTCAGGGTGCCTCAACTGCAAAGTTCATTAGTTCTGTAAGAGTAGTGCGGGTTTTTTTTATCGCGGGAGGTGGTGGTGATCTTCCCCCGGTAGATGGCGACATTCGACGTCGACTTACGACGGTCTCCTTCCCCTTGTTTGGCCTATTTTACACTTTACACATACTTACACATACATGCACTATACTACCACACATGCCGGGTGACTGGTCGGGAGCTTAAAGCTTGTCCCGACTGGAGCGGTGACCGCCGTGGTGAGAGAATCCTGGTTGGCGAAAACTCCACTAGCCGCCGATAGGACTACTCTTGATCTCGTCATCCAGCGGGGAAAGATCACCTCCACCTACCAATGGAAAACGTGCACTACACGTACGGGACCTTAACATTTGACGCGCCCAGAATCACTAACGATCAATCAATCTAAAAACACTCGTGGGACATTTTAAGGACATGCCGAAGATGTTTCGGCACTCGCGGTGGAGAAGGACGTTTACTTCGCGGTTTAGATGGATGCAGGGAAGAACATACCGTGGAGACTGCTTTCGTAGGCTTTCAAGAGAAGGGAGCTTTACCCCAGTGTGTGTATGTGTACAGTATATATTGAATAGTTTGGCCCATTGAGAATAGGGGAAAACATCTGCGACCTTGCGTCAGCTGAGGTCAACATTGTTGCAGCGAAAGGAAAACAAAACATTTTCTTTTCGCCCTAAACTTCAATGTGAGCCGTGACTGTGAACGGTTGGGAATGTTTCTGCCGTGTACGACGACTGGTTGAGTTTTGATTGATTGATTTTTTCGTGTTTCCGGACGCGTCAAGTGATTCGGTCATCAGTCCCGTTAGTGTAGTGCATGTTTCTGTCGGGAGATGGCGGTGATCTTGCTTCGCTGGATGGCGAGATCAGGCACCGACCTACCGTCGGCTAGAGACCTAATCAAGACTCTCCCACCAGCGGGGCACCACCCCAGTCGGGACAAGCTCTAAGCTCCCGACCGGTCTCCCGGAATATGTGGTAGTGTAGTGCATGTTAGTGTAAGTGTGTGTAAGGGGGGAGGATAGGACAAGGAAGAGGAAGGACAGATCGCGCGCGGTCCGTAGCCCATTTGGTACGGTACTGCTTCGGCATTCGCCAGGGATTGATCGGAGAAACCACGGAAACCTACCGACCAGAGAAGTCGGCCGCTAGAATTCTTCTCCAGACAGCGACTGAATTCGACCTAGCTGAAAAGGTAGTGTCGAAAATCCTGCCGCCGTGGGAAGTGGGAACTTAGGACCTCCCGGTCAGAGACGCTGCAGTAACATCAGCTGATGCACTGAGCTACGGCTCCCGATTGGCTGAGTTAGACTCAGAGCCAGCATATCCTCCGTCTCTGCAACGACTCGGGATGACGCATGGTGTTAAAGCTTGAGTCCCAACGGACGCGGATATTCAACACCAGATAGATAGGACGCATTCAGTAACTGTCTGGAAGAGAATTCTTGCGTGAAGCACCTCTCAATGATTTTTTTCCATGGTTTCTCCGATCAATACCAGGCGAGTGAAGGAACATGATCCTAGCAAACGGGACACGCACCGCACGCGATCTTTCCTTCCTCTTCCTCGTCACATCCTCACCGCTTATTTACACACACTTAAACTTGCATGCACTACTCTTCCACACGAGTTGAGATGAGAGTCGGTGAGAGAATTCTGATTTGGTGGTGTTGACGTTCTTATGAGAAGAAACAAAAGAGGTCGTATTATGTAATATGTTGTATTATGTAATATTATGTATTATGTAACATATTATGTAATATGTTGACGAAGATGACCTGTTTTATTTCTTCTGAAAGCGAAATTCTCCACAAGCTGACGTGGAGGTCGGCACCGACTATAACAATGCATTGAAAGAGGAACACCTCCCGTATAAAAACATTTTTACTCTGAGGGAACTAATGACCATAACAGTTAGCGTGCTTGGCAAGATCAATAAATCAATCTGGTGAGTACGACCGCATCTCATTCTAAAGTTTGGATTTGTCTCATTTGTCACTACCCGGAGTTTACTCATTTGTTGTTTCTATAAGTTCCTAGATCTATGTCCAGGTGAATACGTAAGCACTTATTCTGCTGTTTTCACAGAGCTATGTTTGAAGAAAATCAGCTGTTACGGTGTCATCCAATCGGAAGGCTGAACGCCATCATAATGACGTCACTGTAGTGACGTGTAAGGTCCCGATTGGACGGCACGGTAACAGCTGATCAAATGTCAAACGCAGCAATGTAAAAATCGCAAGATAAACAATGATCCTTCTCCTTCTGATTTTTACTTCAATACTCGGTTCAGGGAATTAAGCTCATTACCTCAACTAGATATGATTCGTTCTCTGAGAAGAAAAGACTCCGATAGTTCTGCGAGTTCGCGAATGTCAGGTCAAAATTGAGGGTCCTCGGAGAAAAAAAAATCACATTTTAAAGTAAGATTTTGAGACTCAGTGTTGTAACAAAGAACTAAAAAATGGTAACAGAAAAAATCTCCGTCAATGTGAAATTTGGATCTATGTTCAGAGTCTTGAGTTTTCCGGTCGGACTTTTCGCTGACGTAACAATCTAATTACTGAACACACATTCTTATTTTTAATCTCTAGGCTTGGTAATGGTACTCTTCAATCGTGCTCATTGTAAGTTTCTATAATTAAAGAAAACAATAAAATTGGTATGTTTTTAGAATTTACTTGCCATATTGCCAAATCATGAAATGTTCATCATGAGAAATTAAATGAATCGCAAATCTCAAAGACATGATTAGGTTGCTTAGTTTTCAAAAATTGAATACGAAATTAATACAAGGAGACAACAGAGATACTCATTCAAGTATGCTGGATACTAGAAAATTATCTTTCATATCGACAACTAATTAGGTAAACCCAGGTAATTCGTTAAAGTTAGATTGAAGTTAAAAAAATCTCTCTATGACATATTTCTGTCTGTTCAATTAAACAAATAAAATTCAACGTTTGTATTGCTGCTTGAAAGTTTGAGTCTCAGATACGGTTGTGCATTTCACCAATTTCGGCATTTCTATCATTCAGGTAAGCGTATACGTACGGTACATGCGGGAGTAAAAATTCCACCATTACAAAATTATTTTCGTGGTTCGCCTTTATAAAGCTCACAAACGCTGCAGAGGTTCGCGAACCACCGGTTGTGACCCGCAGCCCCAGAGGGAATCGTATTACTACGGGGCGGCCCAGGGGTGAGGACCGACGAGGCGGCTGGAGAGCGGGCAGCCGGCAGCGGGCGACTGGCGTCCGGCGCTGTGCGGCGCGGACGGAGCTGGGAGCGCGAGGGCGAGTGCGCGGGGGGCGGGGCACCTCTGACAAATTCTGCGAATTAATCAGCGCCGCTCGCTAAATGAAGGAGGAGGCCGCCCCCGACGGCCGCATCGCTCAGCCGCCGCCGCCCCCCCTCCCCGCCCCCGCCCCCGCCCTCGCCCTCGCTACCGCCCATGGAGCTCGCCCCTGCCATCTGCACTGACCTGCTCTCTCCCGCCCGCCTTTCTTTGGCGCTGTTCGCCTTTCGTTTGCTCGTGAATGCTGTTTGTTGCAGTTTCGTGATCACGTCGTTCTTTTGTTGGTTTGAACCGCTTTTTCTGTTTCTGTACATGTTGTTTGCCATGTAATGTGTGTCATATTCATCAGTGACTTTGTTCTGTATGACGTCGCCGCCCCCTTTCTTTTCTTCCTCTTCTCTGGACTGACTTGTTCTACCACTGATTCTGCATTGGCCTGTTCTACCGCTAATTCTTTTTCACTTTTAGCCGTTTAGTTGGCTCTGACGCTGTTTCGTGAACATTTTATGACATTTAGTTTGAACCAAGATTTATTTTTCTTCACACATTGTTCGTCATGTGATGTTTGTGTTCGTTTTCGCGTTTGCTGGTGCTTCTCACTCTGCTCTTTTGGCCCTTTGGTATTTGCAATGGCGTGTTCTAACACTCGCCTTCCTTTTTTGCTTACCCCATTCCCTTGTTTCCTCTTTGTCGTCGTTCAGGAAACATCGTGTTCTTCATATATTTTATTATGATGCCATTTCCTAAGCTAAATGTGGAGGGGACGAATTATTTTAAAAGATTGGTAATAGTATTTATCTGATATGAATCAAGAGGCAATATAGTTTAACAAGGGGAAAAACACAAACCACGACGTTTCTTCTACTTTCTTTCCTATACAGTTCACGTGGATTGACCGGAATTTAAACTCCGTTACCCAGATGTGTAAGTCGAAGGATCTGACCGCTGTATCATGGGTTGCGCAAGATCTTTTTGTAAGATTTCCTGTCTCGATTTATCTCTTATTTTTCTCTCATTTTTTCGCTTTTTCCCCATCACTGCCACCGTTTTCTCCTTTTTTGTGCCTCTTTAATAATTGTAACAAACCAATAGCGGGGGTCAGGGTCATCGACGAACTCCGAACTCGCTTTTTCCTCTTCCTTTGTTTATACAAGGAGTAATTGTTTCATCATTCAGGAATTTTATTATAGATCCTTTCTGTACTATTGTCATTGTTTCGTCTTTCTATCGCTTGTCAAATGTTTACAAAAATTTCGAATCCGTTATCATACGTAATAGCTTCATGGAAACTCCAAAGTTCTCTTACAGTCAGCGCTTTTAATAAACACGTTGCAATCTTATTGTTGTATCTGTCGATCTATATAACAGTTATCCAATAGGGTCAATATAGTATGTGATGAAATTAATTTTGATTAAAAAAAAGGACGTGACCAATTACGCCCCGCGGAAAGAGTCGCACGTTCAGAGTATGTTCAAAACATAGAAGCTCCTGCCATAACTCGAAACCGCAAATATTTGTACACTAACTTAGAGAAAATTAATATATCGCTAAATAGTGTACTATTAGTTCTTAAATATATACAATTTTCCTTCAGTTAAAGTGCAGTTTATTATGTTTTTCGCCGTTGCCCTTGCCCCCTTTGGTGATTATCGGGTAGTGATGGAATGGCTGTTACGATATACGGATATTAATCTCCATTGACAAGTGATCCGTCGACCTTTATTTTCCTCTATTCTCCCTTCATTTGCCCGTGTCTTCATTCCTGGACATACTTTCCCTAGCATATTGCCATACTTTCAAGACAACTGTCGCCTCTCCGACGTTTTGTAAGTTAATATATATTTCACATGAATATTGTCGACTTCACCCACTCCCCCACCCCCGTCACCGCCCTCGTTTTTTCTTGTCTCTGGATCCCCTGACCTGCATTGACATGTTCTTCCGTTTGCTTAGCTCCCAGTATTTTCTGCTTGCATAGCTAGAAATTGTGAATTGTTATATCTTTCTGACTGTGAACCTCAACTGTTTATTGACTTCTCTTCTAAGAACTGAGCAAATGTTCATCTCCCGTTGTAAGCTATGAGTTTGGTATTGGTTGCAGTACTAGGAATTGCGAACAGATGTACCTCTCTGCTTGTGAAACTTGTGTGTTTATCGACTCTTCAGCAGGAAGCGCACAAAGTGTTGCCCTTTCCCTTGTATCAGGAATTCAAGTACCTAATACAGAGTGAAGCTGGCTGCACAGGCCACTGCCTGTGCAGGGCACAAGGGAAGACGAGCCCTAGCGCTGGGCGGCGAGGCTGGCCGGCGCAGGGTGGGGCGGGGAAGGAGAAGGAGCTGCGTGGAGACGGCGGAGTGGAGCGAGGAAGGGGCGAGACAGAGGGTGGGGCGGGGCGAGGAAAGGTGGAATGGGGTCAAGCAGTGCGGTCCGGAAAGAGGTGGGATAGAGGAGGACTGGTGGGAGGTAGGGTGGCGTAGGTCGGAGATGGGACCGGTAGCGGTAGCTCAGTGCATCAACTGATGTCACTGCGGCGCCTCTGACCGGGATGTCCTAGGTTCGAGTCCTGACGGTGGCAGGGTTTTCGGCACTAGCTTTTTAGCTAGGTCGAATTCAGTCGCTGTCTGGAGGAGAATTCTAGCGGTCGGCTGCTCTGATCGGTAGTTTTCCGTGGTTTCTCCGATCAACACCAGGCGAATGCCGGAGCAGTACCCTAACAAACGGGCCACGGACCGCGCGCGATCTGTCCATCCTCTTCCTTGTCCTATCCTCATCTCCTTAACACACACACACACACACACACACACTAACATGCACTACACTACCACATATGTCGGGAGCTTAGAGCTTGTCCCGACTGGGGCGGTGCCCCGCTGGTGGGAGAGTCCTGGTTAGGGGGAAACCCCACCAGCCGACGGTAGGCCGGCGTCGGATCTCGCCATTCAGAGGGGAAGACACCGCCATCTCCCGAGAAAAACATGTACTACACTAACGGGACTAATGACCGAAGCCGTTGACGCGCCCGGAAACACGAAAAAATCAATCAATCGGAGCTGAGTGAGGCGGAATGGGTGAGAGGAATAGGAGGAGGAGGGAGCATAGCGGGGAGGGCGGGGCGGAGTGAGCAGGGCTAGAGCAGGGCCAAGCAAGGGGGGGGGGAGGGGGGAGGGGGGAGTGGAGAGGGGGGGGGGGGGAGAAGGGGAGTGGGGCGGGGCGGGAAAGGAAGTGTTGCCCTTCACCTTGTAGAGGTGGAGTGGGACGGCGTGGGCGGGGGAGGGGGCGGGGCCAGGCGAGGTGGCGGTGTGGGTGTGGTGTGGTGAGCGCGGGTGATGGATCAGCGAGTCGGCCGCGCGCCCGCCCGCCTGCCGGGCGACGCCATTCATTTATTTAGCGGCGCAGTTTAATCCGCCGTATCGCTCGCTTTCAACGGGCCTCCCACGATTCGTCCTGCGCCCAGCCAGCCCTCGCTGCACGGCTCCCTTCTTCTCTCGCCGCGTACGTCGCCCGCATCGCCCGGGTCGCGCAACGCAAAGTTAAAACCAGCAACATGTAATACAAAAACAGAACAAAATCGTGTAGAAAGGAAGATGAACATACTGGAAATTGCTGCAGATGCAAGTGCAACACACTAATTGAAGTAGCTCCCCAGATTGGATTTCCACATTTTCGCAGTATTTCACTTCCATCCTGTCACTAACGTACGATACGGGGTCCGTATTAGCACTCTACGACTTAAAGACTTTCAGAGAGACTTTCTTTCGTCTTTTCGCATTGCCGCGTTTCTTTATTTCTTGTAATTGCTCGGGACTACCTGATACCTCCAAAATCAGACTACCTGCGATGGCCCAATGATAACATCCGTTGCCCGCCGCTGTGTTGCTAATTGCCAAGTCTCAGAATTCGGCGACGGAGTTTTGACACTAGCTACATAGCGAGTTGAAAATATACACATATCTGGGGGAGAATTCTAGTGACTGGCTGCTCTGCCAGACGAATGCCAAAAAAAATTCGTACCAAACGTGCCACAGAATGTCCGCGATCTTCCCTCCCTAATCCTTGCCCCCTCCTTTCTCCTTAAAATACATTAAATGACAACTACCAGCTGTCGGGCCGGTTTAGGTGGCTCAGGGCATGAGCCAATGTCACTTCAGTGCGCGTGACCGGGAGGTCCTAGGGTTCGAGTCCTGACGAGGGCAGAATTTCAGTTTCTAACTAGACAGCTAAGTCGAAATTTTGGCGTCCGGGTGCTCTGATCAGTGGTTTTCCATTGTTCCTTCTATCAACACCAGGCGAGTGCCAAAACAGTAACCTAACGAATTGCCACGGATCACATGTAATATTTTCTTCTTCATTATTTTCTTGATATCCCTTACTTGTCCACACGTACACTTAATGTACATGTTCTACGCTAACCGAGTTTAGAGCTTGTCCCGGCTGCGGCGGTGTCTCGCTGTTAGAAGATACATAGGGGAAAACACCTCAAGCCGGCGAGTAGGCCGAGGAAAAATTAGGGAAAATCACCGCCACCTTTCGCAATTAAACATACAATACACTTACGGGACTAATAACCTGACAGTTGACGCGCTCCGTTGCGCCAGCTTAAACCGACGCAATGACCTCGAGGCTTTGCGAAATTCTGAGTGTATGGTTCCAACGAATCCGATATTTTATTCCAGTTCGCCTGACCCCTTGCGGGGTATTTTCGAACTGGGGTATTGGATTAGTTTGGTTTTTTCGTGTTTCCGGGCGCGTCAACTGCTTTGGTCATTAGTCCCGTGAGTGTAGTTCATGTTTTTTTCTCGGGAGATGGCGATGATCTTCCTCCGCTGGATGGCGAGATCCGGCGCCGACCTACCGTCGGCTAGTGTGGTTTCCACCTAACCAGGACTCTCCCACCAACGGGGCACTGCCCCAGCCGGGACAAGCTCTAAGCTCCCGACCGATCTCCCGGAATATGTGGTAGTGTAGTGCATGTTAGTGTAAAAGTGTGTGTAAGGGAGGAGAATAGGACAAGGAAGAAAGACAGATCGCGCGCTGTCCGTGGCCCGTTTGGTAGGGTACTGCTCCGGCATTCGCCTGGTGTTGATCGGAGAAACCACGGAAAACTACTGATCAGAGCAGCCGGCCGCTAGAATTATTCAGACAGCGACTGAATTCGACCTAGCTGAAAAGCTAGTGTCGAAAATCCTGCCGCCGTCAGGACTCGAACCTAGGACCTCCCGGTCAGAGGCGCTGCAGTGACATCAGTTGATGCACTGAGCGACAGCTACCGGTCTGGGTGTATGGGCACCGGCGCGGTAAGGCGTCTGGGTGGAGGATGCACTAGTCAGCGGATGGGGAGCAGTGTGCGTGGGAGTAACGGAGGTAGGTTGCGAACGTAACTCCAGAGCTGTAAATAGTGTAATTCTTGTAAAAAAAAAAAAACAGATTGTAAATAGAACTCGTGTCTGTCTTCATTTTGTTACCACAACGCCACACTTGGGACCTTGCTGTCGCATGACGTCAGTTGAATTGTAAGCAACGTTCACTGAGTAATGAAACTTCATAGTATGAGATAGGATACGCGGAATAAAATACATATTTTTCAGTCAAAATCATTGGGTTGGTTTTTCTTCCAGTTCTGGTCATCAAACAAAATCATTGTCATCTCCCACACGGCCGGAGGCTGCATAGTTTTCCTCTCATTTCTGCGGACGAAGAAAATAGTAATATAGCTTTTGTAAGAAATAGAATTGCAAATGTCGAGAAAATGTTGTAAATAACTCGTAATTTTCTTGTAAATTTTCCACAAACTGTTTCAGTAGTAGTAGTATCTGATAAAAATGGGAGAAAGAACATAGTTTCCCTCTGACATTAGTGCACCGCTACTATCATAACACACGGAATATTCCGCTATTTCCAAGCAAGTTAAATACGACCGTTTTGCCGTAATAACATCAAGTTAGAAAATGAAATGCAAGATAAACTTTGCACATTATTATTCATTCGTAACTCAGATGTTGATTTTGCCATCGCTACGTGTTCTTCCTGTATTGTCGTGTGTTTATGTCTGCAGAATATTTTCCAATTCCGGGAAAGGTTCATTGCGACTGCCCACTCATTAATGCCGAGAAAAAATTCTGAGAGGAACTGGCATGCCATACATATTGAAAATATGATTCATAAACTTCCAGAAAGAATTGTGAGAGAACGGTATGTAGTATTGCGTTATTACAGTTTTATACTTTGTCATATAGTATATTTAAAGGCCTTTGATGAAAGTGATTTTGGAAAATAAGGTACTTGAAATTACATGTTTTACTTATTTTGCGTACAGGTTTTGTAAAGAATTGAAATAGTAGAAAGGAATCTGTATCAGAAACATTTTGAAGTTCTTGAAATCGAAAGCGTTCTTTTTCCTTTTACTTCTTAGTCCTTTTGTCTATGTCTCACAAAGTGAAAAACATGTAGCTCCTAAAATGAAAGCTACTTTTCTCGGAAATGGGTTTTCTGCTGTTTCAGAATTTTTATAATTTCACTACAGTGCCGACGTTTTCGTGAAGTTCTTTTATCTTTACGATACATACACAAAAAGGGTCCTAATGGTTTTATAATATCTATGAAGATGACTTTCCTATTTAATGAAATTAAAGACATGTGGTCTGTTTACCATCTTTTATTATGTTATTTCTCTTTCTCACTAAATAATGGCAACATTATTATTATTATTATTGTTATTATTGTTGTTATTGTTATTATTATTATTATTATTATTATTTATGTTTAAACATTGTTGGTTCACAGGAAGACCTGGTTCTTTAATAACAACGGATTTTCGCCAAGTGTACTATTTGTTATATATTTAACAATCTTAATTTGGAAAGTTCCGGACAATGAGGTAAGAATTTAAGATGACAGACTTCTGCATTAATTTTAAACGCCTTGGAGGTGTATCAAGTTTTTAAAGATTTTCTTTGGCGTCTTTTTATATAAGACCCTTACTGGAGATAATTATTGGGAGAACGAATAATTGGCCCTGTTTCCATTGGTCTTTGATTTCATATGCCAGATCAATTATTATTAATATTATTATTATTATTATTATTATTATTATTATTATTATTATTATTATTATTACTACTACTATTAAACCGCATGTGATTTTTAAATTACTTTTAATAACTATGCATAGAAACCAGTTCTTCTGGTTATTGATTTGAAAGAGTGTGCTAAGTTGTTTGAATGCGTTCCCCCAAGTAGAATTTTGCGGGATCACGTATTAACACTGCAATGTAAATAAAATGATTGCTACCACCTAGGAAAAAAATCACTGGAGAGATATGAATCAAAATGATCGTTTTCTCGCCAAGTGCATATGACCCTAAGACTGATTTCATGAATTCGAACCAAAAAGTAACGGACACAACTCGTATGAAAGTGTCTTTAACATTACATTTACACTCCAAAGTCTCACTTACTATACAACTTTTTCTAATGGTTATTTACGAAATAAGTATAGTAAGACAAGACAAAAGAGAGACTGATGGTGTTGTTAAATGAAGCCGTTAGCGTTTGAAAACCAATCCATTATAGTAATACGTTTTATTCGTTTTGTACAAACTTAAATGTAGGTCTATTATTACAACGACAGACAAACAGCATGTGAATAAAGTCACGACCGGATAGGGGCCTTTTCAACAGAATTTTGTAGTAGTTCATGAATATTAAAAATATTTTAATATTCATTATTCAAATTGCAACAGTTGTGGTTTATTTTTATATTCGTATTGATTACCTGTGATTAATTTTTGAATATTATCAGCTACCCTCATTATTTAGTAATGCTTAAGATATCTTAAAATATTAATCCGGCCCTACATATAATTTTCGTTTAATACACTACATTTAGTTTTTCATCTTTTAAAAGGAACGTACTTATATTGTTCTGATTTGCATCAATTAATTTTGCACAGAATATTTACATCCAGAATTGAAAATGCTGCTGAAAGGGAAAGCTCCCGCGTCCAATCAGGCAACGGCCTCCTGTGCGCAGTCTGTGCGTGGTCGGACGTCAAGGAGCAGCGGGATAATGTCCTGACGCGACCTGACTTAGAAATAAAACAGATGTTTCCAGGCCTCCTGTAGAGGCAGTCCTTGGTCGACAGTCAAGTTTTGGGGATATTTCAGATTTTCATCACCTCTTTTACACTCTTCGGTTTCCAGTAGTCTTCCTTGGTTAGGAGACGAGTGTTGTCAAGAAGGATGGCGTTTCAGTTTTCCATGCGTGTAACGCTAGGGCCGAGTTATTTAATATCATTTACTTGTAATAGCGAATGTGTTCTCGCAGGCGTTATTTAATGGTGCACCGCGTCTCCCGCTGTAACTGTGGCCGAAGCTGCATCACCCACCCCTGATGCCAGAAGAAGGGGAATACTATCTTTACTCGTACTAGATTTTGCCCGATTTTTTCATTGACGTTGTAGACTGTGTTTTTATCAAATGGACTGAAAAGATTGGAAATGTTGTCAGTAATATCTTAAATATTTGACAAGGTGCGCTTCTTGCAGTTAACACCGGCATTAGTTGAGTGTCATCCACAGAACTAGAGGCGATCGCTGTCTGCCGTATGTTATTTTTTGTTTACTTCCCGAGTTCCTGGGTGTCAAACCAAACCATTAATCTCCTTAAAGATCCAGAAGCAACATAATTTTTCGTCATATTAATGGAATATTCCAAGTTATTAATATATATCACAAAACTGATCTCAAGTTCCACTTTAGTGTCTAATAGTGCATTACGAAACGATGCTGGGTATTAATACATGAATGTGATATTACGATACGAGCGAGGTACAAGCAATTGATTGATTGATTGTTAGTCTTTCCGGGCGCGTCAACTAAGGTAATTCGTCCCATAAGTATCGTGCATGCTTTTTTCATCGGGAGGTGGCGGTGATCTTCCCCAGCTGGACGGCGAGTTCCGGCGCCGACCTACCGTCGACTAGTGGGGTTTCTCTATCCAGGTATCTCCCACCAGTGGAGCACCGCCCTGGCCGGGACAAATTTCATGTCCCCAACCAGTCTTCCGGCATGTTACTGTACGTGTGTGTGTAAGAGGTGAGGGTAGGACAAGGAAGAGGAAGGAAAGATAGCGCGTGGTCCGTGGCTCATTTGATAGGGTACTGGTTCCGGCATTTGCCTGGTATCGATCGGAGAAACCACGGAAAACTACCGATATGAGCAGTCGGCCGCTAAAATTCTCCTTCGAATTCGACCTAGCTGAAATGCTAGTGTCGAAAATCCTGCCGCCATCGGGACTCGAATCTAAGATCCCCCAGTCAGAGGCACTACCGTGACATCAGTTAATGCACTGAGCCATTTCTGCCAGTGGTACGAGCGGGTATCGTAAACTTCACACAAGTATTAATACCCATTACATCGAGCTTCCTACGGTACATTTGGTACAACTTTTATGAGTTAAACTTTTACAGTGAATCGTTTCATGGCAGTTGATGCGTAGGATTCAGCCAAGACCACCTAACTATACCGTCGCATGCTGCGGCAGGTGGCTGTGGTTACCAGTCCGCCTGCGAGGGAGTATTGCGCTAGTCAAATAGGATCAAATGTGAAATTACCATCCAATTTATTTTAAATATTTTTCCACGAAAAAAAGTACTAATAATAAAAGAAATTAAATCTGACCAGCATATTATATTATCAAATGCAATTTTAATGTACTCAATAGAACGAAATATTTACTAGAATGATTCTCAATAGTTAATAGTCAATACTTGGTAAGCTTTTCTGTGATTAGTTAAGAACCTGTATCATAATAAAATCTGTATCGTAGTGAATAGCATTATGCAACTGGTTGCAGCCAGGAAACGACAGCATTATACAATGGGAGTAGAAAAACAACTGAACGAGTTTCTTCCCTGCAGCCCCGTTGCGTGCAACTGCTGCAACCAACGCGGAGGAGGACGCGGCGCGATCGACGTGACCTGGGCGGCCGCGCGCCCGCGAAGCGCTCCGCGTTTATTCCTGGAATTACGGCCACGGCACACACATTCGCCGCGATGAAAACTCGAAACGTGGCCGTAATGCGCGCCCGCGGGCGGAATAACACGCGCACGCCTCCGCGCGCGCGGAGCGGAGCGGAGGGGAGGCGACGCGGTGACGCAGGGGCGCGGGTGGTGGCGGTGATTGGAATACGCGGTGCATGCGATCATGGTGGGAAGGATGTGAGTGGTGGGTTTAGTGGCGGCGGCGGTGGTGTGCAGAAGTGGGAAGATTGTTGGTGGTGGGTTGGGAGACGACGTTGGGGGGCCGGGACGTGGGAGTAGGAGGTATGAGAATGTTGAGAGCGGTTGTGGTGATTGGAACATGTGAGAATTGGAGTGGTGGTGGAAGGAAGAATGCTGGAGGCAGTGTTGAGATCATGTCGATGGTAGGAGAAGTGTGGACGGTGTAGGTGGTGGTGGTAACGGAGACGGTGTAGGAGGTAGGTGGTAGAGGTGGAGGCGTGGAAATGCTTGAGGTGTTAGGGATGATTTCGGTGATTGGCTTTTGTGTTGAATGCACTGATAGCGATGAGAATATTTCGGTGGTGGGTTTGGTGCCGTTTTGGGGGACTCGGTCGACACTGAAAAAATGTGGACCTTGAGAGTGGTAAAGTTATAGTGGTGTCAGTGCAAGAGGGACTGGCATTAACATATATTTTGTGGTGGCAATGAGGAGGAAAGGTGTCTGCTGGACACCGTGTTGGTGATGAGATGGTGGGGGCCACTGGGATGGTGTTAATGGAGCCAGATGGTGCAGATGTGAAAACAGAAACGCATTTGTTGATGGAAATGGTTGTAAGGATTGTAGGATGTGATAGAAGAGATGGTGTCAATGGAGCAGGCTAGTTACTGCATGGGAGCTGGGATGAGGGGGGATAGTGATAAAGGTTTTCGGAAAATATGATGCTGCAGGGATGTTAGGAATGTTGGTGGTTTTATCTGAGAGTGCAACGAAGTCTTGAGTATCACTAAGAAACGGGGCACCCGGTTTGGATTTTCTAATTTCTTTCCTGGACTTCTATACGAGCAGTGAACGACCACCGTATCCCTGCCCTCTGACTTAGGTGTGAGAAAAGATAATGCTGGCAATTGGTGGTGATGACAATGACTGTCAATATCTTGGGGACGGTTGGTCCAGTCGCTGACGCATGGGGTAGCTCGGATAGTGGTTTTGAATCAGGTATATAGCCTACGTAAATGTCACAGTGGTTGTTGTTGGGTGATGAATTATGGTGAATATGGATGATTGACCCTTGAGTTTGCGCAGATGATGGCAATGATAAATGCGGTAAGAAGGATGTCGAACATGGGACTGGAAAGATCTGTGACGGCGTTAGAGAAAATGGAGGACGGTGACACGATTGGGATAGAATCAATCTAGAACTGGTAATGAAGGTAGGCTTGATACGATTAGTGAAAGGAAATGGAATTGGCAGAAGCAGGAATTGGAAAAATGAAAAACAGAAAAACCGAACATCGGATATAAAGTAGTATTTAAACAAAGTCAAATTTTATCATTCTATTTAAAATATATGTTAGTTCAAAAACTGAATAAAAATTCACTACTTTAGTTTTTTAAAATAGTGTGTTATTAAATAATTCTGGAATCACCCTCAGCAGACGCGTCCGCGTTCCTTCTTTGTTTTCCCTTTTGGATCCTTCCAGTTTTCAACGACAACTACTTCAATGACACTGAGTATATACTACAGAGGCAGTAAACTGAAAATGTGGAAGTGTTAATATTTTAATGAACCAAGGTTCTTCCCGATGATGAAATAGGGTTTGGGTAGAAAATAACGTGATTCACCAGATCACAAGAGTTCACAGATTAGGAAAATGAAATATTATGCTTTGGGTGGGGAAGGAAAAGTGGAAAGAGACGCGGGTATTAGTGTGAGAAAATTCTTTGTAGAGAAAACTATGAAACTCACTTTATTAATATCTCTCTCGAAAAAGAAGATTATAAGGTTCAAAAAGGTTAGTCTGATTATAGTCATTTTCATTATGACAGTCCTTATCATTAGTCAAAGTATCATAATTCCATTAATAATAGCAATACATTTAATTAATAAATTAAGTGCAAACCTATAAAGCGTATTACATTGTGTAGGATAAAATTCGTAATATTTTTGTTGGTAGGAAAGCTTAATCTCATGAGTCTGCTGTTTCCTCAGTCCACATGTTAACAGTATCAACAAATCCAAATAAATTTTAGATATAAAAACAAAAATAAAACGAAAATTAAGAAAAATGGCAAAAATTAACACTGAAGTTACTCCCGAGATTGCAAGAAACAGCACACACCTTTCCGAATTATGTTCTGGTAATCTCCAATCAAATTGTCGACTTAAGATCACAACCATCAGCTCTCTTACTTGTATTTCGACTCAAGGACCGACTATAATGGTTCAGTGTCAAAAAGTGTTGTAAATGCACTATCTCTGACCGTGTTCGAGATCCGACGGTACGTACAATATAAGTCCAATTCCACCACTGCTTGGAGGACATTTTTAGTGGCCAATTGCTCTGATAGGTAGTATTCCCTGGCTGCGATCAATACCAGGTGAATGCCGAAGCAGTACTCGAACAACCCGTACACGGATTGCGTGCACTCTTTCTTTTCTCATCCCCCTTACACACTTACATTTACACTTACCTGCCCTGCAGTACCTCGCATGTCGGGAGACCAATCGGGAACTTAGAGCATGTGCCGGCGGTTGGGGATTTCCCGCTGGGGGAGATACATGGAGAGGGCAATCCCACAAACCGACGATGTTTGTAGACGCATCTCACGTACCAGCGTTGGAGGAACACCGATACTTGCCGGAAGTAATAGGCGCTACACTGATGGGGCGACTACCAAAGTAGTTGACGCAACCAGAAACAAAACATTTCACTCGCTCCCACCCAGATACCTACACATTCACACAGTCACCACACTCCCCATTCACCACACGCACTGACTCACTCACCCTCTCGATCACTCACTCAGTCACTCACCATACTCATTCTCTCATCCACTCACTCCTCGATCAACCTCACTCACCCCTCGATCACTTTCCTCGACCCCTTCTCACTGCTCTCATCACTCGATCACTCTCTACACCCCAATTTTCTCTCCGATCACTCATCATCACACTCGCTCACTCACCCACTCACTCCCTCATCACACGCTCTGACACACTCACTCACTCATCCATCCGATCACTCCTCCATCACCCACTCACTGACCACACTCTCTCACTCACCCGCTCACCAAACATATTCACCACACTCGTTCAGTCACCCACATGAGCACCTATCGATCACTCACTCAATCATCCACTCGATCACTTCTGTATTCATTCGCCCGATCACTCACTCACCACATTCGTTCACTCACCCTATCACTCACTCATTCACCCACTCTATCAGTTATGTACTCATTCATCTGACCACTCACTCACCTCACTCACTCGCTTTGCCACTCGATCCCCAGTCGATCACTCACTAGTGCTTGAGCGGCGATGACGGCAAGAGTGATGGCAGAGTCAACGGGGCGCGGTGAGGTTGCAGCAGCGGCGCGCCAGTGGCGCGGACTGGCGGCCAGAGATTGGTGGCAAACGTGACTCCTCTGCCGTTGTGGTTTCGCAGTACGAGCGCTTGCGAGCGAGCGCTGCGCTTCTTTTTACGAGAGGATCTGCGCCATTTGCATCTTATTGCAGCGAAATTCGTTAGCAGGTAGGGTTATTGTTGTACGCCGCCGGCTTTACGGGCCAACGCGCGCGTTGAATTTTCAACAATGTCGTGAGGCGCGGCTTCAATTCGAAATGAATTGAATGTCGTTGAAAGGTGCGTTCTAAAAGTTAGAGTATGTGCATGAACGATCGTAAAGTACAGGCATATGCTCTCCTCCGACGTTCGTGTAGGTTTTTATGGGTTCTATTATAGAACGCTAAGGTTGAATGATACGGTTACAATCGTCTGCCTGTGTTGAAATCCAGGTCAAAACCTCTTTTCATTTCCTAATACGAAACACTTTCAATTCTGATAAAATTTCGTGATTAATTGTCTTGGTTTAGCAATATCGTAGTTTATAATTTTCATTATATTCATAAAAGAAACAAAATGGAAACGCGCAATATATTATTCTTAAAAAATATATTTGTGATTTAAAAATTGTAGTTAATTTTTGACAAGTCAAATAATAAATTTAATTTGTTTGTATGTAGAGTCTTTTCAGGTACCTAACTAAATTACTTTTTGTGTGCTCAAGAGGATAACAAATTACAATATTATTCATGTAGTTTTCTTTGAAATTCTAAACTTATTTATAACTTTCATTATCCAGTTCAAAGTAACAAATACATCAGTTTCTCTTCTTATAAAATCTTTCAAGTTTTCCGTCTTTGTATATCTTAGTTTTAGCTTCCCAACTTTCTAACTCGGATACAAAGAAAACGAAAAGGATTTTACGGAAATTGACAGTCAACTACCGACCTTTAACAAAGCCGCTCTCTCCATGTATAGTACTGTAATTTTCGATCGACAACTCAATTTCCTGCACGCGTTTGTAGCAGAGCAGAAATCCTGCTAAACTTCACAAACTACCTTGTTCTCAAAATACTATATGTATTTTTAGAGCCCTCACCTCTTCCATGTGCGCACAGATCCGGCAAAAATCCCTCTTACTCACCGTTGTGAGTTTTCGGAAGTTGTTCCTCGCGCAAAAAGTAGTCGACGTCCATCGGTACATTTAATTGATCCAATAACACGGCACTGTGGGGAACTTGTGCAGATTGGAAAGGCGCGTCAGACACTAATTTCGTTACAGGCCGCATGGTGCGCTTCGAACAGTCGGTGTACGCAAGCAGCTTCCTAACCCAATTATCCGAAAAAAAGTTCGTGTTTTAGTTTCTGAAATGAAAAATTTTGGACGATGATTTCGGGTCTTGTGTATGATTTATGTGATTAATCTTTCGATACTTCTCAGATGATAATCTTATTAACAATTACAAGAGAGGATGACCATAATGCACTTGGTAATAAATATCTCATAGACTGTCAAATAATAAATAATAAATTTGGTTTGCGTAAATAACATATAGACCATTTCATTATTTCGATGTTCGAATTTTATCGCGCCTGTGTTTGTTTGGATTGTTGGTTTGAAGAAATGACATGGTATAAGTGACATAAATAAATAAATAAATAATAAAAAATAAATAAATAATAAAATAATAAATAAATGAATAAATAAATTTAAAAAATCATATGTCATGACGTCAAGTTAAAGGGTTACCGATAAAATATCCTGAATACAATCTGAAATACAAAGAAATAAGTTACTCTTGAATTGAAGATTGTGCTATTTTTGTCAGTATGTACCTAACGATTGACCGTCGCCCATAATTTCATCGTTCAGTGTTATTAAACGACGCTAAATCAGCTTTTGCCTATGCAGAACCTAATATCTAATAATGACGCAATAAGATGTAATAATGCTAAGGGCATGATTGTTGATAGAACAAAAGTGGGAAAAGGAACAGAGGAAACGTGACGAAATACACCGCGCACCCTTTCGCAAACAGCAAATTTTCGGAGAAACTTGTGAAATGAACTTTAAATACTGGCTGCTGGAAAGTTAGCATTCTGACGAAAATCAATCTCCAATAAAACATGAACACCACCAATTAAAACAGTCGGCTTTTGGAATTTTCTTCCAGAATGAGGTGCTGCTAATAATCCTTTGTGGAAATATGTAACCACCGCCCGGAAACACGAGCTCCCGGAATTTTTGTGGAATTTCAATTGCAAGCCAGTAACCGCATATGCGAACAATGCAGTTGGTAATGATTTTTTGGGGGGAAGTATAATTATCTTCTGCCGGTCCGGATGAGTGAGTCAGTTGAAGTGTATGCCAAATCAGCGCCACGACTCGGAGAGTTTGATTCGCCCTGTTGCATCCTTAATATTATCATTATTTTATGCAACATATCAATTTGTTGCATTCTTAATATTATCATTATCGACTCAACGCGTCTCTTCGCCCGTTTTCAAGCGTTCAGCGCGGATTAATCCTCCATTAACATCTCGTATGAGTCTCGTCTCGTCTCGTCTCGTCTGTGGGTTATTAAGAGGACCGTCAGGTAGCATCTCCGCGTACGCGCCTCCTACTACGCGCTTCTGCGTCACTACCCAGCGGCCAGAATTGGGAAGGAAATAAGATAGGGGTAGGGTTTAAGACACTTTATAGGGGTTGGACTAGCCCTTGTGAAGTAGCCAAACTCGTTTTGTTGCAAATTCCACATTAGATCGACAGGAATCGAACTCGGACCTACCCAGTGGTGAAAGTCTAACGACTATGAGCCACGAGCGAGCCTTGGTCTTGTGTTCACTAAGCTGCGGCATCTCCCAGTTGGAAGATCATCATTCAAAGAAGAAAAGAGTATCTTATTCTTATAATAAGGAATGCGATTATAAGAGAGAAAGTTAATACGAAACATTCAATTTTAGAGAATATTCAGTGTAACTAATTGAAATGGTTTGGTTATGTGTAAAGGACGAAGGAAAATAAAATTCCCAAACATATTTTAGAGTGGTTTCCGGTAGAGTTCAAGAAAAGAAAAATCACCAAATAGGTTAAATCAAATTAAACTAGAAATATATAAGTGTAATGGAGAAAGAATTTAATGATTGTGATAACTGGAAGAAGGAAATTAAAATTATGTAATTGGTTAGACTTTTTTAAACGACTAGTTTTATTAGCAGTCAAATTTTACATTATAAAAAGAAATACACTCCATTCTACATGACGTTTAAGCCATTGTAATTGGGGTCTTTTTCAAGTTTAATGTTATTTGAAATGAAACCATAAAATACAAATTATACATCCCAGTGAATGCTGTCAATAACTGGATATCGTTGCAAGAAACAGCATTCTGCTGTCTGTCTGCAATTGCTGTAAAAAATAGTATAAAAATCGTCAATTACAATTGAAATAGTCCTCATTTCTCTTTATTTTGTTATTTATAAACTCTGAATATCAATACTATTACCACGTTTCTATTACGTCTTTATTTAAATTAATTTTGAGTAGCTCGGGTTTTAATAAAAGACGCAAAAATACTTACATTGCTCAGGGTGGAATAAATTATATTTTTCTTGATGAGCCGGAAAATTACAGCTCATACTCGTATGATTACATGCTTGGTAGATAATTCTTTTAACCTGTGAAAACTTAGAGGTGGTGGTTTTCCTTATCATGCAAACATTCTACTAAATAATAAGTATTGATGTGTAATAAAGTGACAGTAGCGTAAGAATTATCCACTGTAACTGGTTATCGCAATAGCTTAATTTCTCTCGAATGAACAGTGAAATACAATATTTATCTTTAGATGATGATTGGATTATCTTTATATGATGCCCATCGTTACTTTAATTATTAGTAATTTAAACTTAGGGTTTTCTTAAATTAAACGTTCTTGGCTTTGTACATCTTTACTTAAATGTCTTTAAAAATTCTTTTTGTTCGAACACTTCCCTGATTCGATGAAAATCAGCTTTCTTGGCACTACATCCAAAACTTCACATCAGGCTCACGGCTGTGACTAAGTTCATAATTCCATTTCTGGGCGTCCACACCTATAGTTTAATGACTTTCGTCATGCGAATATTATTTGTCGCGATAACTGTATGATGTGAATTATTTTTACTTATAATCCGTTACGCTTTGTACCCTCGTACTTTTCAGAAAAAAAATCAACTTTGTAAAATTTCATCTAGCTCACGGCAATACATCTGTCTTCTCCCGAGACACATTATTGGAATTTTAGTAAATTTCATCTTGCCCGCAGCATCACATCTACCTTTCTCCGGAACAGAAACGTTCTGTTAAAATTTTGGTTGAAGCTTTTCTTACACTGTACTGTGCCTTGTTTATATTGTTTATTTAGCATTTTCGATGCTATACTGTCCTTTCACTACTGCACTATAAAATTTCTTTTGTGTTCTTAATAATGTTCTATTATAAAAATACTTATTTATTCAATTTTAAATGGTAATTAATTAATGGAATTTTTTTTCCGACGTATTACTCATGTACGTTTTTCCTTTCCAATTTTCCTCTTGTCGAAATTTGTCATGTTTTAATTTATTCCTCTTTAAATATTTTATCGTTATTTTGATTAGTATCACAATTAATGTGAAAGCATGTTGAAAACGAAGGTTTAACAATGAACACTTGTGAAATAACAAATACTAGACTGGTCAAAACTTTTAACTTAAAAGACGTTTGTATACGTTGCATTAACGTTTATTGGAGTAAATGAAAAGATTTTGTTCGTTTATTTACAGAGTAGGTGCTTTAATGCGTTCTTTATAACAATACCTGTCTGGGAACAAAAGTGTTGGGTAACAATATAACTTCGTTAATGCGTTCTATATCTGACACTTCTAAATAGTGATTGCATAGAGAGAACATAAGTGATCGCAGGAATACATTCTCAGTAACATAGAGATCTGCGGAGTTATCAAAACGTAAGTATTCTTCGAATTTATTTATTTTTTTATTTATTTTTCGTCAGAAAAACAGTTAAAAACTGCGTATGACGTGCTATGGGGAAAAGTGAATTGTGTGCACATTTTCAAAATTCTGTGATCCCTACACTTACTCATATACTACTTAAATTTTGAATTTTTGAAAGGGAAAAAACAAAAACTCCCATGCAATAAAATCTATGTTCAAGGATAAACAAGCAATAAATTTTAATTTTGAAATTTTGAAAGGGAGAAAAAAAACAAAAAAACTCCCATGAATAAAATCTATTTTCAAGGATAAATAAGCAATAAATTTTGAATTTTGAAAGGGAGAAAAAAAACAAAAAAACTCCCATGTAATAAAATCTATTGTGTCAATTTAGTCGAAATGCATTAATATGAAAAACTTCTATACAAGGCAAATGCCAGAGCAGAAAAACCTAAATTAAACCCCCATAACTTTCTTTTCTCATCCTTATTTCCTGTTATTACACACTCACATTTACCACACATGTCTGGTGATCAGTCGGGTACTGCTTGTTCTGTCAGAGGCTGTGGTCTGCCGGGAGAAATAATAGTGAAAATAGCAAGCTGACATGTAGTCTGGCGCCCGATCTCCCGTTCCAATGAAGAAGGAACCCCATCACCTCCTGGAAAATAACATTCACTACAATTACGAAACTTATGATCATAGTGTTGGACACGTCCGGCACCACTAAATGGCCGTAGAATAATGTGGCGGGCGCGGCGTGGCGTGGCGTAGTATGGCGTGGCGGGGCTGGGCAAGGATGGACAGGGGTGGCGATGCATACTGTGGTGTAGAGGCAAGTCATGGCGCTGAGTGGCGTGGCGTGGCGTGGAGGGACGTGACGTGGCATGGGCGGGGCGGGGAGTGGCGTGGCGGGGCGGGGCGTGGCGGGGCGGGGCGGGGCGGGGCGGGGCGGGGCGGGGCGGGGCGGGGGGTTCTGACGGGGGGGGGCCGAATGGGTGGCGGGGGCGAGGGCCGGCTGCGTTGGGCGGAAGCGGCCGCGCTGGCTTCCGGAAGTCGGGGGATGGGGTGCCAGGGCGACTCACCGCTGCCCAGCGGCCGCTGGCTTCACGCCCGAGACCGCGGGACCGCCCTACTCACCCCACTTCCCCGCCCTGCGGTTCCCGCGACGGCCCCCAGCGCAGATCGAGATCGTCTGGAGGTTAGGACATTGCGTTGTGCCCCCGGCGACCCGTGGCGTCCTGGGCAGTGCCACACCCTACCCTCTCCAAGGAGCTTGATTAGCCTGCCGAAAAATCCCCGTTTTTCGCTTCTGCATAACATTCTCCATACAACGTATGTAGTAAGCGAAGACGTGAGCTGTGCATCTAAATGTGTGTTATTTTCATTGCAGGCATTACGGAAAATAGTGTTAATAAAATAATATTATGTGGGAAACAAGTTGAAAACAAATGTTATTAAATAGAAAACAAATTTAAACTTATAATTAACATTGTTAATGACTGTCCTCTCTAAGGAAAGTTTGAACTCACACAATTTAATTTGCAAACAATTATAAAGTTATCACTAAAAATATGATTAAAGAATCTTCAGAAGATTATTCCATTCTTAACTACTACAAAAAAATATATTTAACTCTATTTTATGTAATAAATATTTCCCACGAATATCATTGATTTGCAGGCCAACTTGACGAGCCCTTATAAAACATAAAAGTAACATTTTAATTACTTTCGATTTAACTATCTTTGGTAGGATGAATTGGTCTCGTATGTAGTAGCTTGAAGTTCTGATGATATCCAATTGTAAACACACATTTTCAATTTGCTCATTAAAACCTGGTTTTGCGGTATTTCGTGCCAGATCAGCCACAACCCAGGCCCTGCCAGCGCAGAGCGTACGCCACACCGCTCAGCCACAGAGCGCCTCCCGCCCGCGTCACTCCGGCCGCCACCACTTGCTGGCCCTTCCGCCACACTCCGTCCCCTCTGCTCTCTGATCCTCCTTCATGGCCAACAACCCCGCTCCTCTCCCGCCCTTCCCCGCTCCTCTCCCATGCTCCACGATTCCATTTCATCCGCTCTCCGTGCGTTCCCAAACTCCACGCTTCCTCACTGCGCCAACCTCTCGCTTCTGATCCAGATATTACAGCCACACATCAGCTCGCCTTCTACGATCACGCTCCACGATCCCATTTCACACGCTCTTCCTGCACGCTCCTGCGGCACCCTTCCTCGCCGGGCCCACGCTTCAATCAAACGATATCCGAACACTTCGTCTCGCCATCTACACGCACGCTAATTGCTTCCGTTTTAATATCAACCCCATCTCGTTCACAGTTCTTCACTACGTTCCACACATTTCTCTCCACGTTCTCTTTGCTCAAAACCCTTTTTCAAAGACCCGATTCCCGTTCTCACCAATCCCACACCCTTCTCCCTCTCCTCACGATTTCTCTCTACGGAACCGTCACCGCCAGCTTCTGCGAAAAAACATGCACTACATTAATGGGACTAATGACCAATGCAGTTGACGCTCCCGGAAACAAGAAAAAATCAATCAATCAACCAAGTGATGTCACTGCCTCGGAGGTCCTGGAGTTAAAGTATCGACGGTGGCAAGATTTTCTGCACTAGTTTCTCAGCTAGGTCGAATTTAGCCGCTGTCTCGAGGAGAATCCTTGCGACTGGGTGCTCAGTTCGATAGTTTTACGTGGTTTCTTCGATCAGTATCATACAAATGCCGGAGCAGTACCCTACTAAAAGGTCGCGGACAGCGCGCGATATTTCCGTCCCATTGCTTGTCCTATCCTACACCTTACACACACTTACATGCACTATCCTACACTCTTACATGCACTATACCACCATACATGCTGGGAGACCGATCCGAAGCTTAGATTTTTTCCCGACTGGGCGGTGCCCCACTGGTGGAAAGTACCTGGTTGATGAAAACCATGCTATCTGCGACCACAGGTCGGTGCCGGATCTCTCCATCCAATGGGGCAAGATCACTGCCACCTCCCAAGTAAATATCATGCACTATACTTACAAGACTAATGTACTTAGCATTTGTCATTCCCGAAATCACTAGTAATCAATCAATCCTTGGCTCTGATCATATTCCACCCAGCAGGTTCGTCTCACCCCTCGATACCCCGGCTCCCAATCTGCCGCCCCGCCTCTCGACGCCCGCTCCCTCCCCTCTGATCCGTCTCCTTACTTGCGTTTGGTCCCAACCCTCTTTCAATCCACGCTCTTTCCCCTCCTCCCACCCGTTTCCTAGATCCATGCCTCTCCATACTGCCCGCGGGCTGCGGTCCATAGCCCAGTGCCCAACATCCCCCTCCCGCGCTGCCATGCGCTCCCACCCCCACCGCGCTCGCCGCCACAGCGCGTCGCTGCCCCTCGTGTTGACGCTACTGTTCAAATTGACCGTAAATTAATTCCAATTGATTATACAGTATAATCGACTGACCAAACCTAGATTGTGGGCGGTCATCCATGTCCCCAATCATGATGTCTATCTCGACCAATTTGTATCTCGCTTCCGACGAGCGAGCGATGGTGTCATAACAGGGCGCTTTTTATTTAATAGCTGCTCTGATAAGATTTGCTCCTCGTCATCTCTGTTGCGGCTTCCATGTAGTGAATAAACGTGGGACAGGAATTTCACTTTCTCTGTAGTTGTGCGCGGTTCATGATTCATGAAATACTGAAAACTGTATTGTAATTTTTATTCTGATAACTTAACTGTTCTTGCTAAATTTATGCGATGTATTTGCGAAGAAATATCTGCCAACATTTTTGAATTTTTCTCATCCTCCCACTTAAAATGTATTAAGTTGAACAACGAGATTGAAATTACATTGCTTGGAATATACGTATTCCAATAAATTAGATTGTAGATTTTGTAAATTAATGTGACGTGTGTATCGTCAAACAAATCAAATTCCCTTAAGTACTACCCCATTTTTACTTAGAAAGTCCTTCAAAGGAAATTTATTTGCAAGTAACAATTGCCACTACTTTTCTAAATCTGATAATGTCGTATGAATTAATACTCTCTTTTAGATTCTTTCATGTAACGTCGCATGTTATGTTTAAAGGTGATGGTCAGGTCTGTTCAACTAGCCTCTCTTTTACCACCCAAACTTTCAATTTCATACTCTAGGAACAATCATAGAATACGACTACATTTTTCCTATTCTTCTGTACTGCGCCTAATTCCTTATTCCCAATTCTCCTATTTTTTGAAATGCATTAAACTTTTCAGTAGTACCCAATATATTTCACACACAAGTTCTGTAATAATGTTCGTAATTTAGTAGTGCAAAACTTTAACGTAATTGTTGTGGTTAGCTGGAATGCATAGGTAACTTTCTGCACAACGAAATTGAAATATGAAAACGTGTTTCCTGTATGTGTAATATTCACTGAAAGCATGGTATTATGTTTGAAATATCTTTGTGGGCTGCACCTCTACCATGAGATCTGTTATTAATTATAACGAAAGATATTTTAATGTACTTGCAATTGTCCAATAAAACCTTTTTAAAACACGAGGCAAATATGAAATGCTTTATTAATTTTGATCCCGTTTTCGACATTAGAAATAAAGAAAGAGTGAACACTTAAAGTTTGCTGTAAAAAGTAGAAATGGAGGATAGGGATTAATTTTACGAAATCTCCTACAAACAATAAGTTTTCTCTTACACGTATACAACGTTTCATTCAGATGGGAATAAATCTGTTAATTTGTAAAAAAACAAACTAAATCCCGTAGATATTATAAAGATAAGAGAAAATAAGAAAATAATTTGAAAAAAATACCATCAGTTATACATGAAAAACATCCTTTTGAAGAAAATAACAAATTCGGTCCTTCCAGAGATTATCTTGGAGACAGTCACACAGATGAAACTCGCCAAAATAATTGAATTAATATTTGTTCTAAATAAGCCCATGCGATTATAAAAAGAGTTATTTTTAAATCACAGACCTACTTCATTTTTTATGTCTAATGGTTTTTGAGTTTGAGTCACAAGAAGGAAAACAGACACTTTACATTGCCGACGTTTCGGCCATATATTTGGCCTTCTTCAGGGCTACAGAACAGATAACAACATTTATTAACATAAATATGTACAGTGCACCATTTGATTTGAGCTACAATTAGTTAGTTTATTAACAATATAGTTTATTTGATTGTTACCTGTAAGATGATGCATAATGTACATCGTGCATTCTACATATCCCTACTGTCTGTGTAGTTTCATCTCACATAAATTATATAGAATTCAACCGTAGGGTTGAGTATTATTCATTTTTTATATATAACATGTTAATTGAAACAATATTTACATTGTACGTACACTGTAACTCAATCTTACATGTAGTTTAATAGGACCTGTGTTTGGTTTCAAAATTGTCTTCTGACCCGCAGGTGAGGCGTTTCATTATCAATAATGACATTTCTATGAACAGTAATTTGGAAGACACCGCCGTATTGAAACTCAAAGAAAAATACTGGTAATGCGAAGTCACAGGCCAATAAAACAGCCTTTAAATAAAATACATGTTTCACTTTAACATTCTGAAATGTGGTTGCCTCATGTTAATGATATGAATTAGGAACAACGTGTTACATTTCAGACGTCAATAACACGACAAAGGGAACAAAATGAAACAGTGTGTCAAGCAGCCAACGCTAAGCGCCTTACATTTACCAGTTCCGCAGTCACAGTACAGTTTTCGTCTCACAGCATAGCTTTCCTCCTGGGAGGGTTTCTCACAGCATACCTTTTCTCCTGGGAAGGTTCCTAACAACACAGCTTTCCTCCTGGGAAGGTTAATCACAGCATAGCTTTCCTCCTGGGAGGGTTTCTCCCTTTTCTCCTGGGAAGGTTCCTAACAACACAGCTTTCCTCCTGGGAAGGTTAATCACAGCATAGCTTTCCTCCTGGGAGGGTTTCTCACAGCATACCTTTTCTCCTGGGAAGGTTCCTAACAACACAGCTTTCCTCCTGGGAATCACAGCATAGCTTTCCTCCTGGGAGGGTTTCTCACAGCATACCTTTTCTCCTGGGAAGGTTCCTAACAACACAGCTTTCCTCCTGGGAAGGTTAATCACAGCATAGCTTTCTCCTGGGAGGGTTTCTCACAGCATACCTTTTCTCCTGGGAAGGTTCCTAACAACACAGCTTTCCTCCTGGGAAGGTTAATCACAGCATAGCTTTCTCCTGGGAGGGTTTCTCACAGCATACCTTTTCTCCTGGGAAGGTTCCTAACAACGCAGCTTTCCTCCTGGGAAGGTTAATCACAGCATAGCTTTCTCCTGGGAGGGTTTCTCACAGCATACCTTTTCTCCTGGGAAGGTTCCTAACAACACAGCTTTCCTCCTGGGAAGGTTAATCACAGCATAGCTTTCCTCCTGGGAGGGTTTCTCACAGCATACCTTTTCTCCTGGGAAGGTTCCTAACAACACAGCTTTCCTCCTGGGAAGGTTAATCACAGCATAGCTAGCATACCTTTTCTCCTGGGAAGGTTCCTAACAACACAGCTTTCCTCCTGGGAAGGTTAATCACAGCATAGCTTTCCTCCTGGGAGGGTTTCTCACAGCATACCTTTTCTCCTGGGAAGGTTCCTAACAACGCAGCTTTCCTCCTGGGAAGATTCCTCACAGCATAGCTTTCCGCCTGGGAAAGTTTCTCCTTAGTAGAGCTTTGTTGACAGTCTTTTGTCGATTGCATCGAAAGTTTTGCTATTTTGGGAGAGCGTACATTATATTCGCAAGTGGGAATACGCCTTCAATTTCGCAAGAACAGAAAGACACGATCGTGAAGCAGTTAACTTTCGTAGATCCGAAAACAGTTTTCAATCAATTTTCAAGAATTTGATGGGTATAGTTTTCAGTTTGAATCTTACTAAATATTTCACATCAACATGTATGTTTTCCTTGAAAGAAAAAACGTTGAATTATAATGAGAGATATACTTTGGATATAACGAGATCAATATGTGGGAATTATTAATTACACATTGTGTAATAAAACAAAAACAACATTGACTTGGGGAGGGACGGCAATGGGTACAACGCCATCTCCTTGAATCCCCCTCTGTTGCGGTGAGTGAGTGAGTATTGATTCTGGTCGCGTCAGCTATTTGAAGTCATTAACCCCGTAAGTATGGTGCGTGCTATTCCGGAAAGCATGAGTCTTCCATCTCCTGTTGATATCGGAGACCTGCACGTCCTCTCCCCGTTCCTCGTCCGTTTCTCTTCCCTATGTTCCCTGGCGGGGCACCGTCCCAGACGAGAACTAATCTAATCTCCCAACTGGACTACGGCCACATGTAGTAATGCAGTACATGTATGTGTATGCAAGAGGCGAGAAGAGGAGTGGATAAGAATAAGACAGTAAGGACCGCGCAACGTCCTTGGTCCCTTTTGTTTAGGAACTGCCCCAGTATTCGCCTGGGATATATCGGAGAAACCACAGAAAACTGCCGATCACGAGCCGTTAGAATCGTCTCTTGAATTGGCCCAGACTGATGTCACTGCAGGGCCTCTGACCGGGAGGTCCTAGGTTCATGTCCTGACGGCGGCAGGATTTTCGACACTAGCTTTTCAGCTAGGTCGAATTTAGTCGCTGTCTGGAGTAGAATTCTAGCGGCCGGCTGCTCTGATCGGTCGTTTTCCGTGGTTTCTCCGATCAACACCAGGCGAATGACGGAGCAGTACCCTACCAAACAGACGACGGACTGCGCGCGATCTGCCCTTCCCCTTCCTTGTCCTATCCTCTCCTCTTACACACACACTTACCCTAACATGCACTACACTACCACTTATCTCGGGAGACCGGTCGGGAGCTTAGAGTTTGTCTCGGCTGGGGCGGTGCCCCGTTGGTGGGTGAGTCCTGGTTAGGGGAAACCCCACTAGCCGACGGTAGGTCGGTGCCGGATCTCGCCATCCAGCGGGGGAAGATAACCGCCACCTCTCAAGAGAGAAAACATGCACTACACTAACGGGACTAATGACCGAAGCAGTTGACGCGCCCGCAAACACAACAAAATCAATCAATCAATCAGTTGGCCCAGCGTCGTGAAGTGTGTCCAAAATCGGCCACCGTCGGGATTCGCGCCCTAGAACCTCGCAGATAACGATGCTGTAGTGTTAGTGAGAGTACAGCGTAATAGATCTGAGCCATCTCAGCCGATACTTTTGATTGTATCGATATCAATACGAGGTAATTATTTGGGATGCATTGAGTAGAAATACGAACGAAATGGCTTGTACGGGGAGGTGGCTATGGGCCCTATGGCTCTCCCTTGGATCCGCCGCAGGATGCTCGAAAGGGCCTCGGCGTGGGCGTCTGACGCCGTGCCGGGTCGCGGCGCTTCGCATTGGCGGGAGCGTGGGCGGGGAGGGGCGGGGTGAGGGAGGGGCTCCGATGGAGGGTTCCGCGGCGGTGCAGGAAGGAAACGGCGCCGCAGCGATTTACGAGACGTTCCAAGTGGCGCGTCGCGTGCGCCGCGCCCATCGCCAGCGGCCCCGCCCCCTCCCCGCAGCCAGGCTTCGGCCGCCCATCGGCCCCGGCCCCCGCTCCCCGCCCCCTCAGCCCTTAACGACATCTGACATCCGCGGGCGGCGGCGGCCAAGTGCCAATGCTTCTCGGGCTGCGTCTGCTCCGACGCGCCGCAGCCCTCCACCCACTGACTCCCCACCAACCCCGTTTCCTCCACCCCGTTCCCCCCCCCCGCTGCCGAACCCACCCGCCGTGATTCAGGCCTCCCATCCTCGCTTACGAACCCTCCCCGTCTCCCGACCATAGTACAGCATCTCTCGATTCTTTCCTTCGAATCTGCCCCGCCCCACCTGACGACCATATCACACCCTCTCCCGTCCTTGCTTCCATCCCCCCGACGCTGAACCCACCCTCTCCGTGCCTCAGACCTCCCACCCGCACCATCCACTTTCCCGACCGTCACACAGCATCTTCGCTCCGTACTCACCCTGTCTCACCTTTCGGCCATGCCACTCTTTCCCCCGTTGTCCCTCCCTCCCCCACCCCACTGCCCGCATCGGCTCCCGACCAGGCCACAGCCGACGGCTGCCTAGGCCGAGGTCTAGCGTGCCAGCCCGCGCGTCGAGCGCCTTCGGTGCCGCTCAGCCACTCCCGACGCGCAGTGGGTGGGAAGGAGCCTCAAACTACGTATCAGTACAGTAGCGTAGCTCAGTGGTTAGTCAGCGATGCGCGTGCATGTTGCAAGCGATCCTGATGGAGACCAAGTAAAATTGCGGAAAGCTGCTACTGAAGTATACGGATTTATTAGTAAAATTGCGGTTATTAATAGCTGGTTAAAAACTTGTAAAAATAATTTGTGTTGTTTCTTGTCCTCTTTTTTTTCTATTCCTACGATTTTACGGGTAAGACATTAAATAACACGTAAAATCACATAGAACTAAAGTTTTAACCTTACATTTGACAAGTAACTGAAAATATTTGATATAAACATACTGAATTCTTTTAGTTTTCCAGTTAATACATCAATAACAATGTGTATCTCAAAAGGAGCACACTGTTCTGCAATTAAATGCAGCAATATGAAAGGAAAGAATCCTGAGTTATGTTGTTTTGTACTTCCCCAATAGACCTAGAAAGGAAAGTTGGAAATTTTTTCAAAAGCACAGCAGAAACATTATTACCTCATAAATCTAAAATTACCTCCTAGACCTAATTTTTACTACTTAGATCTCCTACATTTCAACATATTTTCATGAAAAATATAGAAACACGAGTTGTTCCTCTGATTTCACGATCAATTTTCAATGGACGATATTTATTACATTTAAAACATTCCTTCCTTTAGAAATTCTTCAAAACCTACTTCATTAGTTATTTTAGTTAGGATAAGGAAATCAAAATATTTTTAAAAAATCACTTTTTGTTTAGACTTAGCAAAACGATGCTGTATTACGAATGGTAACGCCGCGTAGTGTTCCTTTATCGCCGCGAGGATCGCTAGAGTCGCTAACATGTCGCGAAACCATTTAACTAGAGCTGCACTACAGTATACTACGTATATTGTGTTCAAATTGCGTGACCTGGCGTGACGAAATATGCCATGTCCTAGTTATAAGATTCCTCTCAACTTCTCATCTGTACAAAGCATACGTACCTAATCGCCGTTTATCATTCCTCGTCCTTCAGTCCTGAAGAAGATATCAATGCAAGGTCATAAAGTTAGTACTGCAATGTTCTCGAAATTACTCAAAAATTTTAACTTTCGCTTTGTCATTTTGTTACGAAACAATATTTGCTCTAAAGCTAGTAACGGAAGTGAAAAAATTTTTATACTTATTGTGCAAAATTTTTGGTTTAGAAAGTGGCCCTATAATTTCAGGAAAACTAAGAAATTATATAGATAAATTAAAAATAATTAAAAAATTATGTATGCAAGAGGATGAGAGACGTTCTCCTCTGTTATTACCGCAACTGCTCAACTGCATTTAGTATATGCTGACTTTGCCCTCACTAAGTACTGGTCATTAAGCACAAATTTAATTTTTAAAATTATTTGTATTTTTTATTATATTTTTAAAATTAATTTAAATTATTTGCAATTTATATTCCTATTTTTGGCTTCCTGATTTTTTATGTAGTTTTGGAGTGACAAATGTTTTTCTCTCGCATTTTACCGCCATTTTGGGGGAAAGTTTGTTGTAATTTTGAGGACTTGGCTATGCTAACCTTCTAGATATCCACGATGGGATCAAACTATGAGGCGTTTGGTGGATCGTGAAGGAAAATTGAAATATGAACTAACAACAATGTTCTGGTTGTCAATTAAACAGCGATTAATTAGATCGTGTTGATGATTCTTTCGAAACAATTCTGCCGATTTTGTGGTCTATTGTGAAAAATAACTCTAAGAAAGGATCGCTTTTTCAGGTGCTGCGTGACTACTGCTGGTAACGTAACTACAGGTTATCGTTCCAATCTCAATATGTTCATTTGCAGTTGGCTCATTTGCAAGTACCTTCGTCACTGGCACTTTCCAATGCCATCAACCGGCGTGACTTTTTTTTTCTTCGACGTGTTGGAATTGCCCCATCTTACATTAAATTCTCTAGATAACATTTTCTTAACGTATATTCAGAATAATTTTGATTGTGAATTGAATTATACTAATGGTATCAGATTACATTTTTAACTATTTCCTTTTCTTACGGTGTTATATCATATCTAAATGTGCATGCAGAATGCATTCTTCTCCTGTCGTCCCTGCCACCGACATCGCCATCAGACCCGCACCGCTAACATAAAGTTACTATCACCACTACTCCCACCTCTAACTCAACTACCACCACCAACGCTGCCAATAACACTATCTAGTAACACTATCACTATCACAGGTAGCATCACAAACTAACTACTACCACCTTCACTACCAGCACCGCCTCTCCACTAACTAACACCCTCACCATTGCCTCTACCCCGAACTACCAGCGCCGCCACTACTACCTCTAACGCAATTAACGCCCTCACCACCACAACCACCACTGCCATTACCATTACTAACGTCATCGCTACCATCACCACCCCCCAGCCACCACCACAACCACTAATACTACTACCACCAACACCTCCACCTCTCCCACCACATACGACACATCTCCCTTCACACCAATTTCCGCACCGTCCCCAGCACCTCAGCTAAATCCGCCATCGTTGCTACCATCCCCGCATCCTCTCACCCCCTCCCCCCACCATTCCCGCCCACGCGTCCATCCGCCGCCAATCCCTTCCTTGCCATCGTGCGGCGACGCCCTTCCGCCGCCCTCCCCTCCACTGCCTGCCCTCTCGGCGGCGAACGCCCAGGCTTTCGCAACATTCGCCATGGCTGTGGCGCCTTCCCCGCCGCTGCCGTCGCCGCCGCCACCGCCACCGCTAACGCTATCGCCCCCGCCACCACCACCACCACTACCACCACCGCCACCGCTGCCTCCTCCACTGCCACCTCCACCCCCACTACCGCCTCCACCGCCTCCGCATCGCCACCACCACCACCACCCATACCCCCACTCCCATCGTTATTTCCACCCCCACCGCCACCCTCACCGCCACCTCCACTGTCACTGCCACCGCCGCCACCACCGCCACCACCACCACCCCCCCCCCCCCCCCCCCCTTCCCTGGCACCGCTCCCAACACACAGTGGCTTCTATTTCCAGGGCCCCAAATTAGTTTCATCGCTTTATGAGCGGATAATGAAGACAGATTTTGCCTCTAATTTATTTTTCCTTCGATAGCCCCCGCGGCTCTGCGAACGTTTTAATCTCCTTCTGCTCCAATTTTGCGTCCTCTACGTATCTGTATAAACGTAATTCTTTCGTATCCATTATCAGCGAAGACGGACGACACTTTTAAAGGAAGTACACAAGCTTGCCACATAGCATCATGTTGCAAAATGGATCATTTGAAAGAAACTCATATTTAAATTTCCGCCTCATTTTGTAATTTTATTCAACATTTTTGTACAATCATTAAATATGTATAAAAAACGAAATTAAAAATTATTCTTCTGACACTTCATTTTTATTGACTTAAATTGGAATTAAAATTAATTTTTTATTTATTTTATTATTTATTATTTCTTCCTGATGATCCTAGTTCAATGATGTAGATAGGTGCTACGTTTTAAGTAAGTTTGGACCGTACAGGATCGATCTTAATTAGATATCAAGAATTAAGACTTTCGTAGTTGATACATTTATTATCAGTTCAACGTTTCACACATTTAGCATGAGCATTTTCAAAAGCAATAGAGATATTGAAAAGGCACATTATAATGTGCGAAATGTTACTTTAGGCAAAACATTCTCCTGAGGAACGGATTTTCGTGGAACTTAAATGTTCAGAAATTCCCAAGGAATTTATTGGCACAAGGTTTTCTTTATTTGCCTTCAGGAATAATTTTGTTTCATTATGTGACGAGAGTATCTGAGTCGGAATATCTGAATCCAGGTATTTTTGCGAAATTCTTATTCACTGTGAAAACTTAAAAATGAACTTTAAATATGATTTTTGACATAATTAACCCTAGACCTTTTTCTTTAAGACGTAATATCAATCGACTTTGCGTATTTGATTTGTAGTACTAGTGAAAACTGGACCATATCTCTACTTATTTAAAAAATAAAAACATTACATATCTTGCATTCAATTACATTTATTGTATTGCATTTTATTTATTACACATAATTAAATAAAATTGAAATTATAAAGTGATTGTTCTACAATAACTAGTACTTTTTGCTTGATTACGTAGAAAAGAAACTGTGAACAAAATTCCCTGCGGTTTACTTAACTAATGCTCACTCATGTGGCAAAACAGTGAATTAATATACATAATATTAATTTGTATTAATTTGTAATATTACGTGCCCAGAATGTCTTAAGGAAACGTCTTATTAATAATATTATAAACATGACATTAAAGTTGTTAATAATTAACTTTTAGGGAACTTCTCTTCGCATTTAGTTTTTTTTTTTTTTTTTTTGTATTACAGGTCACTAATCTATTTCATGAACCACAACGGAATATTCGTCGCTGTACTAGTGGCAGTTCTGAAGTTACAAATTCTTCTTCTTAAATAGTTTAGAACTTACAGGCGCGTTCCGCCCTGTCCTGTTCCCTGACCATCCCGATCTCAGTGGTCCAGACCAAACCCTGTCCTGTCCATGTTCCAGTCCAGACCAAACCCTGTCCTGCTCGCGCCATCACAACGTTCTCCACAAACACTTGCCCTAGCAATGTGCATTGAAGATTCATGCTAACTTCAGTAACAAAAATTTGGCAGTGAAACCAAATTGAACGTTCTAGGATCACGAGCCCGCTATGTTATTTCAGGGCTGCTCAAAACAGTTCGAGCTCGCAGAATTTGGAAGCAATCACCCGAGCAGATATTTATCAACAAATACTTAACAAAGTCACAAAAATATAATATTTCGAAGGTTTAAAACATATCTGCTCCTAGCACACACAAACATCCATTTCACTTGCTGCTGAAGAGATTCATTGCTGCTTCCTAATTTAAACAGTTTTTCCACTACAATTCCGAGCACGCATGTTTATACAATATACTATCTATAAGTAAAATATATTGTGTTTTTCTGGTCAACATTAGTATTTCAGTATCTGCAATTTATTAGTGGTTCTCTTCTCAAACGAATTACTTCCCCAGTTTAAATCTGCTACTTGACAGTCTTGATGGAGCTGGATCAAAATATTTTCGATACCTTCGGAAGCTTATGTTGCCTCGGCTTCTTTCAGACTTCACACGTTGACGTGAGAAAGATTCCACTCTTTTCTGAAAACGTTTACTTTGGAAGGCGTGGCTGGCAAGTGTGAGAAGTGTCAGGTAGGCCGTTATAAATTAATGGGTAGGGTTAGGGAAGATGAAGGATTGGGCTCGGCAGGTAGACGACTGCAGAATCGGGGAGGGTCTAGGCGAGAATGAGGAATTGATCTCGGGAAAAAGGCTTGCTATTAGGGGTGACCAACCCCACGAATGAAGTAGCCTCTTACAGCTGGTGAAGCATAAATCAAGTAAGGGGATTCCTTATTCCCTATCTATCAACAGCTTTGTGCTCTGTCTGAAAGCGTATATATTTTTGGGAGTTTTGGAATTTTATATCTCTATCAGCGTAAAGTAGCTTTCCAAGCATTTTATTTTCGATTTCTCTTGCCTGAAGTCATGGTGTCGCGACAGCTACGTAATGCTCACTGACACAAAATGTTTCGTAATATTATAATGACATTAATTGTATTACAATGAATTTATGAATATTCATAATAACTCACGAGTTTAATATGAAATTTTCCTATTTCACTACATATTTATCACTTTCATGTATCTTTGTATAATTTCTGGTTGCACATCTACAGAAAGAATTGTTGAGCCGCCGCAGAAATAGGTGATTATTTTACAGAAAAACTGTATTCCTGGGACCTGGTATAAAAAAAATGTGGGTAAATTTTGTTCCTAAGAAACATATTTTCTAGTAATTTACTTTCTGTGAAATGTTGTATAGTCAGAATCCGGGTTTTGAGGGTTTTTGATAACGAAAAATTAACCGATGGTAACAAATGTTTACTCAACGCTAGCTCCTAAAATGTTCGTACAATTTTCTTCTAAATTTATATTCCGCCATCAATCTAAATGCACCCAAGGCTGCGAAATTAAAACGGATATTATTGTTTCTGGGGGTTCTTTTCACGAAGCCTCAACCTTTTTAAAATTTCTCAAAAATGGCTCCAAGTTTTTGATGAAGCTTTTTTCTCTGATAGCGTAAAAGACGCTTAAAATGAGGTAGGTCTCCTTCTCTTTGGAATCTATAAATTTTCTAAAATGTCAAAAGTTGCAATAAAGCAATTTTTTCTAAAGGATGGTCCAAAATTTTAGTTTAAATTGTTTCTTCGGATAGAGAAATTGACACTTAAAACAGTACACCTACTATTTTAGGCAAACTCTGTAGTTTCGAAAATTGTTAACAAATTTACTATACTGTAAAGCTAAAATATTGATGATAGAGACGTTTTCCTTAATGAAACTTGTTCTTTGTAGACTGTAAAAGTATTAAAACTATATCTTGGGACAATATAAATGAAAATATTTGAATTTTTTAAAATTTCCAATGCAAATATTCACATTTTTAAGCGTCGGGAAGCTTAGATTTAGCTGCGAGGCTGCTGGATAATGGGTAATGTGACTGGCGTATTAACTCCAACGACTTGAGTTCAAATCTCGGCACGAAAAAATGTTTCTTGTGAAAAAACTTTTGCTGTTTCAAGTAGTATTATAATATTGCAAAGCCATTACAAATAATGCGAAAGAGTATGTTGTAGCACCATTAGATATTTTAGCTAGAGATAATACACCTAATAACGACGATCTTTTCGAAAATATATTTTTTTAAATATCTTAAATTTTAGACTAAAATTTGCTAAATAGCGCCACAAAGTGCATTTTGTTTAAAGTGCTACATTAAACAAATTTTTCCATTATTTTTATTCACATCACGAGTATTAATTACGATACGCTAGAAAGAACAGATTTTATATAATTATTCATGTCTGAATTGCAATCAATCTCAGACGTCCACAAAATGGTAAAGAATATGCAATAGTCTGCTAATGATCATATCGGAGAGAGCGTCCTGAATGTCCAGACGTTCAGATGCACAGTGGAAGATTTTAGGCTACTGCAAAACCAAGTAGCTATATTTTACCTGTCAGGAGAGATGTGTGTTTTAAAGATAATCCGAAACTTCCTGATTGGATGTTTATCTTCTTTGGAGTAAACTCCGAAGTTCCTAGTCGGATTGGAGCTCTGCTTTCTAACTTTGTCTTGGAAACGAAAGCATTTTCCCTTCCATTGATCACGCACGCTTTAGAAAGAAATCTATCCTGCATACATTGAATCTGCGTAAATCTTACATATTTTGGAACGCGCCTTTTTAAATATTTATTGTAATGTACTACCAAAAACCTGAAATATTCGCTAACAGTCACGTTTGTATACAAGTTAATGGTCTGTAGTTCTTGGCGTTTGAAGTAAATTTGGATTTAATGGTTCTTTTCCATAATCAGGATTAGAAATAAACACATATTAATTGATAAACTATCTTTCATTTTACGATTACTTTCGAGTATCATAATGAAGTTACATATTTCCTTTCAAATACACTATTAATTTATCATTGTTCATCATACAGATGAACTTAAATTACTACATTCTACTAATTTAATTTATTCTTCTGTTTCGAGGCTTCTTGATATTTACAAATAATATTGGTACGTTGTACACCTAAGGAATATTTTTGAATATTTTCATTTAACTCTTTTTATTTTGTTATCGCAACCTGTTCCAAGAACTACAGAATTACCTCTCGATTAGTTAAAATCAACGCAATTCGCTCACTCGTTACCCTATAGGTCTACGAAGAGAAAAGAGAGGAGACGAAGACTCGGAGCGCAAGAGGGGCGGCGAGTGCGGAGCCGTCCGCAGAGGCGAGGACGGCGGAGGCGTGGTGTGGCTACATGCGAGGCGCGCAGCCAGCGTATCGATTCCTCCGCCCGGGGCTGTTAGCGTCTGCCGACGGATCTTTCCTGCCTCCGCCCCCGCCCCGCCCCGCCCCGCCCCCACCTCGCCTCGCAGCCGCCGCTAGCGGCAGAGCCTGGAAGCGAAGCCGATGGTATCTCCGCTGTCCCGAGTCGTTATTTCTGGCCGCCGCGGCATAAATTAATTCCCGCAGCTCTTCACTGCCCCCGTGCCGCACCCCTGCCACCCCTGCCCCCCCCCGGCGCCTCTGCCAACCTTTGCAGCCCCTACTAGCCCTGCCCCCAGTCGCCTCTGCCTCCCTGCCCCCCCCCCCCCCCATCCCCCTGCCCCCGGCCCGTCCGATCCTGCCACCCTTTCTACAACACACCGCCGTACTACCCCTGCAGCTCCTCTCGCCTTTGCCCCCACTGCCACCCCACAAACAGCCTCTGCCAAACCTTGCCGATCCTCTCCTCTTGCCACCCCTGCCGCTCTGGTGTCCCCCGGTTTGGTTTGGTTTGTTTTTTTGTGTTTCCGGGCGCGTCAACTGCTTTGGTCATTAGTCCCGTTAGTGTAGTGCATGGTTTTTCTCGGGAGATGGCGGTGACCTTCCCTCGCTGGATGGGGAGATCCAGCGCCGACCTACCGTCGGATAGTGGGGTTTCCCCCAACCAGGACTCTCCCACCAGCGAGGCACCGCCCCAGCCGGGACAAGCTCTGCGCTCCCGACCGGCCTCCCGGAATATGTGGTAGTGTAGTGTATGTTAGTGTAAGTGTGTGTGTAAAGGGAGAAGACAAGGAAGAGGAAGGACAGATCGCGCGCGGTCCGTGGCCCGTTTGGTAGGGTACTGCTCCGGCATTCACCTGGTGTTGATCGGAGAAACCACGGAAAACTACCGATCAGAGCAGCCCCAGCCTCCATATGGCTTTTGCAGTGCCTGTACCCCTGCCGTTCCTGCTTCCTCTGGCGGGCCCGCCGTCGATACTGCTCTTAACCCTAACTCCTTTTCCACCACTGCTGCCCCTGCCACCACTGTCTAATTCTCAGTGTCTGCACCCCTGCCGCCCTAATCGCCTCTACCACCAATAGCATTCTCCCAACGCTGCGCTGTAGACAGACTCGATTACATTCAATAGACGATGTGGGTGATTGTTATTTTTCGAACAATAACTCAAAATCAGTTCATTACCACTGTTTTATTCCCTGTATTTGATTAAAATCGATGACAGAAGAAAATCGAGTCGGTAATAGATGCATTTAAATATTGTGTATTCAAATTTATTGTGAAGCGCAATAAAATTATCTTGACTTTTACCTTGCAGATGAATCCGGTATTTTTACAGAAAGAAATATTTTTAAAATAAAGTAAAGTTTAGTGTTAAAAGTATATATTAATAAATTTTTTATATCGATAAAAACATTTTTAAGTCATGACATACTATAACAATTCTCAAAGCACGTTTTCTACAGAAATGTATTGCAATTTACCATGTTTGCAGTCCTGATAATTTACTTTCCAATTCCAATTTAAAATTGAAATAAGATAATTTAAAGTTTCATTTTTGTATAATATTTTGAATCTCGGTCAATTGAAGTAAAATATAAAATAACTTTTAAATCCAGAAGGTTTTAGTTCATAAATATTAATTGTTCGCCGAAGTATGAGAAATGAATCCTGTTTAACTATTTATAAGTGAGTATTCATTAAGTATCTTGCCCGTCCCTCCTGTGTGTTCCGCTGCTCGCGATAGGGCAGAGTGAGTGCTTTGCCGAGAGGCCGGTGTAAACCTTCGCGTACCTCACTCGAATCATAAAACTGATTTACGATTTGCAGTTTCACAGCTGTCTTAAACACTGAGTAATTTATGTTTCATTTTCTGTGATCCTCTTCAATTTCATTATCTTAGAGTCTTCTCCATTTTTCTCTCAACCTTCCTCTTCTTCTTATCTTCTCCTTCTCCTCCTCCTCCTCTTTCTTTATTTTCATTCCAATTGTTATTCTTTTCCTTCTCTTTTCTTTGCATTCACATTTTATGCATTGTTTAACATCTAACGTTAGTCTGAAATATTATGAATGTACAGGGTTTCGGTATATCGTAATAAGGTATAAGTTTCTAACAATAAGTCTTGAAAGGTACAAAAACGTTTATAAATTATATTGCAAATGTTAACATATTCTAACTTCCCTGATAGTAACGACATTCCTTTTCAAAGGAACGCTTGAAAAATTCTTGAAATTTCAGGTGCAACCTACATTAGGCTTCTACGCTCTTCAAATAATTGCTGACCGAAATGTTGAATATTGCTAATATTTCGCTATATTTACAACAAATAATTATTATGAAATGAATTGTAAATGTTTATATTATGTATCTTCTGTCATTTGTTATTCTTTTTAATAAATTCACATTAATTAATAGTAACAATCAATTCTAAATACAAAGGTTTTTTGTGGAACAAATTGATGTTTCATCAGACCCGTGTAATTTTTACTTTCTCGCACTTCATAAGAAGAGAAAGCATTGTAATCGTGCAACGAACACAGCGAATTTCCAACAGAAAAAATTTTATTAGGCCCTGGTGACGAAAAAAATATACAAATAATGTTCCTGTATATGGTAACGATATGACTCGATTGACGACAAAACGTCTCTCTGCACGTAGTCAACGCTAGCGGCTAAACCGTTCAGCCGATTTCCTCCAAATTTGATATTCTCCAATCGACCTTAACGCAATAGAGGCTTTGGGAGTTTCAAAGGATACTTTGATTTTTCAGGGTACCTTACTTGACGTCTCAAGAACGTTTTCAACAATTTCTCAAAAATCACTTCAATTTTGTTTATTAAAAGTTGTCTTCGGGTAGCGTAAAAGAATCATGCAGGTCTCATGTTCGTTGAACTCTCAGATTTTTTGAAAATTGCAAAATTGCAATTTTTGGAGCGTTTTCCTACAACTTTAATATTGAAAGTATAGATTTTTCCTTAATGAAATCTGTTCTTAAAAGAAAAATCTTAAAATAAGGTCACGTACAATGTTTGGAAAATATGACTTGTTTTCGGGTAATTTTGCCCAAAGTATTGGCAATTAAATTATTTTAACAATTTTCTTCTCAGATTACACTCCATTTTTTCTTTAAATTATTTCCTCATATGTATCAAGAGATGATAAGACGTATAGACGTCGTATTAGGTGAACTCACCACCAATTTGGGTGAACTCACCGTTTTTTCGAAACCTGGAAAAAGTTATCATTTCAAAACCGCAAAATTACCAAAGAGAATTTTCCCTCAGACAAAGTCTGTTGACAAAATCAGCACGCAATCCTCAGACAAAATCAGCTCTTTAAAAGATCATTTACTGTTTTTGGAAATATGAGTAATTTTTGTGTGACTTGTCCTTGATGTTTATGGAATTTCTAAACAAATAATATTTTCGAAAACCACTCCAAATTGTTTCTTAACATTTTTTCGTGGATAGAAGAAAGAATTCTTAAAAGATTGGCGCGGGTCTCATTTGCATTTGAATATCTGAATTTTCGAAAATTGCAAATTTAGAAATAATGCGACATAGTATACTTTGGTACCACTAGTTTCTTCTTTTATGAGGACATCTGCCCCCTCGAAACACGGCCCGGCACACTTCGTAGACTAACTTGTAGGAAACGGTCACAAAATTCTGCTAATTACGATATTACGCCTTACCGGTAGCGGTAGATCAGTGCATCAACTGATGTCACTGCAGCGCCTCTGACAGGGAGGTCCTAGGTTCGAGTCCTGACGGCGGTAGGATTTTCGACACTAGCTTTTCAGCTAGGTCGAATTCAGTCGCTGTCTGAGGAGAATTCTAGCGGCCGGCTGCTCTGATCGGTAGTTTTCTGTGGTTTCTTCGATCAACACCACGCGAATGCCGGAGCAGTACCTTGCCAAACGGGCCACGGACCGCGCGCTATCTATCCTTCCTCTTCCTTGTCCTATCCTCTCCTCTTACAGACATCCTTACACTAACATGCACTACACTACCACATAATCCGGGAGACCGCTCGGGCGCTTAGAGCTTGTCCCGACTGGGGCGGTGCCCCGCTGGTGGGAGAGTCCTGGTTAGGGGGAAACCCCACTAGCCGACGGTAGGTCGGCGCCGGATCTCGCCATCCGGCGGGGGAAGATCACTGCCATCTCCCGAGAAAAAAACATGCACTTCACTAACGGAACTAATGACCGAAGCAGTTGACGCGCCCGGAAACACGAAATAATCAATCAATCAATTAATATTACGCCTTGGTATGAACCGGAAGAGCGGCGGAGGTAACTAATAATTCGTATTCCAGAGACGATGTGCATTACTTATATATTTTTTGGATGATTTTGCGGGAACACTGTTACTGACCGTGGTTCCGCACCCGTGAATTCGACAAGGCTTCCTTTGAAACCTTCCTTCTGCGCGAGTCTATGGAACCTTTTTGGAGCACGCGCGCTCCTTGGGCGTCCGCTTAAACGCCTAGGTTTGACTCTCACTTTCTGCGCCAGACGTCGGTCTCAGTTAACAATATACAAGCTTTCTGATTGGGAAAACGTAAGATCTCGTTAGGATGGCTGTGCAATTCTGGAGAGATGTAATTTTCCCGGGTACCTGTAAGGCTTCATGCAATTGGTATGATGCCATTGGTACATGCAATTTAGTATGACATGACCATGATGGGATTTTCCGCCTTCCGAAAATCTACGCGTTTCAGTCAGTATCCCACCCACGCATTGGAAGTTTAGAGACCAATGAGCTAAACACTCGTCCACGGACGCATAGGTTCTTTGACAGATTCCTTAAAGATATCTGGTGGCTTAACTCACCAGAGGATTATTTTGTGTTTGAGATAACACTATACCATTTTCAAACATGTCTAACTTTCTTCAAGATATGATTTGCAGTTTAAAGTCTAGTTAGGAATCCTGTCTATCAATGAGATGGAAGCTAAAAACAGTTAGGTAAAAATGGAAAATGCAATGTTTTTTTAATACAAATTACTTAAGTCTTGTGTAGTACTTGAATACAAATTACTAAAAAGTCTTTGAATAGAAATTGTTTAATATAAAGTACAATCCGTTGATAACCATGTGCATGTATACAACACACTCAACTGTATTACAAATAGTAATTTTATATCGGATGTTTGCTTCCCATATTCTCGAAACATTTATTAAGGTGACATCTGTACGAGTAACTATATTCCTCCGGAACTAATAGTGTCGGTTTAAGTTTGGGACTGTTTTCTGTATTTTGATTAAAAAGCTACAGCGATTTTTATTAGATAGAAATCTGCCTGCTTCAGTGTTTCCGGATTATTTTTCAAATTTCTTTTATTTCAAAATCGCTCAACATAATATTCTGAAAGAATAACAATGAAAACAGTTAATTATTCTTTTGAGTAGAAGCATCATATTTTCTAACACTTGCATACGCTCTTTAAATTAATAATAACAAATGAATATGTCAATCACATCTATCATAATGAATACTTAAGTACATGTTTGCTCTATACCGATTTAGATACATGATTTTCTTTCTGGCATAGAATATTTCTCTAGCGATTACTATTTCCTCGATATTTAAAGAGATTTAAAATTCCATACATTTTATTATGCCTGTATTCTACTTTTTCTTAATAATCGCATTACGTATAAAATTTGGATGTTAATAGGAAAGTGTCGGCTTGCCTCCTCCAAGTGTCCTCCCTCCAAAAGGCCTCGGTACCATTCCAACTGGGATTAGCTCGTAGCTTCTGACTGGTCTACCAACATGTGTGATACAGTAATAAATGTAAGGAAAAATATGTATGTATATGGTGAGAAGAAAATCAAGCACGAGAAAATATAGATCACGCGCGGTCCGCTTCTTAAGGTTATGTTCCAGCGTTTCCGATCAAAGAAATCAGAGAAAATTACTGTTTAGAGCATTCATATTCTAAAATATTCCCCAAACACCGATTGAATTCAACCTAGATAGTATGAAGCAAGTTTCAGTCACCGTTTGGTCTTGAACCCTAAACCTCCCGGTTACAGACGCTGCGGCAGCAATGAATTTTCTCACTGATCCATCTCAGTCGGTATTCCGATTCGAACAGAAAACAATGGCGGGAAGCTTCTCCCCTTCCCCGCACGGCGCTACTGTAGCGCGAGTAGGGAGGGGCGAGAGAGCCTCCTTTCCGATCAGGGCTTCCCTGAAACTTCGCCGACAGCTCCGGAACACGCGGGGGCCGCAGACGGCGTCCCTCCGTCCATCCGCCTCTCCGACCATCCTCCCGGAAGAGCCCCGCCACGGGTTCCGGCTCGCCAGCGGCGGTGCTGGCCTCCGCGCGTGGTGGTGGGTGGGTGGGTGGGTTTTCTCCTCGTGTGAAACAACGGATAGTAAAAGATATGGTGCTAGTGCTATTTTCAGCGAACACTCCGAATTTTTTATGCAAAAATTGCTTGTTGGATGATTGATTGTTAGTGATTCCGGGCGCGACAACTACTATGGTCATTAGTCCCGTAATTGTAGTCCGTGTTTTGATCGACAGATGATGGTGGTCTTCCCCCGTCGGATAGCCAGATCCCGCACCGACCTACCGTCGTCTAACGTGGTTTTTCCCAACCAGGTATCTCCCACCAGCGAGGTGCCGCCCCAGCCGGGACAAGTTTTCAGTCCCCGAACGGTCTCCCGGCATGTGTGGTAGTGTAGTGAATGTTAGTGTGTGTGTGTGAAAGAGGATGAGGATATGACAGGGAAGACGAAGAAGGTCGTCGCGGTCCGTGGCCCGTTTGTTAGGGTACTGCTCCGGCATTCGCCTGGTTTTGATCGGAGAAACAATGGAAAACTACCGATTAGAGCAGCCGACCGCTAGAAATACCCATCAAACAGCGACTGAATTCGGCATAGCAGAAAATAGTGTCGAAATAGACATAGTGTCGAAAATCCTGCCGTCGTCAGAACTGGAACCTAGGACCTCCCGGTCAGAGGTGCTGCAGTGACGTCAGTTGATGTATTGAGCCACCGTTCCCGGTTGCTTGTTGGAAGTATTTGGTGGAGACTATCACATCTTTAATCGTCGGTCCGAGTTTGAACCTCACAGCGTTTCCGTCGTGAGTCGGCAGGTTAACTCGGAGGACCTGAGTTCCAGTCTCGGTGGGGAAAATAATTTTTGCTTCTTGAAAATACTTTTGCATGTTATGTAGTAGTATAATATAGCGGATCCGTTAGAAATATTGCGAGAAAGTGTATACTATTGTAGCACCATTAGTTGCATGTTTGTTAGTTTGTTAGCAATTAAACTATTCCACTTTCCAGGTTTTCACTGATCGTGATCACAATCCTGCATTGCAAGCCCACCGATTATTGTGCATGTAAATCATTAGGCGTATCACTTCCCCTCTGTCACCAACACTTTGGCAGCAGAATGAGTTTGCATGTTCCTTTTACTCGTGGTTTCGAAATCATAATCCGCAACATAACAAATTTGTACCACCACTTTCAGAACAATCGACTGCTTGCATTCACTTCTGTGTTCATCTTTCATATGAAATTCACAGTTGTTTTCACTCCAAAAAAGATATTCTAGATGCTTTGTCTTCTCGGAGAGAATTCGATGGATACAGGGTTGTCGAGAGGTAGTGGCTGTTGGTGGTTAACGGTGGTTGTTCGGTGGCGAGTGAGATAAGAAGATGCTTGTTGCGACAGCAATGATGATGAGACGAGGGCAAAGTCTTGTTTACCCAGGGCTCTCGTTTTTATGTGGCATTTGGCGACGATCTTTGTATCAAAATGCAAATAGTGACGTAAAATACATATAGTTATTCTAAGGAAGTGAATTTTAATGAAATGTGAATTTTTTCTTTTCGCTTTAGAACAATAGCTTTTCGTATAAACAATATTTTTGTGTCATGACAAAATGAAATGACCCTTTTTTATATATTTTTTTGGTATTCGACTAATAAGTAATATTTTACCTTTTTACGTATTTAAAATAAAATTAAGTTTTCCTCTAATTTCATTTAATGGTACTTGCTTTAAATAATATTTACGAGATGCAACAAATGTTCTCCGCAGAATTCCTGAGTAAGTAGCCTATTCGATTTATGCGCTCAATAATTGTAATGTCAGCCAATGTCGATTTGACCAATTTCGGGTAACTAGACAGGGATTTCCTGGTAGGAAATAGTCCAAACAAAGCATAGTAATTATGTTTCCCCAAATGAACGCTTGAATATGAAACATTGTTTTTTTATTTTATTTGCGCAGAGCCGTTTTCAAAATTTGAAACTAAGCATCCTAAAAATGTCGCTAATTGAAACTATTTTTAGGGTTAAGAACGTTTTGCTTAAATCGTAGGTATTCTTCTTCTGATTATTATGCATACCTCAGGCCAACCTTCTTGTAGCTGCACAAGAGTCAACTGATGCCACATGCATAGCAACATATGCGTGAGTTAAATTGGAAGTCGAGCTGAATAAATTGATTGGCGTATTAAGCTGACTGTACTTTGATGTGCGATATCACAAACTGAAATGTCTTGTTGTCAGTTGTTCAATTGAAGCACCCAGGAAATATATATATTTTTTTACTTTTAATTTAGAAGACACCTTTACGCTAGTCGCATGCTCTGAGCTATGTGACTGCTGAACAAATGCTGCTCGGCTACTGTTACCCTCAGTTGTTGTTTCTTTTTCATATTTCCATGAAATTTTCCATTAAAATTTTCTAGAATGAGGTTCTTACAAATAATAATATAAATATTTCGAATACATTACGGAATGTGTCCGGGAATAACATATTGATTAGAATCTTCAGGGTGAGATTGTACGAACATATTGACATCATACATTTCGAACTATGAAGCAACTGGTGGTTGGTGTGCCGTGCGATGGTTTCGGGGTGCAGTAGTTTCCTGTAGTATCTTCGCCTGGGGTACGGAACTCGTGTGAAACACTCATTTTGGAAGGGCATCAACTGACAGTAAAACCGAACGCATGACACCAGGTTACTAATGGAGGTGAGATTGGCTGTTAAGAGACGAAAGGTATTTTTGCTGTTCAAAGGTATGGATAAAAACACCTGTCAAAAATGTTGGCCACGCACAATATAAGGTTTTTCTTAAATGGTTCAACTAAAGAAAAGACATCGTTTTCCTATCACTTTCCGCTTCTTCCATCTTTTCTCAAGCTCTTTTGATTGTGCTAGTGGTGGGATGCCTTGTAACGCAGTAATATGGGACGATATTCCGAAGTTTTTTAAACGTCCGCCGGCAGTATCCGATCCCTGCGTCCGTATTAGCTACATCAAAGTATTCATTGGTTTCCGTGCTTCTTCCTCCCTATCTTTCGTTCGGTAGGTTGTGGAAGATGTTTCGCTCACGTAATGCAGTGTCATGGGAAGATCTGTCCCAGCGTTTTTCCTACAACGCTCCCTTGAAAATGTGCCGACGGAGCCGGCAGAAACCCCTCGCCCATCCGAGCAGCGCCACCGGGTTGCTGGCACTCCCCGTCTCTTCCTTCCTTCCGCTGCCACCCCCGTCTCCCTCCCCCGACACCGCCGCCCCTCTCCGCCGCCCTCGCCTTAGCGGCCCCGTCTCCGCCGCCCCGCCTTCGCTGCGCCCCGCCACCCCTCTGCCACCCCCGCCGCCGCCGCCACCGCAACCACCGCCTCCACCGCCGCCACCCCGCGTCCGCCGCCGCCTCAGCAGCCGCGCCTCCGAGCGGAAGCGTCGGGAGACGGATCGAGCGTCGCGGCGCTAATGGGAGTGCCAATCACCGCCGCTAGGGCGCGCCCCGGTCTCCTCGCCCGCGGCCGGCCCCTCCCTCCATCCCTCCTTTCCCCCCTTCCCTCCCCCCGCCTCACCCACCCGTCGCCCCGCGCGTGCACGCCTCCCCCGCCCCGAAGAACAACAGCGAATCGATCACGCCGCCATTTTTGGACAATTGAATAGAGATCAAGTTTCTTCTGTGGGCGTGTCTGTGCTGTGTGTGTGTGCGGCGCGCGCGCGGATGGCGGTGGCGGCGGCGGCGCCGGGGCCTCGGAGCGGGTGAGCAGAGGTGGGTGAGGAAGGAGACGAGCGAGCGGCGGTGTCTCAATTTACGCGTTTCTTCTTCGTCTGCTTCCCCTCGCTTTTCTTTGTCCTCCGGCCGCCGCCGCCCCGCCGCCGCCGCCGCCGCCTCCCGCGCGCCCGCGCTCCCGGATGAAATATCACTTATCGCTCCCGAAGGCCCCACCCCCGCGCAGGCAGCCTTCGGCCACGGCCCGAGGGCCCGTGGGTGGGGAGGCATGCCGGCTGCTCCGCTGCAGTTCTTCCTTTTGAAGGCCCTTTCATGCTGGTGGGATTCCAGGACTGACTTTCATGCTCGCGGACGGGGAGGGGGGACACTGTTAGGGTTCATCGAGCGAACGTTGGAGAAATATTTCGTCATAAGAACATGGTAAAACGTAGTAGTAACGAAATGTACCCGTACACGGTTTTTTCCCTGGAGATATTTGTGAGTTATAAAGAAGTTTCATTTATTATTTTTTTAGTTTTTTTTATTACATGACAAATAAAATTAATTATCGGCTGATAGAACAACAGACAACCCATTGCATTGACAAATTGGGCAGTCAACAGTTGTAACTGTTAACAGACAGGGAACTAACGTATAAAATGTTGGTATCGTCGTTTTATAATTGTTTTTAATGGCGTTGTCTTAAATTGAATGTAAAGTAATCAAAACTGAATATTGTAATTTTTCCTTCATTTTCTTGTTTTTATTTCGACTTTATCCTTACATTTTACGAAAATGTAATTGATTCGGATGATTTACTTCCTTTCGTGAGTTATGGTTTCAAAGAATGATTTAATGGGCACTTCATAATAATTTTAAAAGTGAATCTGTTGTTACCGCATTGAAACTAAAACGATATGTAGTTTATTCAAGAAAAAAGTATCACAGCGACGTTCTGACCAGTTTTTGATCGGTAATTAATATAAATAAAACGTCCGTAATTTGTGAGATTATGGGACGCACACAAATTAATGTCATCTGTTCTTTATATTCATTTGCCAATGTAGTTTAAAATAATGAATTGCTCCTGTTCACTGGTCTAAATATATTACGTCATATTTCTAAAGTAATTGGTTTGTAACACCATTATATAAACGACGTGGGATCAGTTTCCTCTGAGGACACTGCTGCAGACTCCTCCACTAACTGACCTCCCGCCACTCCGTTTAAAGTAGGCCTATGCAGACCATCTGGGCAGGGACTCGCAACTAAAACCTCTGTAACAGAGGTTCTTAAAAGATTTCACTCTCATGACTAAGAGTTTAGCGTTCATCTACGACGAAATTTCCTTCAATATAGATTTTTTAATAATATATCTTAGAATTATTGAGGCAATGTTACTTTTATTGAATAATTCTTTTAAATTCTTGTAGTAAATAAATAGTACGATAGCATTGGCGAGAAAGTAACTCTAAGCGGTAACTCACCAGGACAAAGTAAACACAGTATGCGTGTCGGTATGTGCTAATATATGAATAGTACCATGAAATTTAGAGAATTCTGGGAATTGTTCGTTATGTACTTAATTTCTTTTTCAAATCCCACGAAAATTGTTTACGTTCTCTAAGAAACGTACGTACAGTTCAAGGCAGTGCGAATGATGGTTCGAGAACTAGCGCTGTACTCTATTGAATTTAAAAGTATCCCTTGTGAGTATCCCTTAGTGATTTAAATATGTGTTTAGGCAACAACTAGTAAGAGCGATTCTTGAGGGCTTGCATAGCGTGGTAAGAATGCTATTGAAACACAACAACACAGGAGGGAAAGAACACAGGTGATAAATATGATTTTATTTTGCTTGTAGGCTTTCGCCACTCCGGCTATCAGCCTCGTTTCACAACTATTCCTTGTCGTAAAATAAAATGTCAGTTTTGACACGCGTATCATAAAAAATATTTCCATTGAGAGTCTATTTTATAACTATGTTCATTCTCTGAACGATCAAAATTACTTTAACTTCCTTATAAGTTTCACTGTCATACATTAATGCATAGTTTTCTTCATACAGTTCTAATATACAGTAATTATTACAATTATTGGTATTTCTTTTATTTCTACGGTACTCTCTCGAAGGTAAAGCTCATTTAATTTGCCAGAAGTGAAATAATTTCATTTTACCGTACTTTTTAAAGTTTGTTATATTAATACATTAACATAATTAATTGTGTACTAAACGATTTACATCAGAATTGTGACGGTCCAATCAGACGCGTCCAAAATAAATACAAAACATTGGATTAGGACTAAAACACCCTTTAATTTCATATGTTAATAAGAACGAAAACATGTGAAAGTGCATGAATGGAACATTATTTCTTTAATTGATTCATAGTCTCAAGAACCGTGCCCAGAATAGACTGTGAGAATATAAAGAAATAAAAACATGACATATTTATAAATAACAACATCGTCACAACCAAATAATGTTTCATAAATAAAAGAATTTACGTGATAATTTCGTATTAGGAATAAGACAGTCGAATGTTCTCACAAACATGACGAACGATTACTGATAAATGTTAAAATATGAAAACAAGTGATTGGAAAAGGGGTTACGAACATTAAAAATATTTTGTAATACATTTAGGAATTTATGGTAACGTTCAAATTCTATTAAACATAATATAAATTAAAAAAGAAAGATGTAAAGAACAGTAGCATTGTTAGAGAAGAGTTGTCTTTTTTTAAACTCCGCGGTATGGTGGAATCAAAAAATTGAGATGTGATGGTGATTCCGTGGTGAACACATCGTGTGGTTGTGGATCAAACGGACGATTACGTATGAGACGATCTCGAGTTGCCCTAGTGAACGCATCGCGTGTTGGTTTCGAAGTTTCGAAATTTCATGAAGTTAATTTTGAAGATGATTTTTTTTAATGTTTTGATAAGGACAGCAGTGGCAGCCAATCGTCGTGCAGCAAAAAAAGGGAAGTTTAAAAACATATTTTTTTATTATCAAAATTTATACCAATGCCAAGATTGTTAGTTTTTAAGACCTTAGAGAAAATGGTGTGAATGTTAGAAAAAATATGTACCGTAAATATTAGATTGTAGATCATTTTTCAAGGATTTTTTTGTGTGTGCACATGTTTTGATGTCACAAACGAGGTAGAATTCGCTGAATATTTGTCAATGAATACGGAATAAACCAAGTTGATATTTTTATACATTTTTAAGACAGAAATTTCAAGGAATTATTATTATTAGATAGCAACAACCTGAATGATAGGGAATAATTAAATATATATACCTTCCTGAAGTAATAGTAATAGTATTCTAGATTTCCTGAATAGGATCTATTTCGCGAACTCACGACTTACAAATTCGTTGGAATGATGTATTAAAACCCTATTAAGAAGATAAGGGTTCAAATGTTATAACTAATTTTAATTGTATTTATAAGAAAGGGAGCAAAGGGGTTGTGTATAGGTACCATTAAAACCATGACTGAAGAAGTTATTAATTAAAATTAATAATATATTAGACAACACAATAAGTTATTTGCATTTTTCAATCAAAATTTGGTTGCTTTTGAATTTTCTCCAATTTCATGGGTGTCTAAGGAAACAATGGACTCCTCCTCGTAGTTTTCTTTCCACCTCTGTGGGAAATGGATAATAGTAATACAGGTAGCGATAATGATATTAAAAACGATCATAGCAGCCGGTCACTAGAATTCTTCGGACAGCGACCGAATTCGATCAAGTTATTTAGCTATGCTCCGATTTAAACATAGCGACACTTTAAGGTCGAGCTGGAAGGAGTGGGGAGTATTTTCATCTAATCAGGAGTTCCAAAACTTTAATTTTATTTCCAAACCAAAATTTTAAGTCGTTACGAAGCTCGCGATTGAATGACTGTCCTCCATACAGCCCGTGACTTTGAAATGCCACTATGTTTAAATCGCATATCTGAGTCGAAAGACTATCGGGATGCTAATCCTAGGACTTCCGGCCAGAGTTGCTGCAGGGAGTGGCAATGCTGGTTCTGAGCTAAACTCAGCCGGGGTGGGTTCAACGGTGCGTTTGATTGATTGATTGATTGATTTTTTCGTGTTTCCGGGCGCGTCAACTGCTTTGGTCATTAATCCCGTTAGTGTAGTCCATGTTTTTTTCTCGGGAGGTGGCGGTGATCTTCTCCCGCTGGATGTCCAGATCCGGCGGCGACCTACCGTAGGCTAGTGGGGTTTCCCTCCAACCAGGACTCTCCCACCAGCGGGGCACCGCCCCAGCCGGGCCAAGCTCTAAGCTCTCGACCGGAAGAGGAAGGACAGATCGTGCGCGGTCCGTGGCCCGTTTTGTAGGATACTGCTCCGGCATTCGCCTGGTGTTGATCGGAGAAACCACGGAAAACTACCGATCAGAGCAGCCGGTCGCTATAATTCTCCTCCAGACAGCGACTGAATTCGACCTAGCTGACAAGCTAGTGTCGAAAATCCTGCCGCCGTGGGGAGTGGGAACCTAGGACCTCCCGGTCAGAAGCGCTGCAGTGACATCAGTTGATGCACTGAACCGCCGCTACCGGTTCAGCGGCGGGAGGCGGGGTGCGAACGGCGGCGGGCCAGAGGAAGAGGGCGGGGCCGGTGGTCTTTGGGCTGCCTCCCGCGGGAGCGCCTTCGCGCCCGCGCACGGAGGGCGACAAATGCCTTTCACTTAGCGGCGGCCGCCCGGAGAAATGGGCGGAATCCCGCGAGCTCAATCAGGATTTGCGGGCGGCGGAAGAGAGTTGGTCATTCACATATCCTTCAGAGGGCGCGCGGCGCCTCGCTGCAGGGATTTTCTCCTCGCCACCGCGCCGCCCGCATCGGCGCCGCCTGCCAGCCTCGCCGCGGGATGCTCGCGGAAAGCGCATTGGGAGGGAGAGGGTGAAACAAAACGGCATCGGGAGAACACGCTAAGCTCACATACGAAGATACATATGGCCGAGATCGCTGAAGTAGTAGTGTCGTAGCGATCTCGGACCGAAGGGTCGCGGGTTCGAGTCCCGCCTCGGGCATGGTTGTATTAGTGTTTGTTCTTTCATCCCTTATCATCCTGATTTCTTTTCATCTTCATAGTTACCATACCGTTAACTCCAATAGTGGTCGCTAATGACCTAGATGTTGATGCGACATTAAATACCTCCCCCCACAAAAAAGATACCTATTATATGCAATGAAAGCCAAAAATGTTGTGGTAGAAATTAGAAGTTTCGAATCAAATGACGAAGAGGTAAATTGCTACTTTTTAAATTTTGACTGATATGATTTTGAAATTTCAACTTCTTTGTCTGAAGTGAAAAAGTATGAACCTCATTAAATGTACCTATCAATGAATTCCAGATATCAATATTCGTGACACGAGATCTCGTTGTCGTGTTACATTGTATTTAATGCCACTAGTGATCAAAGTAGCATAGAAACGCACGAGTGGAATATTGAACCAACAAACTCGGTAGGGGCGGTATGTAAATATCATACAAGTTAAACGAAACTTAACGGGCACATTTATTGACCGTGTCACCGAATTTTAAAATATATCTGATCCTGCGATAAGGTTATATCAGTTTCTGAAATGATACAGTTATAACCGGAGTCATTTGTTATTAACATTTGCATGTAATTATATATTTGTGTCTTCATGAATTACGAAAAACTCGTGTATTTACTAATTAAGTTCTCGTGTATTTACTAATTAAATGTTTTGAAGTAATTCAAAACCTATTACAATATCCTTATTTGTCCATAATTCTATCTATAGTGCACATTTTTGCCTATTAACAGAGCTATGTAAATGTCCGATTATCAGAAAAAGATTAAGGAACTTACTTTCATCTAAGAATAATGTTCAGGATATTTTAGTACCCAATTAAATCTTCTTCAGGTAATATTAAAAGTAAGTTCTTCGGTCCTGTTTATGCAACTGAAACATTTGGTTAACACAATATTTTCACTATTTTACTCTTTCTATTCAATTGCGAGTCATTATTTTACTTCACCATTTTAACATTTTTTAATCCATATGTTTGTACGTATTTAGATATGTTCATGTTACTGCATATAAATCCTAGCCCTTTTTATTACTATCACGAGGAAATTTTAGGTCGTATATAACGTGATTATGCAAATACAAGAATTAAACGAAGCACCTTCAAATATATTTGCTTTTGTTAACTTTCTTCGAATAATTAAAAATCCATTGATAGTTCAGTAAACGAAAATATTGATGATTAATTAATTAAAAAATAGCAAATAAAACGATATGCATTCGAACATTTAAATCTGAGGATTCTAATTCAAGCACATTCATTTTTGCCAAAGAGCTTTTTAGAAACAAAACAATCTTCAAAAGTGAATGAGAGATTTAGAAAGAAATCACAATGGTAAGTCTGATAAGTGTAAATTTAATTAATAATTTTTTGTGACATCAAAAATTTGGGATTGCGTCCTTCACACATCCTTAGTCACCTTTTCTTCAATAAGAATCTTTTCATTCTCCAAGTGTACTGGTTGAATTAACGTGCTTAGAATTACTGATATGTCAGTACAAGTTGGTACATTTGTCATTCAAACAGTCAAGTTCATACATTCATTTGGTTACTTAAAAGTCATTGTTATTGTCCTACATTTCATTATATTAGTTGCGAGAGTAAACAACTCATTCTTCATGTGTTGTTTAAATCGGAAATAGAAATTTACATGCTGTACTAAATTAATATAATAACATATTACCTTACTGTTTAAAAGTGTGTTATTAAAATAAAATAAATGGCTAATAAAAGTATACGTGAAGACAAATATCAGTTTTTTCGCAAAAGATAAACATTTGTTTGGACATAAATTTCCACGCAAGAGCATGAAATGTTTTCAAAGCGCAGGACAAACGTGTTCTATTAATTATACTGCTTTCCTTCGGAAGTGTCAACTTCCTGATTTTAATTTACAGGCCAGGAAAGCGTGCGGTAGTGCACAAATAACGTAATATCGGTGCGAGGTCTGATTGTTTGAAAATCCCAAAGGGAGCCTCGGAACAGCATTAATGTAACTGAAAACGCGGAATCCGTTTGTCAATATGCGTCCCTGTTACACGCGCTTTCGGACGCATAATTTAAAATCTCCCGAATTGATCGTTGCTGTGGGACCTCCCGTTCGTATTTGGTACAATATGAAACGAAGTCCTTTGTCCTCACGAGATTTATAATATTTATTATGTTCATTAACGCATGCTACTCGTCGATTCGCCGATATTTGAGTTTAGCTTGTGCAAGTATAAAACGCGATTTCAACAATTCCCTGTGTACGGTCAGGTATCCGAAAGGAATTATTACATAAAATTGTTTACCTTCGTGAATTGTTTGCGTGTGACTAAAGTTAAATACACTCACACCAATCCAAGCAGGTAATGCCACGAGTGAAAATTGTGAATATTTTACATGATGATATCAACGCGTGTTTTTATTAAATTATGTCCTTCAGTATTTTGAAATAACTTATTTGTTATTTTAATTAATAAAATGGTAGGAAACATTTGTTTGTTGAGAAAATTAATTATTAGGATTTTATTTTTTACATTTGTAAATGAATATTGGCAATTTTGTGTTTTTCAATGCCTATAAAATATACGAATGTATACCGTTAGAGGTATTTCATTTATTTACTGGACGTTTATAATGTGGCCACGAAATTCAGAATTGACATTCTTTCAACATTTTTTAAATACTTTTATTTCTCCATAGGGGATTCTTTGTGCTCATGGTTAAGTATTCTGTAATTGAGAATATAAATATTTCTGTAGTTTTACATTTTCTATAACACAGCGTCAGACAATTAGCATTTATTAAGAAAACTATATTTCTTCATGCTATCTTGAAATATATCCTCCTGGCAAATTTTGAAATGAAATTTGTTCTTGAAGAATATTTAAAAATTGTTATGGAATTTTTGTTGATGAACTGCACAAGAAAATCGGCACATTTCAAAAACGTTTTTTCAACGTCTTTTCAACTATTTTTATGAAATTTGAATCAGTGAAAATATAATTCAAAGAGATTTCTTTATTCAACATAACTATGCTTTTATTGATGTGTCTCTGTTCTTGACCATCGACAATATTACATGTGGTTGAAACTAATGTCATAAAATAGATGTTTTGAGCTTCTAAAGAAAAAGTATTGCAAGGAATTCTTTTCTCCGCAGAGACCGAGCAGATATTCTGCGACTAATTTCCGATAACACACATTGGTTTTATAGTGCAGTTTCGACGCATATTCCACGACCCCGTTGAACATTCCATATCCCTCGCACCGCCGGGAGCTTCGACCATCGCTAGGCATCGAGAGTTGCCCCACCCAAGAAGAGGCGAATAGGCCGGCCGGCCCGCTGCTCCGATTGCCAACCACTTCTTGCGCGTCGCGGAGCCTCTGATTACAACGACCGCCGCCGCCGGTCCCGGCGCCGCACCGGCGAACGACCACAGGCCAGTCGCGCAGCCATCCCATCCCAACCCCGCCAACGCCTCCCCACCCTCATACCCACCGCATCCCCTCAGCCTCCACGACCCACATCATCCCCACACCTACCCATAAAACCGGTAGCGGTAGCTCAGTGCATCAACTGATGTCACTGCAGCGCCTCTAACCGGGAGGTCCTAGGTTCCTACTCCTCACGGCGGCAGGATTTTCGACACTAGCTTTTCAGCTAGGTCGAATTCAGTCGTAGTCTGGCGGAGAATTCTAGCAACCGGCTGCTCTGATCGGTAGTTTTTCGTGGTTTCTCCGATCAACACCAGGCGAATGCAGGAGCAGTACCCTACCAAACGGGCCACGGACCGCGCGCGATCTGTCCTTCTTCTTCCTTGTCCTATCCTTTCCCCTCTGACACACACACTTATACAACATGCACTACACTACCACATATCCCGGGAGACCGTCTGGAGCTTAGAGCTTGTCCCGGGTGGAGTGGTGCCCCGTTGGTGGAAGAGTCCTGGTTAGGTGGATACCCCACTAGCCGACGGTAGGTCGGCGCCGGATCTCGCCATCCAGCGGGGGAAGATCATCGCCATCTCCCGAGAAAAAAACATACACTTCACTAATGGGACTAATGACCGAAGCATTTGACGCGCCCGGAAACACGAAAGAATCAATCAATCAATCAACCAACCCATCGATGTAACATCATTGTCTGTGCACTTCTTCTAGAATTCAGTGGGAAATGTAATTATTCAAATTATCGTTCTCCATGATGTCGTTGTAGGAAGTATTATTCCCTGACGGAGGACACGGTGAAGGATAACAGGCCAAATTTATTGCTGATTTACCCTTGAAAATAGATTTTATTACATTGGAGCGAATAGTTTGTTAACAATCCTTGAAATATCCTCTCCATACTTGATTTTACATTGTCCTCTATTTCTAAGTACCGTAATACAGTCGTGACAACTTTCAATGCCCCTTCCATTGTTGGAACAGTGTCCCACTCTCCAAAGGCCTTTCCACTGTTGAAACAGCATCCCACTCTCCTTTTACTCGTCTAATAACATCCGAGATCCAATGAACTTCCACAACGTTGTATTTCGTACGTTCACTATAGCGGAGGTTCAGGTTCACTATAACCGAATCTTTTAATGCTTATTTGTTATGTAAGTGAAAAAGGCCAGTGACTTTAGTTCACTATAACCGGGGGTTCATCACTATAACCGAGGGTATATCCGAGTTCACTATGACCGTAGTCGATTTATTTAAAAGTTCAATAAATATGTTAAGTGAATCGGCGACGTATCACCGATCGGTACGCGACTGATAAATAGAATGTAGAAGTAGAAAGTAATATGAAAACCATAACACCAAACGATGGAGATATTTTTGCAAATAAACATGAAAATGCCGTATAAAAAACCTAATAACATTATTTGTACGAGTCCGCTATTTATATGATAGTCCGTGACATCATATAGTAATGTCCATTTAGGTAGTCATATTTTGTTTCGTCATCGAATAATAATCATGTTTATTATCATATTATAAGAAATGTGACATCTTATTCGGCATCTTTCATCAACACTGTAACACAATTATGACAGATCCTCGAAAGATGTCTCTAGGGAAATTACTATTGATTGTCCAAATTTGCGGAGGCTGAACTCTTCTTAAGTTTTTCACCTGGGATACTCTGGTGTTCACAAGTGTTCGCTGGTGGTCACAAAATAGGACATCATTTACTAGCGATATAATACAATAAATAAATCTACCACAACAATCCCATGAAGCGTTTGTACACCATATTATATTTATTTCTAGGAATTTCTTCTGTTTTTTCTCATGATCCATTGATGAAATTGTGATGATTCCTTTGGTTCTACTCATAAATGAAGGATAACTATGGCATTTTCTTGATCTCTGTGAGGCGTTAGTGGGGAATGTATTGATTTCGTTAGCAAGAGCATCAAAAAGTCTTTCTGCGATAATGAGACCAATGCTGTACGTGGGGCGACATAAGAGATAAGAGAGAAAATCTGGAGCGCATTTGGTAATGAAAATATTTTTAATTACATGAGGGCGAATTTTTTTATCAAACGTTTTCTCCTACTTCTCGCTTTATTTATCATTTAACATAGTGAAGTAAAGAAACAGGGTTAGGGAATCTGGAGCTCAAAACGGGCAAAATACTTTGTTATTTAATGTTCCTAATTTTATTTGACAGCCAAAACTGTTTGCCGTATTTATTAATTACACATATTGTACATTTATTGAACTTCACATTTTTCTTCTAGTTCCACACTTTAAAACTGATCGTATAGCACAATATTTCGGAGAAATTGTTCTCCGTCCTCAAGTACATATAATTTTTTTTCATTCTGTCAAGCTTAATGCAGAAATATTAGTAGATGGATCATCACACATTTTGATGATTCTTTTATCCAGAGACTTTCCAAAGCAAGTTCAAAAAGTTGATGTTTACTTTAACGCAATTATGACACGTGATTGTTTTCCAAGAGTTTCAGGTTTCAAGAAGACTGAAAATACTTCATTCTCATACGTCGCAAAGTTTTAACTATTTTTTGTCGTTAAAAAAATTTAAACTATGTAATTTTATGGAACTAGCAGCTCCAGTGATCACTCATATATTACGCAGTATACTAAGCTCGCGCCTCGCCCACCGACGCAACCCCCAGGTCCCATCTCGGACTCCGACAAGGCCGCGTTCTTGCGAGGGCGCGGGCGACGGCCAGGCATCGAGCTCCGCCCCCGCCGCGCCCCCGCTGCCCGTCACTCCGCCGCCGCGGGCCACATTAACAAAAACCCTATTATAATAATGCTATCTCTCCCCGCCCAGTGAACCCGCCCGCCTACCCGGTATACAAATGAAGACATTAAATCAGACGGCAGGAACCGTGTTGTTGGTAGTGCACGGAGATTGTGATCATAAAATCCGCCCCGTTCCCCCACGATCCCAGTTACAGTCCCGGCTGCCTCTCTGTCCGGAAGATGCAAATTAATGAGTGGTCGGACGTGGATTTCGTACGCTCCGTTTCGGATGCGGGAGGTTCATAATCGGGGGAAGAAAATGGAAGAAACTGAGTGTGATAGCGTATGGAGTTGTAGATCCACAAAAGTAGCTTCGTGGACCAAGAGGTCGTAGTAGGGTCCTGGCGGGATCGGTATCAGCGAATTAAGATCTATTCTCTTACAGATATAGCTGCTCACCTGCAGTACACTACCACATATTGATTGATAAGTGTTTTGCGGGCGCATCAAATGCTAAGGTCATTAGACCCGCTAGCTGCTCACTTGCACTACACTACCACATATTGATTGATAAGTGTTTTTGCGGGCGCATCAACTGCTAAAGTCATTAGACCCGCTAGCTGCTCACCTGCACTACACTACCACATATTGATTGATAAGTGTTTTTGCGGGCGCATCAACTGCTAAGGTCATTAGACCCGTAAGCGCAGTGCATATTTTTATCGGGGGAGATCCGGACGGCGAGTTCCAGCACCGACCTGACGTCAGCTGGCAGGGTTTTTCACAGCCAGGTATCTCCCACCAGCGAAGCACCGCCTCAGCAGGGACACACTTTCAGCTCCCCACTGGCCTCCGACGTGTGAGATAGTGTAGTGCAGATACGTGTGGAAAGTAAGGGGTGAGAAAAGGATAAGGAAGAGGAAGGAAATATCGGGCGCGTTCCATGGCTGATTCTTGGGTTCTTGCTCCGACATTCATCTGGTTTTCGGATAAACCACAGAAAATTACCAATCAGAGCAAGGCTGCTAGAATTCTCCTCCATACAGCGACTGAATTCCATCCAGCTGTCTATATAGTATCGAAAATTCTGCTCCGGTCAAGACTCGATCCCTAGGACTTTCCAGCCAGAAGCACTACCGTGACATCTGTTGATGCTCTCAGCCACCTAAGCGGGTGTAACACATACTAATAAATCAGTTATTTTCTTAATTTTTATAGCGCTGCAGCACCGCTTGGGCCTTGGCTTCGCATATATTGCAGTACTGTCAGATTCTTTCATTATCATCGAGAATGGAGGACCAGCCCAAATACCAGGTTCGAGGATGAGAGGGGAAGGAAGTATCACGGTTCGTGGCCCGTTGTTTCAGTTGTTGTTCTAGTATTACCATGTATTTGATGAAAGGACGTCACCGAAACAAGCAATTAGGCCACTCAATAGAATTCTCATTCAGGCCTCGATATGTTAAGGGTCGAATAACAGTCACTATGAGGACTCGTAGCTACTTTCTCCTGGTCTTCGAAGTTTCAGATGCAAACAAACTAGCAAACGCTCTTACACCCCAGAATAAAACAATTACACAAACTTTAAAACTCTTATTTTTCCTGTACTCTTGTGGTGATATCAAATAGGCTGAGACATTTCTCAACCTTCTACAAGCTAAGTTTTCATCCGATTACCGGAATTACATGTACAGTTGAACTTTCTCAGTGCCGTTCTTGACTCGAACCCCCTTTCTCAGTGCCGTTCTTGAGGCGGGGCCACTACCCACGCTCGTGATGGAATTTAAAATCAATATGGAGAACGTTGAATGTACGTTGTGCGCAGGAGGGCAGAGCGCCGTGCAACTGCGAGGGAGTGGGCAGAAGCACAAATGGAGTGGACGCGCGTGGGTCAAGGAGAAGGGAATCTGTGTGCGGGCGTGCGGTCTGTGGCGGAGGCGAGGGCGACTGCTCACGGCAGATTCAGAAGGCGTGGGCGGAGCTTTGCGGGCCGCCGCCGAACGCTCTAAGCGGATCCACGCGCCGTAAGCGTGAAAAACAGCCGAGCGCTGGATTAGGTCCGAGATGTCCGACTGCGCATGCGCGTGTATGCGTGGGCTGGTGTGTCCCTGGGGGGGGGAGGCGCTGTGCGCCACGTATACTTGTGTTTCTGTAACCTGGCTAATGACAGCTGTTACGGTTTCGTCCAATCGGCAGCTTAAACATATCAAGTTCTCGAGCTCTTGAAGCTCTCGAATGGTAACAGCTGATGAAGTGTCATTGGCCAGGTTAGAAAAACCCGAATATAGTTGCTGTTTCAATACATTAAAGGCCAGTATTATGACCGAGTGAGATTAGCTCGAAGTCAGCATTGCCGTTGACTCGCCGCCAGCGGCGGATTTTCTTTGTTTCCTTATTTTCTAGAAGTTTCCAACCGTTATTTTTCATCCCAGTGTATTTACTCCATGCTCTGATACTATTTAAATAACTCTCTTTTTCTCTCCTTCCTCTTCCATTTCCCAATATTGTATCTCTTCTCGTCTCCGTGTTAAACTTTCTGCTCTCGTTATGTTGTCTCTTTGGACCACTTGATCAACGCTCACATCTCTCCTACTTCTCAGTCTCTCTTGCCACCTTCTCTTCCTGATCTTTCTTTCATCCAGCACTGTCATCTTTTCTCTCTTCACTCTCTTTTTCTCTCTTCCTTCCCCTTCTTCTTTTTCCTCTCTTTTCTTCTCGTCCCTTTCCCCTCGCTATCCTCTATCTGTCTCTCTCTCCCCTCATTTTCCTCTTTCTGTCTGCCAGTCTCTCTCTCTCTCTCTCTCTCTCTCTCTCTCTCTCTCTCTCTCTCTCTCTCTCTCTCTCGTGCTCTCGTGCCGCATGCGACAGCGCGCGTCCGCACGCGCCCGGTGCTGGCCACTGCGGGATTAGAGGCCCCCGGCTGCGGCGTGGGAGCGCGCGTGGCCGCTGTGTCATCCCGCGTCTCTTTATCCTCTCGTAAACTTTTCTGAGGTCGCCCGAAAGCGCTTTGTAACGATATGTTGAACCAGGAGCCACGACTTGTTGGCGTCTCCTGCGAGGATTTAGGTAAGCGGTTATTTTGTGACTTCTCACTTGGTCGTTATGAAAAGTATAAATAGAAACCTTCAAATTAGAAACGATATTGCGTAGGAAGAAGCTTATGTAATATTTTTATATAGAAAATATCTCTGATAAATAACTATCTAATATTTAGCTGTCTGGTTTGTTTACTTAAAGTATTGTGTTACGAGAGGTTGTAGAATTTCGCCTCTACATTGATGTGAGGTACAAGTATGAACCTTGAAAATTTCCAGTCGTTTAATAATAATAATAATAATAATAATAATAATAATAATAATAATAATATGAATAATAATCTTTAGTGTCCTCCGGAGTGCAACATTTTTACATCCCATGCGCACAACTTGTGCACATTTCATAATATCACAACTTTTCACTACTTGAGCACAACACAATAAAACATTATGCACTTGTGTGCATAATGATTTATTGTACATATTATTTCTTATAGTGTATTCACTTTTGAATGAATTCCTCATATTACATAGAGTTCACTAGGAAATAATTCCCTACCCTTTGTTTCCTATAAGGATATTTAGTTTTATTCCAACTCACAGTTATTACAAAACCATTCTGAACACGCATCTATGAAAGTAGCTGAACCACGTTCCTCGGTACGCACTTCGTCTTCCACTTATAAATGTAAAACTAAAAATGCCAGCAGGAACCCCGAAGCAAACATTATGTGCCAAGACCGGCTCCGAAATTCAATATTTCAGAGGGAAACTACGGACGTAAACAACAGGCGAAGGAAAACAAACCCCAGCTCTTTGATGCAAAGGTTTTGAATAATGGCGCGTTTAATTACAGGCCCACGTTCAGTGAACTTTCAAGGACGTACATTCTTTAAGGTGAGTTGTTTGCATATTTTCATTTAGGCGTTTGAAGTACCTATTCTTGAATGCTATTACATTGTCTCGTTTGATTAGGACCCGATGTGTAAACATTCTCTTTCCTACATATTATTGTTTAATTTTATAAAACAACGAACGTAAAATTATCTACTATTACGGCAATGGTAACGACGGTTTTGACAGAAAATCGTTCACTGAAATGAGCAGTAAGGTATTACCGTGAATGTGGGGGATAGCGTGTTACTAAAGGTAAACAATATTTTTTGTGGATTATATTTTCGAACAAAAATATCTTGTTTTAAAACTTATTGTATTATCAAATACACATTTAAACCCGAGGAACTTTTAAGTCAATTATTCGTTTGCTAATGTCTGTGAATGATATAGACATTTCTTTTGTTCCCTCAGTAGATACGAAACTTCAAAATATTGTGTACAAGAAAAATATTGTAGATTGATTGATTCCTGTCACGTCACGTCAACTGCTGTGATTATTAGTCTCGTTAGTATTGTGAATATTCGACTCCGGAAAGTGGTGGCATTTCTTTCATCTGGGAAGTGAGATCCGCTTCCAACCTAAACATCGACGTGCGGGGAGATTTCCCGCGTCAGGTATCTCCCCCATCGGGGTATCGCCTCAGTTGGGACAAGATCTAAGCTCCCGACTTGTCTCCCGGCAAGTGTAGTAGTGTATGCAAGTGCGTGAGTTTATTGGAGGAGGATAAGACAAGGAAGGCGAAGGAAATTTCGCGCGTGGTTCTTGGCCTGTTTGTTAGAGTTCTGCTCCGGCATTTGCGTGGTATTGATTGAAAAAAAAAACACGTAAAACTATAGATCAGAGCAGACGACCACTAGAATTCTCCTCCAGACTGCGGCTGAATTCAACGTCGCTGTGTAGCTAGTGTCGAAAATTAGGATCCGATGTGACTAGAACTCTAGAACCACCCGGACCGAGTTGCTGCAGATACAGTAGCTGGTTATGAGCTAAAGTCAGCCGGTAAATACATTCTTAATAATGTAATTGGTATCTATATCCTTATTGGTTTAGTGGTGATTTGTAGTTGACATTTACATAATTGAAATGATTGATGGAATTGTCATTGTCAACAATACTATTTGTTTCAATAAGAGGAGCTTTCGATGGCTTAGCCATCATCATTAGTTTTCTGATACAAGAAAAATATAAAAATTAGAATTAATAGAGTTACATAATTTAAAATTTATTTTGTCTCTCAAAAATTGTATATGTATATTTCATTCATTTTCTTGCTTTGATTTAAAAAAAACTACTATAATACAAAAAAAAAAACTCTCCGCCCCCTTTCTTCTTTCATTCTTTCTTTTTGTTAATTCTTCTCCTTTCATTTCTTAAGACGTTTTTAAATTATGTAACTCTGTTAATTCTAATTTTTATATTTTTCTTGTATCAGAAAACCGATGATGATGGCTAAGCCATCATCATCATCGATGGCTAAGCCTCTTATTAAAATAAATAATATTGTTGACAATGACAACGCCTTCAATCATTTCAATCTATATTGTGACATACCGATATGTCACGTTAAAATAAACTAACATTTATTTGTAGACAATATGGTGGAACATGCATTACGAAATATCACGAGAGCTAGAGCTTAGCAACGACCGTGAATAAACAATGTAGTTTTTGTTTTTTGTAAAGGCATTAAGAGGTCAGCTACACCAAAATATAACGAACGTATGGATTGGCTGGGTGAGAGAAGGACGGTCAAATGTTATGAAAAAAATGAAGGTAGTTTTAATACGAAGTCTTCGAGGGATGAATCATGCAGGAAGATTTCATTCGGCTCTGAAACGCGCTTCTGAACTAATCGTATGTTCGTGAGAGGGAACGAGTACAATCGAGATAGAATTGGGTTATCAGTGAAATTTTAAGGACAGTGAATGATATTGCAGATATTTTGATGTGGAAGCAATATTGATGTATAAATTGGAACTTTTCGGGGGAAATAGGATGTAATCGGGACTGATAATTTTGATAGTTGGAGACCAGCTTGGATAGGGGCAGAAGAGGATTTCTTGGGACTTTGGACTACGGCAAGATCGCAAGATATTTCGACTGAGAAGTCTACGAGGGACATCAACGAAGAAAAGATAAGTTAACCGCGGTATAAGGTGTAAATTGAAAGAGATCTTGATCAAAGGCCTAAAAAAATTGTAAATTCTCTAAATTGTTTGCTAAAAAGGCAAAAATAAACTTTGTTGAATTTTGTTCTTTAGAAAAGAAAGTGATCTTTCATTTAGTCAATCCAAACAGTAATGAACTAGGAATAGAAACATTCTATTTCAGATTCCCAGCTGCGCTGTATAGTCGGCGGATCCTATAATCCATTATAGAGGTAATAAGGATTATAATATATCGTGACCCATTGACCCAGCAAGCCGGACGCTAAGATCTTTAGCAGATATAAATGTAGAGAGAGAGGAAAATTTTGGTATATCTCAATATTCTTATCAAGAATTAGAAATTCTAAATTACTTCAAATCACAGAATACAAAAATTTTACTGCGGTGCTTAAAGTGCAAACTTTCAGTGTGTTCCCAGTAACTTTGATGTTGTGAGGAATAGGTCATCAGTTCGAAGATAATAATTTATATATTGAAAATCAATTGTTCTGATTCTACTTCCACCGTGTCTGTATCAACTAAAAAAATAAGTTCACCACCAGATTGGTATTACCTCTAATTGGGGAAATATTCAGGTAAAACGCCGAAGTCACACTATGCGTGGAAAGGAAATCATTATTTGTTCTTTCTTCGGTTTTCTTTTCTCATGTAGAAATAAATGTAATTACATTTACATATATTGCCTTCCCATAAAGAGACCAAATCTTAACATACAAACTGACATAAAAGAAAATTCCATACATATAACTATAGATCTGTGTGAAGGTGGTCTGGTAGTAAGAATTTTTAAACATGATTTTTTCCTCAAATATCATGTCATTAAGGGCGTTCACGAGCTTACAGATATTGGTCACGAAGTACGTGTGTTTATTGTTGTGTACTAAATGATATTGATAGCAGTTTATTTGATGAATATTTAGATGGAGTTTTATGGGATAATAATCTAAAACTGCATCAGATATTCAGCATACAACATCAGTGTTAGTACTGTTTTACTGTTGACTTACAATTGTATTCATAGAGATGACAATTTGCCAGCGCCCGTAGATATTCAGAATAGATATCTCATATAATCGCTGAGGTGATGAAACACTTCGCCTAATGAACATTCACGAGGCTGGAAGATGTATAAATTCGACAAGAAATTTAGTGTTGGCCACTTTCTTCACCAAGAACATCTAAAAGCCACTCGCAAAAGATTGTTTTCCAATCTTTTGAAAGAAATATTTCGTTCATACTGTTGACATAAGTTTGTTACAAGGTAAAGAAAAGAAAATGTATTTTATTGACTAGTTTCAACACAACCTTCAGCATATCCGGAAACTGTGAACCTTGTGTATTGTTATTCTTTCAACAAACTTCAAATTAAGAACGTAAGTTGACAAGTTTGAACGATACGTGGTTCTTTTTTGTAGATAGTGTTCGGAGAAAGGTTTCTGTTTGTTCCTGAAATCAGTACAGTGAAACCTGTATTACGCGACCACTTATGGTTTCGGTGAAATTTTGCCATTGATAGAAGAGGCGGCTTAATGAGGGGATTAGGCTACAAGAAGCACACATCAAACTTAAATATCCAAATTACTTTGTCATGAAGCATGTTTTCTTTGAAATGTTTTTAATTGTGTATTTAAAACCAGGTGTTGCTGATAGGACAGAGAGGAAGGAAGGGCAAATGCTTATCATGGGAAAGTAGTGCAATTGGCCACACTTAATTTTATAAAGTTAATTTATTAACGCCATCTATTATCTGAAACTAAAATTAATACCTTTGCAAGTTGAGCAACTCTATAACTGTTAGAAGTAATCTGACAATGCATCTACTGACAGAAAAGTATTGAATCGACAGTAATTTCTACCACACACCCTCTATTTATTCCATTATAGCTAACATTGGTAAGGATGACTGATCAATGTAGGTCAATCCACGAAATGTGCCAGGGCGATGACGCCATTGCCGAATGACCGTTTAAATAATGGACGTGTCTTAAACTCGATTGGTTTTAAAAAATAATCTTGAAAGAAGTGACCGATTAATTGAGGTGGCTTTTTCATCACGTTTCTCTAAAAATACTCTTCGATATTTTTCTTATTTATGTTTCATCTCGTATTTCTTTTTTTTTTCAGTAACATTTCTGATTAATAGCTTTTGAAGCGTGTATCATTCATTCTTGATTTTCACATTCGCTGAAATGAAGCAAAAAAATCTGAAACATTCTTTGAGATAAAATTGCTGCAATGAGTTGTTGTATTTAATTCTTCTGAGGGATATGGAAATTTTAAAATATTTTTATTTTGTAATGTCTGAATTATACTTCATAATGACTAATTTTTGTACACTGAATCGAACTTATGCAGCAATATCGTACGACATTTTCGATCAATATAGTCGTAGCTGCATCTAGTGCCTTATAAATCAATGTTGACTTCATTAAAGTTCGAAATCTGGTCTATGCCTAGATTCAAATTTATTCACTCAAACCAACATATCGTTTCCCCCGCTTTCGAGTTAGCGAATGCGTTAATAAACACTGAATCATCGACCAGGATATACAGGAATCGTTGTTGTTAGTTCCATGGTCTTGAGGGGGACTTGAACCTTCAGAACATTGAATAGCGCTTTCAGCGTCGGTTTTTGCCGTCATAAACAAACGCTACCTCAGCCCAAGCTCGTGAACATGAGCTGGGCGAAATGGTAATACCGAAGCCCCGGGGGCCCGGCTAATAACCTGTGTACACGTCTGCGGGCGAGCGGGCGGCCGGCTCCCATCGATCCCGTGTTTCCCTGAATCAACCGCTGCGCCGCGCCCGCGAGGCGGCGGGGGCGGAGGCAGGGGTGGAGGCGGGGGCGGGAGCGGAGGTGGGGACGGGGCGGGGGGGGGGAGGCGGAGGCGGGAACGCTGGGGGCGGAGGCAAGGGCGGGAGTGGAGGCGACAGCGGGGGCGGCGCGGGCGGGAACGGAGGCGGGGTGGAGGCGGGGCGGGGGCGGCGGCGGCGTGGAGGCGGGGGCGGGAGCGGAGGCGGGGGCAGAGGCGGAGGTAGGGGCCGACGCGGGAAAGGGGGTGGGGCGGAGGTGGGGGAGGAAACACTGGAAGGGGGGGGGGGGGCGGGGGGGGGGGGGCGGGGGCCACGGTGGCCGCAAGGAGCGCTGGCCGCCCGAAGAAACTATTGCTCGCGAGCCAACCCATGTGGAAAAGCATATGATTTTGAATGTTGTTATTTTTATAATTGAGTATTAGCTTAGCGGGTATTTTCCAGTTAAAAAGTTTTTATTTTTAAATACATAAGTTCGTGTATATTTTCTAATGTTGTTATGATACATAAATATTTTATTAGGACTTTTACGAAGATACAGACACCAACAGAACAGAAAGAAAACAAATCATGAAATTGGCTTATTCTCTTACAAAGACACCAACTTGAGCTAGTCATTTATTTTTTTGTACTGCGTAAATATTTGCTGCACAATATCATATTATAAATAAACATTACAAAAAAAATTGTATTGAAAATAAGTTTTAAATGCGTTTATCGTAAATATACAAGTATCCGGCTTGGGGTAGCAGATTCTGAGTCAGTCGGTGTCATACGTAATTGTACACGCTGTGCGCCTAAAGTTTGTGTCTAGTTTGCGTGTGTCTCGAATACATTACAGTTCTGTGCTTTTTAGTAAGTGAAATTCGCCACATGATAGAAATGAATCGGTCTGATAAGATGCAAATCATCATTTCACACCGAAAGTGTGCGTATCAACTCGATCATTTTTGTTACGTTTGTGAAAGAGTTACACCCAAACCTTAAAGAGAAGAAATTATATAAAATAGACATGCGTATTCTTTATACTTTGGCTGTGGTGTTTGTGATTACGACAAAGCATGGGCTGCTCACTAATGTTGGTCACCTGTACAACGAACCTTAGGTTGTAGTAATATGGAAAACTCAAATCATTGTCATTCACTGCACCAATGTTGGGGAGAATTCCAATAAACCATTTGCAGACATATGGCTGGCACGATTTTTCTTATGAAACATACTCGGAGTGGCAATGCGTAAATCACCAAAGATTTTGTTAATTTCTAATACTAAATATGTTTATATCTTTCGAACCTTGGGCGATAAAAACTTTTTATAATTATTTCCGAAATCAGCGTGATCTTTTCCTTTGAAATGACCTACTTTCGTCCTGGCGGTATGAATTTTTTTATTTTCTAGTGTACCAATAATAATAATAATAATAATAATAATAATAATAATAATAATAATATCTTCCTTTGCTGGGTTCTGTTAATATTTTCTTATTTCTACGGATTTGGGGCCCTAATTCGTAGAAAAAATATTGAAAACAATTTCTAGGTTTCAACCAACTTAACTGCACATTGTGTGGCAGTGTAGTGCAGCGTAGGAATGTGTATAAGTAAAGAGTGAGCGTAAGACAAAAACGAAAAAGAACAGCTGGCAGGCGGTCCCTGGCCCTCTACTGCTCTGGCTGTCGCCCGGTGTTGATGGCGAAAATCATGGAAAACAACCGATCACAGGAGCCGGTGGCTAGAAGTTCTCTTCGCACATCGTCTGAATTTTACCTAGCTAGTATGGGTGTATGTATGAAACCCCGTGTGGTCTACAACACCACAACTCTTTGCTTCGTCAGGGTGACAAGTCCCCAGGATGGACAGATTGACCTCTTTGGGCTATATCCGCATCCCCCGCCAACGCGCTTACGACGACAGGCTGACGTCCGGATCCAGCGGGAACCCAGTTTGCCCTCGCGGCACCCTCCCCATACAATGGCTGGGTGGGGGCGCCCTGCTAGCTCAGAGCTCCTAGCTATCCTGGCCAGTACCGGAGTCTGGACAATGAGCCACTCACATGCGCCGTGAACAAGTTACCTCCTCTTTGCCCAGAGTATCGGGCCACTGTCACGACGAATCCGAGAGCCCAACTGGGGGCCACCTGGTCGAAGGCCCAGGCGGCTCGGGGCCCCCATCCCGTCTTCCCAATGCTTACCGCCAGCTCTTGACGTGGGTAACGCCGGTATCGGAGCAACCTGACGGGTTGACATCAAAATATCCTTCCATCGTCGTGACTAGGACCCTAAGACCTCCCGGACAGAAGCATTGCATTGCATTGATGCCCTGACCCACCTCTGCTAGTGGCCATTCCGACTGAGGTCTAAATACCGTCCGGCGAGTTCGTCCAAGTTACACGAGCGCTGCGCCCACGCGCGGTGACGCGTGCCTTAGCGGTCTTCCGCTGCGCGCGCTCCAAGCGGCCGCGGCGCGCAACTGCACTTTGTGAGCGCTGGGCATTGGCCCGCACTCGAACTTCGCCTGTTTTCGAACCTGTGGGGCGCTTCACGCCGCAGTGAAGCAGATTGAACGTAAACGGGAGGAAACTTCTCTTGTGTACTTTTTGTACTGTTATGTCTGTGATGGCCAGGTTGCAATGACGAGTAGAAAGGATAATTTACAAGGGAATGGGTTTACTCGAAAACACGGGGGTGATTGACATGCAGTATACAGCCTGTCTCAGGTGTATACAGGTGTTTAGAGCCCAAAAGAATCAGGTCACATTAGCAAATGTTGGAGAAAAATTGGCAATAAGGTTTTATGGAACATTTAATTACATGAAAATTGTGCACTGTTTGTAAACATATTAAATAATTTGAGTAATTACTATTTTAAGCATTGAAACGATTTCTGAAAAAAGATTTTAAATACAAAATACATCCAAAATTAGCAAACGTGGACTTGATTCCCTTGTGTTCTGAACCCATTAAATGTTACACACTTCTAGGGCATGGAGAGGGATTGAATATCATCACATTTGCCAATGAATTAGAAAGGGAAACATTTATGTAAGTATACGTATGGCATTTGCCAACTGATAGTTAGACAACTACTCATTCAATGGTATTCGGTAGGTAAACAAAACTCCTTTGCTTTAGAACGTGACCTACAAACGGTGCTTAATGATTTTTTCAATATCAGGGACAAATGTCACTTTTTTAACTGCATTATTCGAAATTTTGCATCTTATGTTTTATAGCAAAAGTAATCAGATTTCATTATATACCATTGAAAAACTATTATTCTGAGGTATCTTGTGTCTACCTTCCAAAATACACAACTCCAAAACTTCTGCAGATAAAACCAAAATGCTAGTGTTTGTAGGACGATATCTGACTTGTGTAACATGACAAAGCATTTAACAGATTATTTTAGATACCTTAGTTATATTTTAAGTATTGGCAACATTGAATATATTGGGCTACATTTTAAAATTAAGAAATTCAAAAGTATGTACGGCAGAATTTAAATAATTAAAATGGCAAAGGCGGAGTTGAATCAATTCAACAATTTTATAAAATTATAACAGTGTTCACATTTTTCTGGTGAGTAGAATTGTATCATGACAGCTAAATGGAAACGAAGAATACAAACTGTTGAAATGTAGTTTGTGTGGACAATCTTACAATAAACTAGTTACCCGTATCCGAAGTGAGGGACTAAGACGTATCCTAAGCACTTAGAGCATATTGGAGAAAATCAAGACACACAATGCCGCTTCCATGTGAACCAAATAGACGACATAATTGCCAAACGCACCATCCAGAAGTGGTGTTAATTTATAGAGCCACAGGAGAAAGAGACAGATGCGGTCCATTGAAGGAAGAGGAAGAACTTCTCAAAATTTGGTGACGATAGTTTTAAAAAAAATTCCTGCTGCTGGTACTGATAATGTCAATAACAGAGACCCAAATATAGGCGAACAATGCCATGAACACATATTGTCCCGTTCCCAGTATTTTGAAAAAACGGACGTTGGAAATGCGGAATGTAATTAGGGGGTCAGCCCTTTGATCATTGGTGCTAAGAATGAAAAGTGGAGAGAGGAAAAGAATGAAAGGATTGTGTACGGTCCGCGGTTCGTTCTGCTTCGGCAACCGACTGGAACAAATCGCAGGTATCTACGGAAACGCCATATCAGAATTGCCGACCTCCGTTATTCTCATGCTGGCAATGAAGTCAGAACAATCTACTTATGCTACCGTAGTCCCCACTCATCCACATCCCCTTCTACGAAGCTTCAGTTACAAACTCTGCGTACGCTAATGCTTTCTGAGGAACAGTATTTACAGTACATTGAAAATGTTGATTTTGTGCCGCTTGTCCTCCCATCCCAACCACTGTGCGCCGGAGCGCTCTTCAAAACAGTTAAAGCTGCCGACGCGCGCCCTGTCGTGTTTATGTGGCGGGTGGGCGAGCACGCAGTCTCTCACTCGGCGAGCGTCGCCCAACTCCCCCGCACCACGCTCCGAGCCTTACGACCTCGCCCCGCCCACCCAACTCTACCCACCTCGCGCCGTGCCGCTCCAGTCGCAACACCACCGCCCACAACCACCTCCATCTACCCAACCACTACCATCCTCCCGCGTAACTCTGCGTCACCCAGCCACCAAACCATTCACCAACCTCACCCAACCTCTCACCCCACGCATTCCTCTTGCCACGCTACATGCCGCCCGTTCCAGACTGTGCCTCTTCGACCTGCCCTTCCATTTTGCTCTCCTCATCTGTTTATCTCTGCCGCCCCGCCCGACACCATCCTACCCTGCTTTACCCCCAAAACCACCCTTTTCGGCTCCAACCCTTCCTACCTGTACCTGTTTGTACCCCTCTTACCCGCTCCGCGTTTCTCACCCCCCCACACGCCCCCCCCGCCTCCCCGTGCCACCTTCCCCGCCACACCATCCCCGCCTCGCCCGCCCCGCTACCCCGCCCCACCTTCCCCACCCGCCACCCCGTCCCACCTTCCCCACCATGCCTCCTCGACCTAGCCATCCCCGCCCCGCCCCACTCCCCACCTCCCCGCCACGCCCCCCCTGCCCCGCCTCCCCCCGCCAGGCCTTCCCCGCCTCGCCTCCCCTCCTCACCTCCCCCGTCCCGCTTCCCCTGCCTTTCCATCCCTTCACCGCCTCCCCCACCCCGTCCCGCCTCGCCCTGTCTCGCCCCGCTCCACCTCGCTTCGATGCTCGTCCCATCGTCCCATATCCCCCCGTCCCTTCCCGCGCACCTCCCTCTGCCCCCCTCTCAACCCTCCCCCCGCCTCTCCCACGTCTCCTCTCCACATTCCGCCTTTCCCCGCCTCGCCTCGCTTCGATGCCTGCCGCCCCACTCGCCCCCCACTCCGTTCTCCTCTGTCCCTTCCCGCCCCGCTGCGCATCCCCCCTGTCCTTTTGTGTGGCGGCGGTGCCCCCCACAGGGCGGCGGGTTTCTATTTTTCTCGTTTGTCTCCTCACTTATGGACGCGTGTCCTCCGACGCGCGTTATTCCGGTCAGTGCGCGCTCAAGTACTGGGCGCGTCGCGCCCGGCTGCGCGGGTGGGCCGCGCTTCCTTCAAACAATGCCCGCAATCTCGCTTCGTATTCTAAATGTGCGTTAAGAATGAATTCCGACTTTCGTAATTTTTGGTGTGGCTTTGGAAGATGAATTTAACTCAGAGCCGTATGTGGAAATTTTGTTTCGGTAACCTGACTTTCATTCACGGCTTCTTTGAAAGGATTAAAACATATATTGCATTCGGAGAATATTAATTTTGCCTATAAATTTTTTTTTGAAATTATATCTTCGTGGAATATACAGATGTTGTGATACATGTGTTTTTGTCATACCGGTCGTTACCAAAAATGTTTTTTTCCAACCAGAGTAATACTGAAAGACGCATTATATTTTTTCGACATTATCCTGAAGTTTTGTTAAACAAGCAAAATTGTTCACCATAGTCACTTTACGAAAAAGTATTTAATATATAAATTAAGTCGCGGAACATATACTTTGAAAGGTATAAAGTTAAACGATCGACAGTACAGTTATTCAGATATCCGCATGGATCGTCTTTATTATCTTCATGAATAATCATTTGACATTATTTTAGTTATAATTTGAATGCTTTGTAATAAAAATCAGAATAACGAGACCACAGTACTTTAAAATGTAGAATAAAAATTTAAATTTGGAAAATAAATGCTGATTTAATCTAAAAATAAACTCTTTTTCATTAGTGTTAAAATGTCTTACACCAATTTTACAATTTCCATATTTTTCCGAACTGTGAAAATTCCCTCATATTATTTTCATTTTCCGCAAAACTCGTCGACGACTGAATGACAGCGAACTTAATTAATTTATTTTGTAGAAGTGACGAATATTGTCAGACGTATCAGCTTTCATGAATGCAAAATTTAGAGATCATGAATGTATAATTAAGGTTGTGTATACATATAATATTTCGTGTTTTATTAATTAAATATTATTCATACATTTAGTCGTATGCAATGGGCAACTGATTAAAGCGGGTCATTTCGGCCGAGGCCCCAAAAGTTCCATGCACCGGCGAGTGCGTGCGGGGCCTGCAGATCGGGAGGGCTTCTGCCCAACAAAGAACCGCGCGCGCCGCGCCCTCTGTAATCCGCGCTGATGAAGCAGGCATATGACGCGGTGCCTGCGACGCGGGCGGCGGCTGCGGAGGCGGCCGCGGGATCGGCGGCGGTGATGGTGATAGGAGGGTAGAGGCGGGAGCGGCGGCGGGGTGGCTGCGGGGCTGAGGGCCGCGGGGGGGGGGGGGGGGGGCGGGGGCGGGGGGGCGGCGGGAGACGGAGGGGCGGGGGACGGGGGCGATGGGGTGGCGGAGGTGGCGGGAAGGGCGGGGGGGGGGGTGGCGGGGATGGTTGGGGTGGCGGGGGCGCAGGGTGTGACTAGGCGGTGACTGCGGAGGCGGCGGCGATGGGGACCGCGGCGGCGGCGGGGTACGCGCCGGCAGCGGTGCCGGCGCGGGCACCACGCGGCGGCAGTGGAGGCGGGGGGGAGGAGGCGGCGGCTTCGGAGGAGGCGGCAGCGGAGGTAGGGCGGCATATCGGGGCACGGGAAAAGGGCAGGACTGCGGGGGAAGTGGTGGCGACAGAGGGGGGGGCCAGGGCGGGGGACATGGGTGACATAATCGCGGTGGAGGGGTTCGCAGGATAGCCAACAGGGACCCCGTAGCTGTCCCACCCAGAACGCGACTTTTGGCGGAGGGAGGTACAGATAGAGTGAGGGATGGGTTAAGAACGGAGGGAGGAGACCAGTTATTGAAAAAATTTGGTTAAGGGATGAAGGTAAAGAATTGAGTGAGACTGCGACGAATACATAAAGAATTGTAATTGATCAATTGGTGTTTCTGGACGTGTCATTTACTAAGGTAATTATCCCCGTAAAAATGGTGGATGTACGTACCGGGACCTGGGTACATACCGGGACCGAAAATACCTGGGCGGGATTCCTGTGCCGATCTACACGTCGGCGTGAGAAGATTTTCACTTCTAGATATCTTCATCAGCGGTGCCCGCCCCACCCAGGAAAAACTCTAAGATCGTGATTGGGCTCAGAACGTATAATGCAAGTAAGTGTTTGTGTGTAGTGTACGAAGAGAGTTAGGATCAAAGGCGAAGAAACAAAGATTGCATGAGGTCTGTGACCCGTTTTGTAGAGTCCACTTTGACATTCACGTGGATCTGATCGGAGAAATCACGCACCTGGTGTCTAGATTTCTCTTCCAGTAACTGATGGAACTCCCGATCAACGACACTGCCCAGAAACGGCAACGCATTTGCGGTAGTGAAGGTAATTGGGGGGAGGAGCGGCCTCGTTGCGGAAGTGGGAGTATACCGACAGTATCCCGCGGTCAACTATCTGCGACTCACACGTCAGGAGGTTAGTTTGTCTTGTCTGAGGCATTGCCCCGCTGGGGGAAGTCAGAGAGGGGGTGGGAGATGGGGAGATACATAACCTAAAAGGCAATTTCCCTGCAAGATGTGGGACAGTACGAAATCTCTTCATCCAGGGAGAGTGGAACACAACAACCTCCTGAGATAAATTGTTCACTGCACTAACGGGACTAATGATATACCAATTATCTCAACCGGAATCATCGATCAATCAATCAACTATGACGGGAAAGGCGTTGAGTGGGGGAAGGACGACAGAGTGCCGAGTTAAGCAGCGGAATTGGCGCCCGGAAGCTACGTCGCTCTCAGCGATGGGAGGAAAATCGAGAACAACAGCGGGGCGGGGAACGGGCATTACGAAGTGGGTGGCAGAGAATATTGAGCCAAAGATAGAGGCGGAACTGAAGCATCGGAAATAGCGAGAGGGGCGGAAGAGGAGCGGCGAAGGAAGTCGAGTCGAGGGTGGGAGCGGGAGCCCAGATGTGGGTGGCGGTGGTGAAAAGGTGTGGCTGGCTGGAGACTGCACGGGCGGGGGAGCGGTAGCGGGGGTGTAAGGGGAAGGGGCGGTGGGGCAGTGGCGGCGAGGTGGGGGGGGGGGCGGTGCGGATGGCTTCTGAACAGGCGGGCGGCAGGTGCTATGGCCGAAGAGATAGCGACGGATGAGGTGACGGAGGTCCGGATGAGGTGAGCTGGGGAAAAGTGGTTGATGGGGACCATTGGTTGGGATGAGTTGGGCCACAGTGGGTACGGCAGAAGGTGCGGTGATGAAGGCAGCTTTGCAGGTGTAGGTGGAAAGGATGGAAGGGGTGGTGGCAAAAATGACGTGAATGCGGACGTGTCGATGGCGGTGGTCAGTGATGCGGATGGGATGGCGTATGGTGGGGTTAGCGTCGGCGGGAGTGTGGGTACATGCGGTGTTGGGTGTGGTGGCACGGACGGTGCGGGTGGCATTTGAACGAGCGGGGAGACAGGACCTGTAGCGGCTGTCAAGCTACTGTATACTCCGATTTAAACATAGTTGCGCTTCAAGGTCACGAGCTGAACGAAGAGGGGAACACTGTCATGCAATTGGGAGCTTCGTTACGACTTAAATTTTTAATATTGGAGTTCTCGATTAGATGACAATGTTCTTCTCTTCTTTCAGCTTGTTTATTATTATTATTATTATTATTATTATTATTATTATTATTATTGATGAGTGATTCCAGGAACGTTAACTGCTACGGGTATTACTCTTCTGGCATTCATCAGATATTACTCCGAGAATCCACGGAAAAATACGGGGTAGCCGGCAGCTAGATTTCTCCTCCAGACAGTGACTGAACTCGAACTAGCTATTAAGCTAGTGTCTAAAATTCTGCCACTGTCCAAACTCGACCATACTCTATCCGATCAGAGGCACTGCAGAGACATCAGTCAATGCTCTGAGCCATCTCTTCCATTTTCCAGCTTGTAACCTTGAAGTGCCGCTACGTTTAAATGATTGATTCATTGTTTGTGACTCCGTGCGCGCCAACTAACTAGGTTATTAGTCCCGAAAGTGTACTGCATGTTTTGCATCGTAAGGTGGCTGTGATCTTCCCTCATTGGATGGCGAGATCCGGTGTCAACCTACCATTGACTAGCGGGGTTTCTTCAACCAGGTATCTCCCACAAGCGTTGCACCGCTCTAGTTGGGACAAGTTTTCAGTCCCCGACCGATCTCCCGGCATGTGTGGTAGGGTAGTGCATGTTAGTGTAAGTGTGGGTGTAAGGGGTGGGGATATAATTAAGAAGAGGAAGTGTGGGTGTAAGGGGTGGCGATAGAATTAAGAAGAGGAAGGAAAGTGGCCCGTTTGTTGAGCTACTGCTCCGGCATTCGCCTGGTGTTGATCGAAGAAACCACGGAAAACTATCGATCAGAGCAGCCGGCCTCTAGAATGCTCCTCTAGGCAGCGACTGAATTCGACCTAGGTGAAAAGAAAGTGTCGAAAACCTTACCGCTGACGGGACTCGAACCAAGGACCTCCCAGTCTGCAGCACTGCAGTGACATCAGTTGTTGCCCCGAGCTACCTCTCCCGGTTTCCAGCTAGTGACCTTGAAGTGCCACTACGTTTAAATGGGAGTGTAGTGGCTGCGAGGGCGGGGACGTAGGCGGTCTGGTTGCGGAAGTGGTGCATCGAGCGCGTGCCGTGGGCGTGGGCGTGGAAGGGCGCGAGGGTCGTGCGAGCGTGGGGCCCCACAAAGGCCGTGAGCTCGCGCGGGGGCAGGTGCAAATTCCCCTCCGTCCTCGTGCCGCCGTGCCTCGAGACACAAGTAGGAGTGAAATTTCAGTCGGCGGGGGCGGGGCGGCGCGTGCGAGCAGAGCGTGGCAGGGAGTGGGTGACTACAAAAAGAGGTGAAATCGTAGGCGCGCAGTCTAGAACAAGGTGGGTGGCAAATGTCATCTCTGGAGCCCCTTTTTTATTACACTTTTTTTATTTACATTTCGTATTTGCTACTCGTAGTAAATGAATAGAATATTCTACAATGAAAATGGATATATAACATTTTTTCTGTGGCTTTTTCCAGTTTCAGGGGTCAGTTTCGTCTAACCACGCCGGGTACCCACTATGGGGATACATATTAACTCTTACTGTAAACACACTTGCGGGCTCCTTGGTCTTCGGCCAACAGACTCGTGTAAAAAGGCCTTCCGTGTAAACACACATGCATGAAATTGAGGTGCTGAGTCGGCTCACACTCCAGCCACCTCGGCTATACAGGTCGCCAATAAGGAATAATAACATAAATGATACAATTAATACATGTAATTGATTTTATGTTACACCATTTAAATGGGTTGCAAAATCTTCCTCTTCCCCAAATTTGTAACAATAACACAAGTTGTCACGTTAAAAATCATGACAATCAATTGATTGATTGATTGATTATTTCGTGTTTCCGGGTGCGTCAACTGCTTTGGTCATTAGTCCCGTGAGTGTAGTGCATGTTTTTTCTCGGGAGGTGGCGGTGACCTTTCCCCGCTGGATGGCGAGATCCGGCACCGACCTACCGTCGGCTAGTGGGGTTTCCCTCTAACCAGGACTCTCCCACCAGCGGGTCACCGCTCCAGCCGGGACAAGCTCGAAACTCCCGACCGCTCTCCCGGAATATGTGAGAGTGTGGTACATGTTAGTGTAAGTGTGTGTGTAAGGGGAGAGGATAGGACAAGGAAGAGGAAGAAAAGATCGCGCGCGGTCCGTGGCCCGTTTAATAGGGTACTGCTCCGGCATTCGCCTGGTGTTGATCGGAGAAACCACGGAAAACTACCGATCAGAGCAGCCGGCCGCTAGAATTCTCCTCCCGACAGCAACTGAATTCGACCTAGCAGAAAAGCTAGTGTCGAAAATCCTGCCGCCGTCAGGATTCGAACCTATGACCTCCCGGTCAGAGGCGCTGCAATGACATCAGACGTGATGTTCATGACAATCAAGAACTGCGCGAATATAAAAGATAAAATGGCTCAGTACGTCAGATGACGTGGCCCTTTTTTGGGAGGGGAGCACCTCTAACCCTCCCTATACGCACGTCTGTGGGTGAAGAGATTCAGCATAGCAGAGGTCGCGATGGAAGTGGATGCAAGAGGACCTGAAGGGGATGAGGGGATGGAGGCAGGCAGGAAAAGGGCGGACTCGCTTTCTGATGCTCTTAGATGAAGCGACATGCACGTGTTGGTGTGTGACGAGAAAATAAGGCTTCTATTCAGCTGCGTTGCACGTTGAACACAATAAAATATACAGCGGAGAAATTCAATGCAACCGGAAGTAAGTTCGCAATTGCTCTCGCCTACACGCTCTGGGACACACGGGCAACGCAAAAAGCCAACTCGCTGTACATTGTAACTAATGGTTCTAAAACAGCACGTTCTTTCTCGATGGTATTTTGACGCAAAATCAGTCGCTGCCGGGAGGAGAATTCTAGCGGCCGGCTGCTCTGGTCGGTAGTTTTCCGTGGCTTCTCCGATCGACACCAGGCGAATGCCGGAGCAGTACCCTATCAAACGGGCCACGGACCGCGCGCAATCTGTCCTTCCTCTTCCTTGTCCTATCCTCTCCCCTTACACACACACACCTACACTAACATGCACTACTCTACCACATATTCTGGGAGACCAGTCGGGAGCTTAGAGCTTGTCCCGGCTGGGGCGGTGCCCCGCTGGTGGGAGAGTCCTGGTTATGGGGAAACCCGGTAGGTCGCCGACGGTAGGTCGGCGCCGAATCTCACCATCCAGCGGGGGATGATCACCGCCATCTCCCGACAAAAAACATGCACTACACTAACGGGACTAATGACCACAGCAGTTGACGTGCCCGGAAAGACGAAGAAATCAATCAATCAATCAATCGACGCAAAATTACGCGAAAAGTACTCAAATTTTCGAAAATTTGCAAATGATCTTATTTCAAAATCTATCCTTAAGAAACAGATTTCATCAAGGAAAAAATCTGTCTTTAATATTTTAGTTGAAGGAAAACTCCGAAACAATTTTGAACTATTGCAATTTTAGAAAAAACAGGGTTTTTAACGAACGTGAGATCTGCACCATTTTTTTAAACGTCCTTTACACTACTCAACAAATGTTAATGAAAATCGATGGAGCAATTTTTTTTTTGACATGTGGAAAATGTCTCATGTAAAGTACACCTAAAATTAAAATTTCGATTTCAAATTCAAGATGACGCGACATAAGCTTGTTTGATTAAGGAATATCAATTTTGAAGAAAATTGACTGAACGGTTTAGCGGCAAGAGTTCTTCACAAATGGATGGACAGATCGCCATTTTTCTGTCATTCGATTTTTCGATAAGAAAGACCCACAAAACATAGAGTCTGGCTACACTACCTGGTATAAGGCCCTGTAGTATGAGTTTTTCTGCCGAAAATTCGCCGTTTTTTTCGCGCAACATTACGTAACTTACTTTCTGCTCTGTAGCGAGAAAATAAATGTTTTTGTTCTCGTGGATGGATATGTGGTATTTGTGTCCTACTTCTGCCCCAGTGATTTTCATTGATCTGTAGTCCTATTATTTCGTGTGTGGTACATTTGGGAACTTATGTAAATTAATTTGGGCGGAGAGGTATATTTGAAATCTTCCTTGCAACTATTTTCTTTTTCTACGTGAACAAAACAATATTTCGTATCTCTCATTTGTTTTCCCTCTGAGTAAATTAGCACAAAAAATAACGCTCCACAACCAGTTCATGGTAAAGTACGTCATGATTGATTTCCGTTTGGAAGCTGCGAACGTAAATTATTCAATTACTAACAGAAAGGTCATGGGTGCATTCATTTCAATTTATTAATGCAAAAGTGTTTATGCAGAATATTATGATTCTATTTTAGTTAATCTTTAATCATACCCAAAGGTCATAGTAACTTACTATTTAAAAAAACGTAATATTCTATTAAAAACGTATTGTTGTTTAGACAGAAGTAGTAGATATAACGCACCTTGCAAAGATATTTTTAGTTGCTTTAAACTATCCCATCACTACATTTTTGGCGTGTTGAATAGATTTATCTTAGTGCTGATGTATTTGTGAGTATCTAATCAACTGATTTAGAGAGATTCCCTTTATTCGCCCCTTTACATTTCTAGGATACATGAACGTACGACTTATCTAATATTATTACAATTTATACTGCTTTTACTCTCGTGCTGCATGGCGTATCCACTACAAATCGATTCAAAGCAGAAGTCATTAATACTAGTATGCGTGAAATGAGTAACTGGATTACTGTTCAGGAGTATTTACTGACCTATATTTCACAAGCACATGCTCGCCACCAGAGATTCATAATCGGTAAAAGAAACTCATGACATTTATCATTACCTATTTACATCGTACATTCAGAATGGTCCTAATATATTTATGTACGAGTATCTGAGTCTAACACGCTGCAATATGATACACTGAGTTACAGAAACATATCAAGTTACTTTCCCTACTAACAAAAGACGCTATTACTTTCCCCAACTAGTCAATATATTTTCCACCGACATGACTGCTGTTAGTTATAATTTCAGGATTTTATATAATTAGAATGTATACGTGTACGTGTAATTTACGTGCAACTTATGTGAACTTTTCAACATCAGTGTCTCATTAATAATCGACGGACGAAATGATAAGATGGAGAACAGATCAACTTTTTTTCAAGCATATTTGTGTTTATTTTAAAACATGTATTTTGACAATGCGCTCAAAGTGTAATTTGTTTCGATGAATAAAACAGTAATTAGAAAATGATATAATATTCTCGACAGTAAAAATGATTTAAGTCTCCAAATACGTGTTATTCGTATATGTTCTTCTTTATAAATTTGATTTGTTTCTACAAAATCAAAACATGTGACAAAACGTGTATAAACCTGAATAAGTTTTAGATTCAAAAATTTACATCTTTGTAGATATTTTGATCATTTTTCCAATAATTGAAATTCTACCGAACAATTTTAGTCCTTTGTTTTGAAAATCTTTTGTTCTCTAAACATTAAGTTCTTACGGTTCCATCTCGGCAGCCGACCGAGACACATCGTGCTCCGATCGCGGCCAGTGAAACGTTGTTTTCATATTGTCATTCAGACAGTGAACTTAGTGGCATTTAATTAGTGGTAATACTCTAGTTCCACGAGTTGTGAGTGTCTGAAATCAACTATACAGTCAGCCGCTGCAGCGGCTACCCTGCTCGAGGATGGAGCCCATCGGGGACGGACATCGGGGGACATAACCTCAACAGCACCACCTCAGGTATCTACTCAACCAAAGCTGAAAACCTACGCAAATGCCATGTCAACTGAAGTGTTTCCCACCAAGGACCAGGCCATAATCATTGACTCACTAGAAGGTCTCACCATTAAAGATTACATAAACAGTCTCTCCAACATTATTGACCCTAATGAAATACGATTTATTTCAAAAATTGCAAACAACAGAGTATGTATTTTCCTAAGCTCTCAAACAGTAGCTGACACCCTTACAAACAACCATAAAGTCATTAAAATAAAAGACCATGAATTGAAGCTAAGACCACTTCTAACAAAAGCCAAAAGAATAATTATTTCAAAACTTCAATATTACTACAAAGAACAAAAATGCTTTTCTCCAGTATATACCAAAGTGAAAAACCTACTAAGACAGCTCAACTTTCAGGAAAAGATATTAATGGAAAAAAGAAATAACAGTATACCACCATGGACAATTCCTGATATAGTAGCAGATATAACACTGGACACTCTCCAAATAAACAAAATGGCTAAAAAAGATAAGGAAATAAAATTTCAAGAAATAGAAAATAAATACAAAGATTCCTTCAAAATATATACTAAACTTATCAATAATAGTGGTGTAAAATATGCAACTACATTTACCAAAGATGTTAAAGTTACAAACAGACTGCATCCCTATACTAGTACTACTACAGCTGAAATATGCTCTATAATGACAGCCTTCAAAATGTCTCAAAAACTCAGACATAACAAGTTTGTCATTTTCTCTACTTCCCTTGAAGCAATAAATAATATTCACAATAACTACCCAGGTATACCAATGATAAACAATATTCATGAAATATATCATGACATCATACAATCTAAAAAGACTCTCATAATTGCCTGGATACCAGATTACAAAACAATGCCTGAACACAACACAATGAGCCTTGAAGAGGAAAATGTAAGCACTAAAACTGAAAGTATTTTAACAATATCACACACATACAAGGATTTATGGACACATATCAAGAAAGAAATGGATGAAAAGTGGAGCAACCTTTGGAAAACCATGAAATCCAGCCCTCTACACAAACTAGTTAGAAATTTTTACTCCCTGAAAACTTCCAAAAAATTCTCAAGAAAAGAGCAAGTAACAATAACAAGGATAAGAACTGGTCATTGCAAGTTCAGTCATCAACACTTGCTAACTGGAAATCCCCTACCCACCTGCCAGCACTGTGATACCTTTCTTAACTTTCAACATATCTTAACTCAATGCCCTATGTTTCAGCACAGCAGACAGAGATACCTAGAAGATGAGCAAAACTCCGAATTGATCCTATTATCATCCAACGATTCCAAAATAAAATAATACAATTCTGTAAAGACAGCTATTTTCTTAAAGAAATCTAATTGTATTAGCATAGAAAAACTATTGTAACATTGAAAAACCAAATTTGTATATATTTAGTGTATATTTAATGTAATTTTTGTTTAATTGCCATATTAATACTGTAAAGTTGTATTTAAAGTAGTCGCTAATGACCTCAGTTGTTGATGCGACTTTAATAAACAAAAAAAAAAATCTTACGTTTCAGTTATTTTGATACGATAAATAATGTTTTAGAATAGCACACGTTTGCATAAATTTCAAGCAGGTTGGTAGAATCAATAATGTCTGGAGATTTGCTTTAATGAGTTTTAAAGAGACCGACACTAGAGATAATTGTTGGAATAAAACCATTGTCAGTTGACGTGTCTTTTATTATTTTTGTCAGCATTGTTGCACTTTACTCACAATATTATAGTGTTATTAAGGTACAGTTTTCACACGTGTAACTCAAAGCATGATCACATTTAGCGCAAATAAATTAAATTTAATTAATGGTAATTACAACATACTTCAAACGGAAATATAAAATGTTATACATAATTACACGAGTAGGTTTCTCCAAACACTAAATACATCCTAGTATTAAATTTTCAGATTTAAATACGTACTCTCACCACTCATGGATTTTCTTACTACAGAATATGTATTAAATACATAACCGTAAGAGTAATTTTAATACGATAACTTTATGTATCGTATTGTTATCATTAGTATCTCATAGTTGCCTATAACGATGATGGGTGTCCGAAAAGCTCCAGATTACCATGAGGGTATATCTGCAAACCTTAATGCTCATTATGGGCTATTTTCAATTACGACATAACTTATGCATTCCAGTTATTTGAATGACCTTGGAGTTTAGGCATGACCTTACTTATATATTGCAGAACATGTTCCAAAGCTTCAATAGAATTAAATCTCGACTCCCCAAGTTCATTATAATCCCTCTTAATTTCAATTGTTAACCTGTAAACATTTAACGTCACTTCTGCCCACCTAAAGATTCTTTTGACTCATTAACATTACTACACAAATATTTTTTCCAATAAAAATCATCAAACATGTCTATTCAACATCCCATGACACACTCCTAATCAACCCAAGAATTTTTCCACAAGATATCAGTATAAATTCACAGCTCTGAAGGATCTCTAAGGAACCGGTTAATGTTAATGTGTTAATGAGGAGATTAGCGGTTAAAGTGTCTGAGGGCGTCAATTGATAACACTGCAGTGTCTCTGACTGAGATGTGGTAGAGTTCGAGTCCGGACTGTGGCAGGATTTTCGACTCTAGCTAGAAAGCTAGGCCGAATTCAGCCGTTGTCTGGAGAATTTTAGCGACCGGCTGCTCCGAACGTAGTTTTCCGTTGTTTTTTTTACGGAAGGCGAACATCGGAGCTATACGGGCCACGAACCGTGCGCGATCTGTCTTTCCTGTTCCTTATCTTATCATTACCCCTTACTTACATAGTTTACCTTTGCATGCACTACACTACCACATTTATAGGGGACCGTTCGGGAGTTTATAGCTTGTCCTGGATGAGGCGGTGTCCCGCTGAAGGAAGATACCTGATCAGGGAAAATTGCACCCGACGTGTAAGTCGTCCGTATCTCGCCATCTAGCTGGTAAAGTTCACCGCCTCTTCCCACTACAAAAAATCCACACATTTACGGAACTAATGTCCTTAGCAGTTGACGTTCCCAGGAATACCAATCAATCGAGCTGATAGAAATAAATTTTATAAAACAGTATTTATCACCCTCGATTATTCTGAAAATTCTTCTACTGCGCTTTCTTTGTTGCGCAATCTTCTTTGATCTTTTATATTAAGTTGCATCGATGACTATGGTGATTAGCGACTACACATAAAAACATAATTTTCATCATCATTTTCATTTTATAAAAACAATGATTAAACAAAAAATTACAGAAGAATGATACATAACAGAATATTAACATACATTGTTATATACAAAATTGCAATTGAACAGTTAGGAAATACATTTAGTAGGGTTATATTTAATTTACAATATTACTTTTTTCCAGAATTGTAGTACTTTTTATTTTGATAATCCTCAGATGTTGGGATTAGTTCTTCCTCCTGCTCATTTGTACTCTGCGTCTCTTGGGCTGAAATGGTACAATGGTATAAAACTAATGGTATTGCAGGGCAAACAGGTGGGAGGGGATCTCTGCTTAGAAGGTGCATGTAGTTAAATTTACACAATAATATTATGTAAATTATTAGTGATATTACCACCTGTTCTTTTGTAGGAAAGTTTTCAAAGAGTTAAAGTTTTCAATTTTTGTGCGTATTGCGACTTCAATGTTCTCCAGTGGTTGTCCCATTTGTTCTGCGTTCTCCTGCTGGAGTGTGACCATAGATCCGCCTATACATACGAAATTGCCAAAATTCCACCTATTTCTGGAGTTGTCATCTCTTCCTCAAAACTTATGTCATTTTCCGGGATTTCTTCGCAACTTGAGTTCCAGGCCGATACTAGAGTCTTGTTAGATTGAATGCCATAGTACAGTTCTTTAACATTGTCTATGATTGTTGTATTCGAACCACCATCGATTAATTACTTCAATAGATGTGGAAAAGAGAACAATTTTTTGCTGTTAAAATCCTTTGTAAGTTTAAAAGCTGTCAATATGTAGCACAAGTCTGCAGTGGTGGGGCTGGAGTAGTAATGCAGTCTACTTTTAATTTTCTTTTCTTCAGTGATTGTTGTTGTATATTTTCTTCTTGATTTTTATGAATTTTGTGAAGATCTTAGATTGATCTTTATATTTAATTGCTAGCGCAGTTGATTTCATCTTCCAGTTTTTTTTTCTGATTATTTTTTCTTTTGGGATGGAAGTCAACGATAGATCTACTTCTATGGCAGGTATTACCCGTGTTGAAATGTTTGATTTTCATTTCCCTTCATTGATATTTCTCATATTTAACTGCCTCAACAGGTTTTTGATTTTTAATAACTAGTTGTGGTTTTGTTAATTATAATTTGATCTATTGCTGTTTGTGATTTAAGTGAATTCCGTGCAGAATGTGTTGAATTCACTGTAATATCTAAATTAAAAGAAGGAATTAAATTGAGAAACTACTGTTTTTCGTGAGATTCTCTCAGGAAATCAATATTGAAATCTCCACATACAACAATGTACTTGAACGGGAGTTTACTAATTTTGTTCAGAATTATCTCTAGATTTTCTAAGAAATTGAAATAATGTAAAGCTCGCTTTGTTGGAGGTCTGTAGATGCAAAGTAAGATAATTTTGAGCGTAGTAAGATGTACGACTGTTATTTCAAAAACTTTTTCAACTGCATATAAATTGAATTCTGAAAAGAAGGTGGAATCAATATTATTTCTTACGTAAATCCACGAACCTCGGTAAACAGGGCCCGTATTTGATGCCCTCGCTCTACAATAAGATTCTGTAAGGTAAAAACTAGGAATTTGGAGTGTGTTTAGATCATTATGAGATAACCAATGTTCTGTAAAGTAAAAAACATCTGTTTGACTCAGAACACACTGTTATGCTACGTCGATATATTCAAGTTTATTTGAAAGAGATTGCACATTATGATGCATTATTTGAATCTTTTGCATGTACCTAGACGGATGCTTCTCTGCTGCATCTGACTGTAGTTGCTATTTATTTATCTCATTTTTGCCTCGAGTGCGTGGTTGAAGGAAGCATCGTGTCCCAGCAGTATTAGGAGGTGAGGAAGGAGGGGTTACAGATGTAGAGAAATGAATAATGGGAGAGGTAGTACAAAGATTGGGTTCAGGAGATAAGGTAATTGGGTCCAAAGGGTTCCAAATTAAAGGATTAAAATCCAAATTGAAGATGAACCGAAAATATAAAACATTATTATTATTAATATTATTATTATTGTTTACTTAGTTAAAGGAAAAATCATCGGAATAAGTCAAGTAAATTGACACCAGGCAGATGTAGTTCAAGATTGTAAAATTGTAAAGAAATTTATACAAGTTTAACAAACTACTAAATACTGACTACGTAAATTAAGAACCAACCGAAATTATAAAACATTATTATTAATTTTATTATTATTACTATTTAATTATTTTATTATTATTTTATTACATTTATTATTATTATTATTATTATTATTATTATTATTATTATTATTATTATTATTATTATTATTATTATTGGTGAATTCTCCCCAGAAATGGAAGACGTTTAGCAAGTAACTCGATCAATTTTTCTTTGAGTTCTTCTTGTTGATCCAATAGGCTTTCATTCTTTCCGAGAAGGCTCGTTTACGTTCTTCTGACTATTTTGGATCTGTACTGTTTTTGTTTAGGTTGCTCTGACATAACGTCCCATTTGTCTACTTTGTGTCTGAAAGTGTCTCTTTCTAAAATGTCTGCTGGTCTTATGTTTGCGTTTTTGAGGTCCTTTCGCATTTCATCTAGCCAAGGTGTGGAATTTTTAAGTGAATTATTATTATTATTATTGTTATTATTATTATTATTATTATTATTATTATTATTATTATTATTATTATTATCATTGTACCCAATGCAATCCGGTTGGAGTCATTCCAATGCAAAGGAAATCTTGGCGTCGCGTCGCGTCGTCCGCCGCTGTGTGGTCGCGTGCGCATGGGAGTGGCCGGCGCCGGCGGGCACCGCTCGCGGGCGACGGCGGGACAGCGCTCTGGCGGAGCGGGGCGGGCGGCGGGCGCTCCGGCACGCGGCCGAGGAGCGACAGGGCCTCTGCGACCCCTGGCCCGAGATTACGCCTTCGCCCCGCCCCCGTCCCTCTTCGCCGGCGCGCGTTGAGCTGTCAGCGGCCGCGATATCGCCGGCGGTAGGCTGACACGCCGCCCCCCCCCGCGCGTCACTCGCGCTCGCCGCCGCCCGCCCCGCCCCGCCCTGCCCCGCCCCTGCCCCCGCCCTCCACGCGTCACTGCGCGCGCCGCGCCCCGCCCTGCCCCGCCCCCTTTCACCCACGGCCGCCCCTGCCCGCCGCTGCCGCTTTGAAATCCGCCCATTGCCCTGGCCTTGCCTCTATACTATACTGCGGTTTTTTCAGGGCTGCCTCCCAAGGTCACCGAAGGCCCGTCTCCAAATACTAAAGAGACAATATGGGAGTCTTCGCGATGTATCGAGAAACACTTATGCAGCTCCATCTAGTGGCAGAACCTGGTGAAAACTCGTACAGTGCTCTATTCAGTGCTTTGTTGGTGTTTTGTTTTCTGCTTGATTTCTTTTTATTTGATTGTCTTTCTGGTCGATTTCTGGAAATGGTTGAGTCCTGTGTATGTGGCTGGTAGTGTAGTACCTCGCCACATGATGGTTGTATCAAATGCGCATGAAATTTATTGCTTATTTATCCTTGAAAATTGAGTTTATTACATGGGAGTTTTTTTGATTTTTTTCTCCCTTTCAAAATTCAAAATTTTATTGCTTATTTATGCTTGAAAATAGATTTTTTTACATGGGAGTTTTTTGTTTTTTTTTCTCCCTTTCAAAATTCAAAATTTATTGCTTATTTATTTTTGAAAATAGATTTTACATGGGAGTTTTGTTGTTTTTTTTCTCCCTTTCAAAAATTCAAAATTTATTGCTTATTTATCTTGAAAATAGATTTTTCTTTAAATTTAAAATACACAATTACTTTTCCCCATAGCACGCATACGCAGTTTTTAACTGTTTTTTTTTGACGTAAAATAAAAAAGAAGCAAAAATGAAGAAACCTGCATATTCTCAATAAATAGAAATACGTGGTTGACACCATTTTCTATCCCAATCATTTGGTTATTAGTTTTTTTTCTAAGATTAAATATGTTTTTTACTAAGATTAAATATGGCTTTTTAAATTACGTGAAAGTAAACTTGACGAAAAAAAAAACAATTAATGCAAATCATTAATATTCATTGGAGAATATTTTATATTACGTTCAGTACAATCTCCTTACAGATGATTTTCATACTTATTCTAGATAAAATTCTAAGCTAACTAAATCTTTACATTGAAGAGGATACCTTAGAGGAGAACCTCGGGGTTATGAATCATGGTTGGCTAAAATTTTGAGGAAGACTGCAAATGGAAATCTATTTTTATTCGGGTGTGAGTTGGATTTTTCGGTAGTTTGTAATGAGCTGCTGCTGGTATGTCTGTTAGGTTGTGGTAGAAGTTGTGTGAAGGCAGAAGGTTTAGTAGAATTAGGATTAGGTTTGGTAGAAGTTGGGTTATTATTGTATTGATGTTAATTCTGAATGAAGTTGTTTATTACTTATGAACCAGGGAGCATTTGTGAATAATCTTAAGAATTTATTCTGCATTACTTGAATTTGATTGATATTTGTCGGGGCGGCGTTTGTCCATATTGGACATACGTAAAGCAGTAGTGGTCTGATTATAGTTTTGTATATTGTTGTACTGTTTGTGTAAGGCAGGGATTTGTGTTTGTTGATTAATGGCCGGAGTTGGAATAATTTATTTCTTGATTGTTTAAGTTTGATATCTATGTGGTTTCCAAGTTAGTGTTGTGTCTATCTCGATCAGGTTTTTCGCCCAGTTTCCCTGATCCATTGAACAAATGTTGAGATGACCCCTTGTTTTGCTTCTGGACATAAATGTAACTTCATTATCTGAGCAAGTCTTCTAGAATTCAGTGGGAAATACAGTTATTCAAATTATTGTTTCCATGTTGTCCATGTTTCCAAGTATTATTCCGAAGCACAACATGATAAGAGCCTAAATTTATTGCTTATTTATCCTTGAAAATAGATTTTATTACATGGGAGTTCTTTTTTTCTCCCTTTCAAAATTCAAAATTTAAGTAGTATATGACTTGGTGTAGGGATCACAGAATTTTGAAAATGTGCACACAATTCACTTTTTCCCATAGCATGTCATACGCAGTTTTTAACTGTTTTTTGACGTAAAATAAATAAATAAATAAATAGATAAAGTCCCAAACATTTTATGGGTTGTGATCGTGGGGTCCAGATGATGGGGAACGAAACACGGTACCAACACATCTGGGACAAGCTCTAAGCTCCCGACCAATGGCGAATCCTGGACATTATTTCAAGTATACCGCACTTTATGAAAGCTACCTCTACCGTTGTCTTTTATTTTGAGCTTTTCTGAAATACCATTCTTAATAATTGTTCTATAAGACTACATACCACTTCTGGATTATTCACGTACTCCACTTTTACAAAAACCTGAGAGAAGCGTAACTTACGAACGATCAGAGGAGAACTGTGCACCGCAATATTTTGCGGTGCCAACCGACCGTCCAGACGCGCATCCTCCCCTCTCCCCGCCCTTGAAACATGAGGAGCGTTGTGTTATCGCAGTTGGTATGCGATGTCTTCGCTTGCGCAGGCGAATTCTCTGACCAGTATTTAGAACTGTTTGAAACTTTACTCTAACCAACATAATTGCACTTAAGGATGCGGAAGACTGACTGGCTCTCGGGAGCAAAACAGTTATTTTCTCACATCTGTTTTAAAGCTTTCAGTATCTGAATAACTTTTTAGAGGATTATCAAACTGATGAAATATTTCTTATACATTTCGAATTACTAGGTATACCGACGGTTTACGCGGTATATCGGTGAATTCGCCACTGCTCCCGACATGTGTCCCAAAGTAGTGCGTGTCAGTTTGTTTGTGTGTGTATGAGGCAGAAGGGGACAGGTTTGAGGAAGGAAAAAACCTATGAAATCCATCTATTGTTCTACCACTCTCAAAAAAACCTTCCACTGCGCATGCTCGAACTTGGTCTCTCAGCTCCTAATATTTCCCCGCCTGCCTGCGCCCTTTGTCACAACATAGCTCTCCCTCTGTCTTTCTCTCGTGGGTCGCGCGGTAATTCAACACTGTGAGTTTGGTGATAACAAACTGATGAGTGAGAAGGATCACACGAAAGGCAGCTTTCGTGTTTCTACAGTAGGTGTTGTCCAAACGATCAACAGAAAATAAGCCGTGTCTTGGAGAGTTTCGGTCTCCAGTCCCTGTTTTACCGTGGCTAGTGAGCAGTGACAGTGTTCTTTACACAGTAGCTCCTGTTATTCACAAAAACCCAAATATTACAAATAATTCAAAGTATATCCACTGAAAAACGATAGGTCGTTGATCAAATAATCATTGAACATGGCCACATTTCTCTCCGTCTTCCACCGTACCATCCAGATCTAAATCCAACAGAACTTGTTCGGGGATTTATAAAAGGGCGCGAGGCAGCAGAAACAATTGGTGCATTCTTAAAAGAAAAGGAAACGTTTTGCACAGAAGCGTTTCCACAATACGATGTATTCATTTCTTTGGACACTCCTGGGAGTGCAAGTTCCTCTTTTGACGAAGAGGGCAGTGATGACGAGTGACGGTCAGCGCGATCGCTGCGTCTCGCAGTCGCCTCTCCTTCTCGCCTACGCGCTTCCCTTATCGCAGAGAGGGGAAATCTCAGATGCCGCAGGGTGGGGGCAGCTTACGAGACTTTACCAAAGGTACGTCCGCCATGATGGTTTTTTGCGAGCGGTTCAGCTATAGTATTATCGAAAATCCACCACCGTTGGCGCCGTAAGACCTTCCAATCAACGATGCTTCAGATGCGTCGATGTTGCCGCTGAGCTACCATTGTTCTTAGTCACTTTCTAAGTACCGTCTGTGGTGGCGTGGGGCATCAACGGATATCACTGCAGTGCCTCTGACTGAATGTCGGAATAGTACCCTACCAAACGGGCCACGGACCGCTCGCGATCATTCTTTCTTCTTCCTTGACCTATCCTCTCCCCTTACACACACACACCTACACTCACATGCACTACACGACCACCCATGCCGGGAGATCGGTCGGGGTACTTAGAACTTGTCCCGGCTGGGGCGGTGCCCCGCTAGTGGGAGATACCTGTTTGAGAAAAAAACCTGCTAGCCGACGGTAGGTTGGCTCCGAATCTCGCATCCGAGAGAAATCATGCACTACACTTACGGGGATAATGACCTCAGCAGATGACAAGCCCAGAATCACTAATAATCAATCAATCACTTTCTTAGCCACTTCCCTCTCTCTGATTTTTCCCCTCAGCCACCCCAAGCGCGCGAGGGTATTGGCTCCAGGTGCGACGGTTGCGTGGCCCTCCTCCCCCGTTGTCTTTCCCCGTAGGGGAGAGGCGCTGTCAGGAATTCCGTCCCTCCGAGTGTATTAGTGTCCTGACTCGGCTCGATATAGAAATAAAGGAAGGGAAGACGATACGTTCTCGGCTTTTTTACTGGTTCTCTGATAGAAAGTGTAGAATTTCTTATTCAGATTTTGATGGAAAAGAATGTATTTTGTAGTGAAAATAAAAAATTAAGTTTTCATATTTATTTCATTGTTTTGGCTTCACGTTACCAGAGGAATTATATCGAGAAACGACGCAGAGTGTTTTGTAATCTCTAGAAATATATTTTTTTCTTTTAACATGAGCTTTTGTGGTCATAAGTACGTATAATGGTTATAAATTAACATTAACAAAGATTCTAATTTTTTCTACTTCATGATACTTAAGAACAAGAATTTTTATTTAAGAACCCTTAAATCTCACATAACGCTGAGATTGTACACATGAATCCATGAAATAGTTTATCTTCTGTTCCTAACACGTACATCTCTCCAGAAAACCATTATTTAGCCATGACGTGGACAAAGAAACAGGTTTGAATATTTGACGATGCACAACTTTCTGAGATGATAGAACGCTATTACCTGGACATCCTCGGAAGTCAGTGTTTCAAGGTTTCCTCTCTCTCCTTGTGGTCGCTGTTGCTGTCACTGAACACTCGAGAAAACAATGTATTCAAATGAAGAACAAAACAACAAATTAAGCGCAGCTTGTCAAGCATTGAACTATTTATTAGTTTCGGTGGAGGAATCCAATCCACCCACTTTGTGTTCATAAATAACCTCTTCGCATAAAGTAACCTAAATTACGCAGAAAGTTAAATGTATGCGATGTCACTGTAAAGAACTGAACTGAAGGTTTTTGAAATAATTTAAATACATAAAATTTAAGAGATATTTAAAAGGCAGTGAATGCATCACCAAAGACACTGACGAAAAAAAGCAAATCTGTAGGTTGAATGAAATTATTTCATAATAGCTCTGCGGTGGTCAACCATTACGAACTCAACTACGTCATATTAATTCAGTAGAGAAGAAACAAACACATGAAGGCGCTGCCGCGTGTAGCCGAAGGGCGAGGAGCCGAAGGACGGGGAGGGAGAAGCAGAGTCGATTGCGCACGTCTGTGCTTTGTGACACGCCCCCACAGCACGCCGTCGCCCGTGGTCTGTCCCTGTAGCCCACTCCCTTCTCTCTCAGGCTCTCGCTTATGCACTACCGCGGCCTTCCACCCTCACTCCCCTCTCCCCACCCTCTCGCCCACCCTCTCACCCACCCTCTCACCCACCCTCTCACCCACCCTCTCACCCACCCTCTCTCCCACCCTCTCCCCCCCTCTCGCTGTCTCTCTCCCACAGACTCGCCTAGCCCCTCGCCCACTTCGATCATCCGGCGTTCGCGGCTCCATCTATTCTCTCTCCAATTTTCGCATTTCTTAATCTCTCACCCACTCGCTGGCCGACTCATCTGCCCTCTCACACGGCATCTCACCCGTCGGCCCCTCAATTTTCCACTTATTTTCCCATCTATCTTGCACAGCCCTTTCACTTACCACTAGGAGCATTCCTTTTGGCCGCCCGCCCGCCTTACTGCTCGCCTCATTGCCTCCCCACCTTACTGCCTGCCTGCCCCCCCCCGGCCTCGCCGCCCGCCCGCCCTTCGGTCTGTGGCGGTCGGCGCCTGGCTGCTTCATTCAGAATGTAAATGAATCCAGACACCGCGCGCCAGTATATTATGGTAATTTGCCCGACGAACCTCCACCCACGCCGCCGCCCGTACTGACCCCCGCCTGCCCAGTCTCTTCTTTCCCCCCCGCCCTGCCCCGCCCCGCTTTGGCCTGCCCTCTCACCCGTTTCGCTCCGCCCTCTCCGCCCCGCTCCGTCCGCTCTGTTTAGTGCCATCACTGTCCGCCCCGCTCCATTCTGCCCACCCTGCTTCGCTTGCTCCTGCCCACTCCACCCAATCGTTCCCTCCCCGTTCGCTCCGCCCTGTCCGCCCCGCTCCCTTTCTGCACATTCCCCCCCCCGGCCCTCCTCGCTCCACTCAATTCTCCTCCATTCCGTCCCGCCCCGCCCACCCTGCTCCGTTCGGCGTATTCCGCCCCGCTTCATCCTGCCTTCCCACCCGTTCTGCTCTGCCCTCTCCGCCCCAGACCGCTCGCCCTGTTCCGCTCTAACCTATCCGCTCCGTTCCATTCCGCACCCCCCCCTCGCCCACCCCTCCCCGCCCCACCCAATCCTATTCCTTCCTTCCTCGAAACCGATCTGCCCATCTTGCCCGCCCCTCCAATCCTATTCCATTTCGCTCCGCCTTCCTCCCCCCCCCCCCCCCCTTTCGCCCCCGTTCCCGCCCCTCCCTGGGGCGGGCCCCGCCCCCCGGCGCCACCCCCGACTCCAACGCCGCCGCCCGTACGGAAGTAACGCAATCGCCCCATGAGGCTCCGGAAGCCACTTGCAGGCGAGCGCGGATGCACTCTTTGGGGGCCACACGGCACACGACCGCGGAAATAAACTCTTTGTATGGCTTCCGGAAGTATTGTGCAGCGAAATGAAAATATCGCCGCTTGCACATGGAGGCCCCCCTAACAGGTAAACCTGGTACAAGCTTGGAAAAACATTCTCAGCTGGAAGCTCGTCAACTATGTAGAGTGGGAAACAGATTCATGTTTACGAATTTTTCGCTTCCGTCGACTAAAAGATTTGAAAGAATCGTTAGCGCGTGTAGTTGGCTTAGCTGCAGATGAATAGATTTGGAGATTCGGGTTCGTCACCCGTCAGTGGCAGGTTTTGAAAGAAGCAGCTTCACTGGGTCGAGGTTGTTCAGAAGCTGGTTGAAGTTTTATAACAGACTCTTCTGCGGTGGCGGATTTTGAACTACTCGTATATAGCTATGTCAAATTCAGCTGCTATGTGGAAGAGCATTTTACCAACCGGCTACTCTGATCATGAACGTATTAAATAATACAAAACTCCTTATAATACTACGGGGAGGAAAGATGGAAACCTGAAATACAACCGAAAACAATTCTTGTTCATTCATTTTTCATATACACAATCCTAAAATTTCCTTTGAAATTCAACAATAAAAGTAAAATTATGGTTGAAAGCTCTGATATCACCCAGAAAAACAATTGAGTAAATGTTACCACCAAAATCTCTACTGCGTGTTCGAAAGTTGGTTGTTAGAAATCAGTTATTATAGAAAGTTCGGAAGTGCGTTTAACGAATCGAATTTGCACGATTGTTTCTTAACTTCAGCGTGGTACTTTAAAGAGTTTCAATATCTTCGCTGAAAATGATTAACTCGTAAAGCGGCACGTAATTTTCAGCTTTTCTGCGAAGCAATGATTACTAAAAAGCTTTCCGGTGTTTGTATTCCGATGGAATGTCTCACTGTGCATTTAATACGTTGAAATATTTGCTTTTCACTTCATCTTACTTATACTTAAACTTCCTCTGGTAACTTGCAATAAATGAAATTCTCTGTTACGTCAAGATTCGCTCTCGGCGTCCTCAAATACTCGTCGTTCCACGAAATCTTCATTGCTGGCGAAGTCACAAGAACTCCTTGAGCTGAGCTCTTCAGGAATCTTGCTTAAGCAGGGAGTGGAGGATGAACAATATTATCTGGTAAGCTAGGGAAGGTTTCAGCATCGATTACGTATACTGATGAGCCATTTACAGAAGACCCTAGATTTCGTTTGATTGATTGATTGATTTTTTCGTGTTTCCGGGCGTGTCAACTGCTCTGGTCATTAGTCCCGTTAGTGTAGTGTATGTTTTTTTCTCGGGAGATGGCGGTAATCTTCCCCCGCTGGATGGCGAGATCCGGCGCCGAACTACCGTTGGCTAGTGGGGTTTCCCCCTAACCAAGACTTTCCCACTAGCGGGGCACCACTCCAGCCGGGACAAGCTCTAAGCTCCAGACGGTCTCCCGGGATATGTGGTAGTGTAGTGCATGTTGTATAAGTGTGTGTGTCAGAGGGGAAAGGATAGGACAAGGAAGAAGAAGGACAGATCGCGCGCGGTCCGTGGCCCGTTTGATAGGGTACTGCTCCGGCATTCGCCTGGTGATCGGAGAAACCACGGAAAACTACCGATCAGAGCAGCCGGCCGCTAGACCTAGCTGAAAAGCTAGTGTCGCAAATCTTGCCGCCGTCAGGACTCGAACCTAGGACCCCCAGGTCAGGGGCGCTGCAGTGACATCAGTTGATGCACTGAGCCACCGCTCCCGGTAGGTAATAGTTCATTGATGCCTTTTCAGAGGTAAACATTGTCACCAAAAAAATTAATAATTTCGGCGTACGGATGTGACAAGTCTCTTCTGGAGAATATCAGGGGAAATCGGAGAAAGTCAGGGAAATGTATTGGGAAGTTGCCAAAGTATTCAACGTTCACTTTTGTCCCTTTTCATTCAAAGGTATTGAAAATGACGGAAAACCAATCTTTGCCAGACGTGTGAGTACGTCAAATTTCTAAGGATGTGTAAAAGAATACCTCAGCTTTAAAATGACAAAGTTTTTCGGACTTTGGAAAAATTTTACAGGAAACCAATTTGGAAGTTTAGTGTCAATAAAGATACGTAAATATTCCAACGAAACTATGTATTTTATATACCTTTTCTTCAACTTTGATGGGAAAAATAATTTAATATGCAGAAAGTTGTGAAAACATTGCTTCGTCAAAAACGTCAAACTGAAGTTTGTTATTCTGCGTCCGCACTGTAGGGGTAATTTAGAAGATTATCACGAAAAAATGTAATTTCAGATATATTTTCTTTATTACATTGACACGACCGAAACGCTCTCTTCGGCGTTGCAGCTCCATTCTGCAGTATCTTCGTTACTTAGCCAAACTGTACCTTGGTTTCTGCTTTTCGACAAGAAGCATGAATAATAAGCTATTTCCATTTCGTGAATTGTGAACGGCTTGTTTATTTCCCTTGAGACCGAATTTCCAGTTGGCCAGAAGTCTTGGAGCGACCAAATAAGCATTTCCGTGGAATCTTCTTGTTTCCTATTTGGTTCCCTCAAACGACCCGGAATGAAATATCCCGAAGAAAATTTATAAGTTTTCTCGGAAAATCGGACAACTCAAGACACGGAATTCTCTGATTCGTTGTGCACCGTTTTTCCACGAAACAGCAGTTTGTATTTCTCCATAGTCCTCTCCATTCAATGTTACTCCACCCAGGCTTACACTTCCTTGGTTCGCCCCATAATGCAACACAAAGTATGCTGTTGCGACCTCATAGGAAGGTCAGATTAAAGTGTTAAGCCGAGTGCCGAAAGTAGTGGCTGATTTCGCGATCGGGGTAAAACAGCACAGAGGCGAATGCAGTATACACTACAGTAAAGGAAGTAAAATGGATTGATTGATTGATTTTTTCGTGTTTCCGGGTGCGTCAACTGCTTCGGTCATTAGTCCCGTTAATGAAGTGCATGTTTTTTCTCGGTAGATGGCGGTGATCTTCCCCCGCTGGATGGCGAGATCCGGCGCCGACCTACCGTCGGCTAGTGGGGTTTCCCTAACCAGGACTCCCACCAGCGGGGCACCGCCCCAGCCGGGACAAGCTCTAAGTCCCGACCGGTCTCCCGGAATATGTGGTAGTGTAGTGCATGTTAGTGTAAGTGTGTGTGTAAAGGGGAGAGGATAGGACAAGGAAGAGGAAGCACACATCGCGCGCAGTCCGTGGCCCGTTTGGTAGGGTACTGCTCCGGTATTCGCCTGGTGTTGATCGGAGAAAGCACGGAAAACTACCGATCAGAGCAGCCTGCCGCTAGAATTCTCCTCCAGACAGCAGCTGAATTCGGCCTAGTTGAAAAGCTAGTGTCGAAAATCCTGCCGCCATCAGAACTCGAACCTAGGACCTCCCGGTTAAAGGCGCTGCAGGTAAAATGGAGAGAATGTCAATCAAGAATAATTAGTTATACGTATAAAGGCATTACAACAGTGTGCCCTCATCAAGGCGTACATAAATCAAACGGGGTGGAAAGGTATCAGTGAAAGCCTTGAAATGCAATGTGATTTCCTTGAAATGCAATGTCCATCTTTCACACAAAATGAATTACAGAAAGCAAAGAATAGATGTAGGAAAATTGTAGTTTGTAAATTGGATCATCGTTGAGTGAACAATTTACCTGCAAAGACCAGTTGCACGCAAGTTATGGGTTCGAGAGTTTTCAACAGCCCAACTTTAGAGTGCGGTGAAATGTGACGTTTTTCAGGGTAACAAAAGGCCAACAAAAGTACGGGGAAAGTGCGGTGCATATAGGGGAATCTCAGGCACCATGAGCCACAGAAATATGAACATTCAGGAATCCCTTACATTGAAGTTGATTTATTTCATTTTCTTTGTACAACTAAAGACATCTGTATATTTTAACGTTGTATGATTTTAGTACCGAAATAATTAATGGTGGAGAAAAAATGTAAAAAATAACTTGTTTTCAATGAATAAACCATTCTCCCCGTGCTTGGGGTTTCTTGAGGCAGTGTCTGGGTATCATTTTTCAAAATAAGGAATTTCACGACCACAAACATCATGTGCTCTCGGAAATGCTCTCGACGAAAAATTAAGATAGAGAGTAAATAATTGCCATCAACGCATAGAGAATATAGAACGTTGTTACAAGAGTGTCCTTAGCACTTTTCACTTGAGACACAGCTTTGCAACCTTTCTCAGCAATTACCCTTCCGCTGATTTGAACTACTGATTTGAACATGACAAACCATAAAACCCTTTGCAGCCAGCAATCACTTCCTCTTGAACACACCTGTAAGTAAACACTTGCTTATGATTGTAGTTTGATTTGAGTTCAACTTCTGGATCATAAAGTGAGTTTATAAGTTTTTCTTACGCCTTAATGTTTCTCTCTTAACACTACATTCATCAGAGGCATTTCTTATGCTTCTACCTTCTGCAACCAAATTAATTCCTCTCTTCATATGTGGTTCCTCGTGTAATCCTCTCGTAGTTTTTCTTATGCTCAAACCATATCTGGTAAACATGCAAAACAGCATTGCAGCGTATGACCCATGGTGCCTCTTCATCACCTGATCCATTTTGGCCTCGGGAGTTCATCATTTTCAAAGTGGACAGGACCTATAAAATTAGTTGCCGCAACTTACCTACACGGCAGGAAGATGATGACGAACGTCAGGGATCTGCAATCTTCAACTTACAACACATACATGTCGCTAGTAATTTAATTCGAAAGGGAAATATCAGTTAAGACTTTACGCTTCCTTAGACAATGAAATCAGATCATTATCACCTAAAAAGTAAGTATGGCCGTAATGTAACATTTAATCATCAATTTAGCCAACCTACCCCCTCTGGATTTCTGAAAACATTCAGTGCCTCATCGTACCCCATGGCCCATGGTGCTCCGGTCTCTCCTACTTACAAAATCTTATAAATTACTGGGTACCGAGGGGACAGTGAAGTGAAAAGACGGGAACGGAGTGAGGAAGGGCACATTTTATTCATCGTTATACTTGTTTATTTGTGTTTTTATTTTGTTTTTAGTTTTGTATGTGTATTAAATATCTTTTTTTAATATTATCTATTTTTTAAAATTTTTTTGTACATACTTTTTGCTTACTTGCCAAGCTCATTTGCAGTAATGCAATATTATTACTATCAGAACATGGCATTGGTTGTATTCTACCTTTCTCTCTCTCTCTCTCACTCTCTTTCTCTTTCTATTTCTCTTTCTCTTTCTCTCTCTTTTTCTCTCTCTTTCTCTCTCTCTTTCTCTCTCTCTTCTCTCTCTTTTTCTCTCTCTTTCTCTCTCTCTCTTCTCTCTTCTCTCTTTCTCTCTCTCTTTCTCTCTCTTTCTCTCTCTCTTCTCTCTCTCTTTCTCTCTCTCTTCTCTCTCGTTGTATTCTACCTTTCTCTCTCTCTCTCTCACTCTCTTTCTCTTTCTTTCTCTTCTTTCTCTCTCTCTTTCTCTCTCTTCTCTCTCTCTCTTTTCTCTCTCTCTCTTTCTCTCTCTCTCTTTCTCTCTCTCTCTTTCTCTCTCTCTCTCTCTCTGGAAAAATTTAATCGCCTCGTGGTGCCCCCATTAAAAACAAAGACAACAGCTGTTTCATTGATATACATCACATTACTATGTAATGATTCAGCGTTTATCATTAAATATGCAAATTAAATCTCTCTCAGGTGACCAAGTAAAACGAAGTTGTCTTACTCGTTCTGACATTTCTTTGAAATTAAAGATAATTTGGATGTCACTATGTATTTCAATGTATAGTTACCGTGCCTCAGGCTTCCATAATCTCATCCGAGGCTCAGCTGTCGACAGTCATTATATACGCAAGACGAACTATAAATCAATTGGAAGATTGATCGAACGTACTAGACGTTTGTCAGCAGATTTGTTAATTTGTATGATTTACGCTTCTGTGTATTATTTCTATTTCGTTTCTCCATCAAGAAAACACATAAGGGAACATACTTTTTTGATAAATTGTTTCTTTATCATGGCTAGTGTGGCAGTGTAAAAGTGTTCTGCCATGAAGCTAGATACAATCCTTTTATGGAAACAGTGTTACAGTTCCTACATCGTATCAAATCATATTGCATATATCAGGAGTGTCCAGCGTGTGAGGCCTCAAAGGTCACAACTAAAACCTTCGATTTGGTTGCGAACCCACTCGGGCGATCCACACCTGACTTTCTGTATTGTTGTTTTTGATTGATTGATTGATGGATTTTTTTCGTGTTTCCGGGCCCGTCTACTGCTTTGGTCATTAGTCCCGTTAGTGTAGTGCACGGTTTTTTGGGAAATGGCGGTGATCTTTCCCCGCTGGATGGCGAGATCCGGCGCCGACATACCGTCGGCTAGTGGGGTTTTCTCCCTAACCAGAACTCTCCCACCACCGGGGCACCACCCCAGCCGGAACAAGCTCTAAGCTCCCGAGCGGTCTCCCGGGATATATGGTAGTGTAGTGCATGTTATTGTAAGTGTGTGTGTAAGGGGAGAGGATAGGACAAGGAAGATGAAGGACAGATCGCGCGCGGTCCGTTGCCCGTTTGGTAAGGTACTGCTCCGGCATTCGCTTGGTTTTGATCGAAGAAACCAATCCGATCAGAGCAGCCGGCCGCTAGAATTCTCCTCCAGACAGTGACTGATTTCGACCTAGCTGAAAAGTCGGAAATCCTGCCGCCGTCAGGACTCGAACCAAGGACCCCCCCCCAGTCAGAAGCGCTGCCGTGACATCAGTTGATGCACTGAGCTACCGCTCCCGGTGAAGGGACTGCAACTTTTGGCCAAAAATCTTTTGTGGACCACAATAAATGGCACCGCGGGACGCATGCGGATGGACAACCTTGATGTGTATCGTATCAAATCCTGAGTCAGTACATCATTAACTCACCCTTAAGAAGTAAAAAACGATTCCGTTGTCTTTTGGTACTCCACCAGCCAATAACTTTTTGAATATCTTATTAATGCCGGAGCAGTTCTACTTCAAACGGGGCACGGGCTGCGTATGATTTTTATTTCGTCTTTGTCCCCTTCTCCTCCTCCGCACTGTAAATGCAGTACACCACCAACTTGTCGGGGACCACTCGGGGCCTTAGATATTGTCGCGGTTGATGGCGTGGTTAATCAGTAGGGAACGGATTTTCATGTAAATACATATTTTTACAGGGACAAGATACCTACATTCTCTAATATTTTTTAGACTTAACACAACATTCTGAACGAATTGGAACCACTTTTATTTTACATATTTGTACATATTTTGGTATAATTACATATTTTATCTATTGCTTCATATTTCGTTACATTTTAATATATTTAAAAATATATGTTACTTGAAAACTTTGTAACTGAAATTCTTATGAAACCCCGCCATGCGCTTACCGCCGAACCTTCGTATTAATTGTCAAGCTTACCTCCCCCCGCCCCATATACTTCTTGGAAACAGTCTAGTCTGGATCAAGGATGAGCGGATGTGAAGAAGCGGATGAAGCAGAAGAAACTTCAACCACGTGCTTACTCGTGTTTCATGACCCCACGCGTAACTTGATAAAAATTCAGATCATTGTCTTATTCTTTTTCTAAAGTTGGGGGGGGGGGCGTATGCTCCCGTTATCCGCCTCCTTCTTTCTATCACAGGCTACAGGGGGCTTTCTATCACAGGCTATTCGCTTAATTCGCTATCCTCGCAAACAACATTGAATATACTACGAAAGTATTATATATACGAAAGTAATATGTGTTTCGGATGAAAATACCAAATAATTGCTTGTGTAGATATAGAACTTTCTTTTAGCATCGCTGAATTCATGTTAAGATCTGATCGGCAACGTACTCTGCTCGGAAAACGCTTGAAGAATGGAATTTTAAACATTATAACAAATTTTTATTTTACATATTTCCTATTTTTTTCTTACATATTTAAGAAAAAATAAGTACATAAATATAGACATATTTTGCTTTTTTTATTACAATAAATTCCGTTCTCTATTAATCAGACTGGATGGAGAAGACTACTCTCTCTTTTCTCTCTCTCTCTCTCTCTCTCTCTCTCTCTCTCTCTCTCTCTCTCTCTCGTGATAACGGCGGTGGCTCCACCCCTGGAACAAAACCAACATACAGGAGTAAAGGCCACTGTTGTCAGTGTTGGTAGATGGCGAATGAGGGAATGAGGAATTGGGACCGTGCAAATGCGGAATTTTCTGCACGAACACTGCGAAACCGAAATGAGCATGAAGCCTGACAATTGAAGTTAGTCATTAGTCAATACTGTATATTATTTTCGTTTCTTTCAATCCAAATAAAATACGAAAAAATTCTAAAAAATATCAATGAGGGATTAATGTTTCATTTTTAATCGCCGAAGAGAAATTGTAGAATTTGTGTTCATCGGCCCGGATTATGGATTGGACCTTAAATAGGCGAGAGAAAACGCGGAAACTGCGGAACGTGGCAACACTGAGTGTAATATATACGTTCGACAACACTGAAAAGTCATTAATTGATTGATTATTTCGTGTTTCCGGGCGCGTCAACTGCAATGGTCATTATTCCGTAAGAGTAGTGCCTGTTTTTAGCGGTGGTGGTGACGTTCTTATTCTTCTTCCTCCTTGTTCTCCGCTGAATGGCGAAATCCGGCGCCGACATATTAGTCGCCTTGCGGGTTTCTTCGGAGGTATCTGTCACAAGCGGAGCGCCGTGTTCAGCCGAGACACACTCTAAGGTTCCGACTGCATAGTGCATGCAAATGTAAGTGTGTGTAAGTAAATGGTGAGGGTAGGACAAGGATCGGCAGCGGTGGCTCAGTGCTGATGTCACTGCACTGCCTCTGACCGAGAGGCTCAAGGTGTGAGTCCCGACGGCGGAAGGATTTTCGACACTAGTTTTTCAGCTAGGTCGAATTCAGTCGCTGTCTGGAGGAGAATTCTAGCAGCTGACTGCTCTGATCGGTAGTTTTTCGTGGTTTCTCCGATCATCATCAGGCGAATATCGGAGCAGTACCCTATCAAATGAGCTACGGACCGCGCGTATCTTTCCTTCCTCTTCCTTGTCCTATCCTCTCCCGTTACACACACACTTACACTGACATGCACTACACTACCACATATTTCGGGAGATCTGTCGGGAGCTTAGAGCTTGTCCCTGCTGTGGTGGTGCCCCGCTGGTGGGAGAGTCCTGGTTAGAGGGAAATCCCACTAGCCGACGGTTGGTCGGCCCCGGATCTCGCCATTCAGTGGGGAAAGATCACAGCCACCTCCTGGTGAAAAACATGCACTATACTAACGGGACTAACGATCCTGGTAGTTGACGCGCCCGGAATCACGTACAATTAATCAATCAATCAATCAATCAATAGGACAAAGAAGAAGAAGTAATATCGGATCGCGCACAGATCGCGCGCTGTCCGTACCCAGTTTGATAGGGTACTGCTCCAACAAACTCCTGCTATTGATTGGAGAATGCACGGAAAACTTATGATTCGACTAAACAACCGATCACTTATGATTCGGCCACGAGTCTTACCAGTAGTTCACCAACTATTTACAAACCGTAAATAACCACGTAATGACGGTGCTCGGTCGTCCAGCTGCTCCACGGGACTCAAGGGCGAGGGGAGCGGCGTAGAGGCACAGCGGCCGACAGACAGCGAAGGCGAGGGCCTCGGCGGCGCGCCCACTCGACAGAAGAGCCCGGCAATTGCCGCTCGTTTTGCCAATTACGGGGAGTTTTCCGTCCCTCCTTCGAACGCCCGCCCCGCCCCTCCCGCGCTCGCCAGCCTTCCTGCCTTTCGGCGCTTCTGAAGTTCTGGAGCCTGGCGTCGGCGGAGACGAGGTCGATGATAGTGATGGCGATGGTGTTGATGAAGATGGGAGAAATGGTGATAGGGGAGGTAGAGGCAGATGTGGCTGACGATGCCTGCGGCGATAGAGATGGGTGTGGTGAAGACGGAGGTTGTGGTGGTGGTAGCGGTAGCGGTGGCGGCTGTGTTGGTGTAAGTGGTGGTGACGCTGCTTGTGGTGATGTATGTTTGGTGCTTTTGTGAAGGCGGTGGTGCTGGGGTGGGGGGGGGTGGATTGGTTGTGGTTATCATTGATTAATATTTGGTGATTCCGGACGCGTCAACTACCAGGATCATTATTTCAATAAGTGTAGTGCGTGTTTTCCTCGGTATGTGTAGGTGTTCTCCCGCCGGACGGCAAGATCCGGCGCCGCCCTACCGTCGGCTACAGGGGTTTTCCCAAACCAGGTATATCTCGCCCCAGCCGGGACCAACTCTAAGCTTCCGACCAGTCTCCCGGCATGTGTGGTAGTGTAGTGCATGTTAGTGTAACTAAGGAATAGGAAGAGGAAAGAGGTAGAAAAGATCACGCGCGGACCGTGGCCCGTTTGTTCAACTACTGTTCCCTGCATTCGCCTCTGCTGATTGAACAACCACGGAAAACTACTGATCACGGCAGTCAGTCGCTAGAATTCTTCTCCTGTGAAGATGCTGTCGGCGGTTTTGCTTGTGTTGATTATGTTGATTGTGATGGTTTTTTGATTGATTAATTTATTCATGTTTCCGGGCGCGTCAACTGCTCTGGTCTGTAGTCCCGTTAGTGTAGTGCATGTTTTTTTCTCGGGAGATGGTGGTGATCGTCCCCCGCTGGATGGCGAGATCCGGTGCCGACCTACCGTCGGCTAGTGGGGTTTCCCCCTAACCAGGACTCTCCCACCAGCGGGGCACCGCCCCAGGCCGGAACAAACTCTAAGCTCCCAACCGATGTCCCTGGATATGTGGCAGTGTAGTACGTGTTAGTGTGTGTGTGTAAGGGGAGATGATAGGACAAGGAATGGGGAGGACAGATCGCGCGCGGTCCGTGGCCCGTTTGATAGTGTACTGCTCCGACATTCGCCTGGTGTTGATCGGAGAAACCACGGAAAACTACCGATCAGTGCAGCCGGCCGCTAGAATTCTCCTCCAGACAGCGACTGAATTCGACCTAGCTGAAAAGCTAGTGTCGAAAATCCTGCCGCCGTCAGGACTCGAACCTAGCACCTCCCGGTCAGAGGCGCTGCAGTGACATCAGTTGATGCACTGAGCCACCGCTCCCGGTTGGTTGGTTGTGCTGGTGGTGCTGTGCCGGTAGCGGTGGTGGTGATGGTGATGGCGGTGGTGAGGCTGCTGCGGCGGTGACGACGGCGTCAGCGGCCTCTGACTTCTCTTCGCCGCCTCCGCACTTCGCTGGCGGCGTCTCGTGGCCGCCCATGCGCATGTCGCTGCCCCGCCCACTCGCTCGCGCTTCCATTCATTGCCTCGTTTAGGCGCCCGCCCGGCCACGCTGTTTCCAGGGCCACTTGCCCCCAGCTGCCCTCGTCTAAATAAAGTCTGGATGCTGTTTCTTGCACTTTATTCTTCTTTATCTTGTTTAAGTTTGAGCATGTGTTAGTTTTCGGTCCATTAGCCATCTTGCCTTCGTATCATTTCAGATATCTTTTGTTTTTGTTTAATATGTAATTTATATACACGCACACACATAATTGCTTTACGTGTTAACTACGTGGCTAGGCCGAAGGCCTTTAGGTCATTACTAGGGTCGGATTTTAATGAAATATTTTCTTTCTTTTCACTTTAGAACAATGCCGTTTAGTATAGAAATTAATTTTATATGATGACAAAAGGAAATGTCTATTTTTTTAAGTCTTTTTTTGCATTAATCGTCGATTTCAACTAATAAGTCATTTTTTACCTCTCTCTGTCATTTTGAAGGCATTTTTGCTGATGTAATCGATTTTAAGATCATTTAAATGGTATTTTCTTCAAGTAATATTTACGAGATGCAACAAATATTCTCCACGTAATTCTTGAGTACCTATACCTGGTAGCCTATTCGATTTCTTCGTTCAGAAGCTGTAATGACAGCGATTGGGAGCATGAAATCAGTTTCCAGTGACGCCTGTCAGCCTAATTGGCGGTTCAGCCGATTTCGAGGTATCCAATGACAGATTTTCTGTTAAAGAAGAGTTCAAACCAAAAGTGAAAGCTGAGTTCAGGTGAACGAATAGAAGCTTCGATTACATCAAAAACGTATCTTGCAGTATGAGTTATTCATTCGTACTGGTTTTTATCACTTTTTTCCTTTCTCTTTTCTTTTAGGGCGTTTTAAAACATTTTAAGAGCTTTTTATTGATTATATCTGGCGATGTTTTAGGTCATCAAAGTCCACCCCTCACAATCCCTACATCCTGCCATCCTACCGCGTTCTAACTTTTCGTACACTAGCGTTCCCCCCGAGCCGAGGCTATAACAGGGAGCGCTGCCTGCTATTTTCGCCACACTGCCCAAGATGACCTCATCCCAGTCGAGTACAGGCGAGCCTAAACATAAAGACAATACCCCTGTGATCGATGAGAGAGGATGGTCTGTGGATGACTTGTGCAGACGCGATTTAAATGATGTTTATCAGCGTATGTTTTTGTGTTACATGTGTATGTACTGCTTACTGTAAATAATGTTCGTTGTTAAATTAAGTCAGGATGTAAGACAAAGTAGAGTTAGATTAGTTTCTAAGTATCTAGTTTGTAAGCTAGGCCATACGTTATCCATGTAAATAGAATTTAAGAATAAATATTATTGGTTTCTCCATCGCATGAAAACCGCGGAAAGGAGATCATAAAGAACAGCTGAGAGAAGAATCCCTGAAGTGGGAAAGACTTGCCGTCGGAAGACGAGTACATGCTGATATATCAGACTTTTTTTAAACTATTTATTTTCGCGGCGTGGACGTCGGTCTTCTCCTTCCACGCTTTGGCCTCCTCAACACCAACAGGTGCATAGATCGCCCGCATCGTTGGGTCGAATCTGCACTTGCTTTTCGTACAAAACCTCAAAAGTGCTCATTTCATTATTTAATGGTTTACTTATGTTTGAATCGATTTACTTTGATACGTATAAATTTACTAAATTAATCAACTTAATCATTGCTAACTTGTTAGCTTAATTATTTCATCTCCAGTCTAAGCTCCGCTCATACAATAACCAGTGCTGTTTTCCACTCCCTGATTACCGTTTTCCTAATGGTCCGAACCTTCCCTACAAATATTCCAGATTCTTTCATGAAGTGAGATCTATTGTCACTTAATATAATTATGGGCGAGCGTTATGTTTCTATGTTGAAAGTAATAGTTTCACCATTCCACATCTTTGTTATACTACGAGTTTAATAATAAAAGTAGTTTCAAATCAAATTCTTGCGGATCCATTTTCTCGATATGTACCATTATACGCGTATTTGCAGTTACTTTTACTTTTACTTTTACTTCTTTTGCGTACGGTTGTGTGCACTCCTCAGTTGCCTGTTTTATTTCCTGTAAATCAGCGGCATGAATTCACATAGAATTCTTTCCTCTTTTTAATGATAATCACCACTCTATTTCCTTTTATCAAGTGGTAAATTCCTCCCATCTCATAAGTAAAATACCTGTTCTCAATATCACACTATTTTCTCTGAAGTCAAATTTTACAACACTCACAATAAATAAGGAATGAATGTGGGATTCATTTGCGCTAATAATTTCGCATTATTTTACTTGTTATGTGTAATCGAATATTACTTGTCAATTACATTTCTTATTCCTCTATATACATGCAGTTATAGCGTATGTTTTGTTACGAATATAGTTGAATAACCTTTCGAGTAAAAATACGATACTCATTTCGTTCATGTTTCCTCTGTTTGTCATATTTCAGTAATGCATTTATCAATTTCGTTCTCTATTTCTTTCTGTTTCCTTCTTACTGTCTATGCATTCCAAGAGTGCCGTTATCTACGTTGTCTTATGTCTTTTCATTTTCTTCTGCATAGTCCTTCCGAAAGTATACCTTCAAAAAGAAATTCCGATAGCCATTTCTCATTTCTTTCACAACTATATATTCCCTTTTCCGTTATCCACCTTCTTCTTAGATTGACCCGAAGCAATTTACACGAATTTTCTCAGCGCAAGTCTGCTTCGCAACCTGCGCTATCTTTTGACTCACAGTAATGTGTAACCGCTCATCGAACACCGAACTCCACTCTGGCGTCCAGCTAGCTGCTTCCCCCGAAATACTTCCTTATTCGCAGGTCGCCGCGACAATGAGAAGTTTATTGCAGAAGCAGGTGTGAAAGAGAAAAAAAAGTCGCCAAGTAAGTTGGAGAGTCCGAAGAGTTTCGATTGAGCCTTGGTCGCGGGGTGTCCTCACCCTAACCGCGGAGTCGCTAAGAAATCACAAATGCGTGGCTTCGACACATGTCACGGGCGCCACCCTGCGGAAGTTTTATTAAACTGTCAGAAAGAACTACTTTGGTCCATTGGAAGGATTTGGTCCACGGCCGCCCCAGTGCACGTGCGGGAGACCAAAAGGCTCTGTGAGGCTCCTGAGTGCTATTCGACGATGCTTTTCTTAGTGTTCCTGGAAACATGAGTATTGGCAGAATTGTGCTTCTTAGAATCTGCACTGCGGTATTGATGTACCGGGGTAAGATTGTCCAAACATGTATTTTAATGATGCATTAATCTTAACAGTTAGTACCGTAAAGTACAATTAAATATTTTCTTCGCAATACTTTTAATATATGGAATATTTTGAACATTTTCTTCGTATTTTATTTAAATATTTTTCTCCTGAAGATGCGCAAATTGAGCATTAACTGGCTTCTCTCAAAATGTTCTGCACATAACCTTATGTTATCAGGAACAGAAACAGACATACACCCGGTTACTAGCCCCTTGGAGGCGCTACTGTCGCGCCAGATCCAAAACTTTGCTGGAAGCTTCGGGACTGTGTTATTAGACTGTGATACAATGAAGTATTATGACATCATTGCATCTTTTTCTGTCAATTTAGTAATCAAGTTCAGTATGTATAAAAATAATGTATACCTTTCAAACCTAAAGAAATTGTGTAGTGTTAAATGCGGCACTTTATTTCGTAGTAGTCTCCATTTCGCCGAGAAAGGAGTGACTGTATATACTTTCTTAAAATAATACTTCGGAATCACTACAGGTAGATTTGTTTTCCATTTCTGTGAAAGTGTGATATAATTGTGATTACATATGCGTGCAACAATGTTCTGAACTAAAACAAATGCTTCATCATTTAAGTTCCTCGCCTGTTTACATTGCATTTACATTTGGTTACCTTTCTCTCTCAATTATTATAGCCTAAGGTAATTCTGCTTTTCATCATCTACCCATTAAATTGAGACATGAACGAGGAGAGAATAAATTAAGATCTTATCGACATCTCCGAAACTGATCGTCAAAAGAAACCGCTGATAAATGCAGATTGTTTTCGATTACTCTTAAAAGAAACTCCTCCATGAATGGGAAATGTAATCTCTCATTTCATTAAAATAAAACATATTTATTCAGTTTTCCAGAATAAAGCAACTGAGGCCTATTGAGATTTTAAGTTTTTTAAGATATTACAAAAAAGAACTATTCCAGTTTTATCTTAATTGTATCGACACAGTTTTACGAGAGCAATTCCAAAAAATTCAGAAAAAGCTCAATCGTTTTACTTTCTCGCTTTACTTCGTAAGAAGAGAGAGTATTATGATCATACGCTGAAAATAGGCCATTTTCGATAGAAAACTAATATTGTTGGCTCAGTAACAAAACGTGGATAAATCTAGTTCTCATGTGCAGTAAACTACTTTCTCTAACCCATTGTGTACTCAAAATCAACGTTTTGTCAGTCCTTTATTCCAAAAACTAGATTGATGGATATACGTTTGTCTGTCCATCTGTCTGTCTGACGATGGACCTTTCTGACAATTTTGTCCAAAATTGAAATTAGCCAATCAATTTGAACAAGCTCTTGACTCTGGGAATTTGAAACCAATATTTTGATGTTGGAGGCTACTGTTCATGAAGCCTGAACAGTATTTTCAAAATTTTCTCAAAACTGATTATATTTTTTAATAAATTTTAAGAGATTAAAACACACACTACTGTCACAGTGTAAATGACCAAAGTACTTGTCGCGCCTGGGAACACGAACACCTCACCCACATCGTTGGTATCATCTGTTCGTCAAAGAGATCTAGACCCTGATGAACAGGCGTTTCTCCAATTTGGAAAAAATCGTACGGTTTAGGCATTAGTAGTGTTCACAGACGGACGGCTTCACCACGTGTTAAAGGATTTTTTTCTTAATTTTATAACTGGATTTATCCACATTTTCGTTGTCAGGGCCGGGCAATGATATTTTTCTCCCGAAAATACGTCGTTTTTTGCGCTGCATTACATAACTATCTTTATACTACGCATATTACTCCGTATATACGTATGTATACAAGAAAGTAAAAAGGAACTCGCACACCGGTTGGGCGGGGCCCAGCGCTGGGCGGGGCGTCTCTCTGGGATCAGCACCTCATGGATGAAACCACACACCACTGTCACGGAGTTAATGACCAAAGTAGTTGTCGCACCTAGAAACACGAACGATTAACTCACATCATGGCATCATCCGTTCTTCAAAGTGAAAAAAAAAAACAGCAACTCGGGCGCCGGTAGGGCGGGGCGCCTCGCTGGCTCCAACACCTCGTGAATTGATTGATGATTTTTCGTGTTTCCAGGCGCGTAAACAGCTTCGGTAATTAGTCCCGTTAGTGTAGTGCATGTTTTTTCTCTCGGGAGACGGCGGTGGTATTCCCCAGCTAGATGGCGAGATCCGGCGCCGACCTACCGGCGGCTAGCGCGGTTTCCCCCCAACCAGGACTCTCCCACCAGCGGGGCACCGCCCCAGCCGGGACAAGCTTTAAGTTCCCGACCGGTCTCCCGGAATATGTGGTAGTGTGATGCATGTTAGTGTAAGTGTGTGTGTAAGGGGAGAGGATAGGACAAGGAAGAGGAAGGACAGATCGCGCGCGGTCCGTGGCCCGTTTGGTAGGGTGCTGCTCCGGCATTCGCCTGGCGTTGATCGGAGAAACCACGGAAAACTACCGATCAGAGCAGCCGGCCGCTAGAATTCTCCTCCAGGCACCCACTGAATTCGACCTAGCTGAAAAGCTAGTGTCGAAAATCCTACCGCCGTCCGCACTCGAACCTAGGACCTCCCGAACAGAAGTGCTGCAGTGACATCAGTTGATGCACTGAGCTACCGCTACCGGTACCGCGTGAATTAAAACACCCACTAAACTTACGGAACCAAAGACCAAAGTAGTTGTCGCGCCTGAAAACAATCTACTCGCCGACATCATTGGTATCATGTGTTCGTCAAAGAGAAAAAAACGGCAACTCGGCCAACGGCCTGTTGGGCGGGGCCGTGCGTGGGCGGGGCGTCTGGCTGGCACCAACACCTCGTGCATTGAAACACACACTACACTAACGGAGCCAAAGACCAAAGTAGTTGTCGCGCCTGAAAACAATCTACTCGCCGACATCATTGGTATCATGTGTTCGTCAAAGAGAAAAGAAACGGCAACTCGGCAAACGGCCTGTTGGGCGGGGCCGTGCGAGGGCGGGGCGTCTGGCTGGCGCCGCGCCTCTTATGCATTTCATGGCGTGCGCGCCGTGCCGCGCCGCGTGCGCGCCCGGATTTGCATACCGCGGAGGGGCTTATCTCCCGCTCTCCCGCGCGCGCTCGCGGCGCCGCCGCGCCGTGCGGTTGTTTGTGAGTTTTCTGGCGCGTTGGCGCGCGCGCGCTTCCCGCGGATTCAGAGCGCGCGCCGAGTCAACAGACAGCGCGCGAGGAAGACCTTGCCTGTCGAGTGCTGCTGGGGGATGGGATTGTTTCGAGTTGCCGGGCGCGTCCACTGCTGGGGTCATTAGTTCTGTAAGTCTAGTGAGTGTTTTTATTAGGGAAGGTGATGGGATTCTTCTTCCCGCTGAATGGGGAAATCCTGTGCCGACCTACGTCGTCTTATATGGTTTTTCCTTAAGCCTGGGACCATTAATTCTGTAATTTAGTGAGTGTTTTTTTGGTGATATGGTTTTTCTCCCCGCTGAATGAGGAAATCCTGTATCTACCTACGTCGGCTTGTAGATTTTTTCCCTAACCAGGTATCGCAAGCTAATGGGACTCCACACCAGTCGGGACTAGTTCTAAGTTCTCGAACGGTCTACCGATATGTGTGGTAGTTTAGAGCATGTTAGTGTAAGTGTATGTGAGTAAGGGGTGAGGAGGATATGACAAGGAAAGGGAAGGAAAGATCGCGCATGGCCCTAGATCCGTTAGGATGATGCTCCGGCTGATATGATCGGAGAAACCACGGAAAACTGCTGATTAGAGCAGGCGGCAATTCTCCTCCAGACAGCGACTAAATTCGCCAGAGTTATAGATAACTCGATAGTGTCGAATATCCTGCTACCGTCGGGTCTCGAACACAAGGGCATCCGGTCACAGACACTGCAGTGCCCTCTATTTGGTGCCCTCTGTCACCGAAGTCGGTGGCATGTTGGAAAGACACGGATGCAAGTTCCGATTAACTGGGTAACCTAGGATTAGGATGTGGGATCAAGCTTATTGCTAACTTGCGGAATTTACAGCTTTCTCGTTTCAAATTCTATCTTACCGATTCTAAAATTTTTCTTATAGTTTTCATGTAGCAACCACCCGCTGAGATGGCTCACAGATAATATACGTTTTTGCTGCAGCGTCGCTGACCTGGAGACTCAAGGGTTTGAATTTCAACGTTGGCGTTTTTTTTATCTTAGCTAGCTATTTCGCTGAGATGAATTCAGTGTCTTTCTGTAAAAGAAATTTAATGTCCGCTTCTCTGATCCGCGGAAGGTTTCTGAAGTTTCTCCGATCAAAATCAGGCAATGCCGCGGTAGGATCAAAACAAAAGGGTCATGGAACATGTGCGATATTTCCTTTCTCATCATGACCCCTCCTCTACCATTACACTCACCCACAAGTATTAACTAGTTCGTTGGTTGGTTGTTAGTGATTTCGAGCTCCTCAACTACTGAGATCATGTTTTTTCTTCGTGAGGTGCCCTGCGGGACGTTGCTCTGCTGGATGGCGAGATTCGGCGTCGACCTACCGTCGGTTGCCGGGATTCCCCCACCCCCACCCCACCCAGATGTCTCCAACCAGCGAGGCACCGCCCCAACCGCGACGAGCTCTAAGCTCTCGACCGGTCCCCCGGCAGTTAGTGTAAGTGTGTGTAAGGAACGAGGATATGACAAGGAAGAGGAAGGAATGATCGCGCGCGGGCCATGGCCCGTTTGTTAGGGTACAGCTCGCCTGGTGTTGATCTGAGAAACCACTGAAAACAACCGATCAGAGCAGCCAGTTTCCAGACTTCTCCTCCAGACAGCGACTGAATGTCACCTAGCTGACAAGCTAATGTCGAAAATCTTTTCACTGTCGGGACTCGAACCTAGGACCTCCAGGTCAGAGGCTCTGCAATGACCTCTCCCGGTCACACTGGACTAGCGCACGTGTCAAGAGATCAGACGGCAGTTTAGTAATGGTTCCGCTGGAGCAATGCCCTGCTGGGGGAGACGATCTAGAACAACCAATTGCATAGATGACATATTATTTCTTGCTTAATGCTATCGAACATTATGCATCAAAATTTACTTTCTTACATATTATTCATACATTTAATATAATTCATATAATAAATATTAATATAATAATAATATTAATAATAATAATAATATCAATAAACATAATTCCTAAAAGGAAAAAGACTGGCGACTGTATATCACTGTCCACAAATGATGTGCAAGAACCACATATGAAACTAAACGTTGTTCAGTAGGATGTAACAGTGAATGGTAGAAAACCGTTATGGTTTTTGCAAGAAGTCCAAATCACACGAAATAGTTGTAGCGCCCATGAAATAACAAGAAATATTATATTTTATGAATTAAATATAATCTCACTAACAAGAAATGCAATGTTTTGTTCATTCGCATTTATTTGATTTAAAAGTAACTGAAAAAACCCTTGTTGCTCAGATATTTATCACAATCATTTGTTAGGCAGGAAAAGGAATAAATTCAATCTCAAGTATATCTATGTTCAGCATTGTAACGTGCGATTCCATTCCGCGAAATATCACCTGCCTAGCTCCTTATGGCCATTCCTAGCATCCTCATGGTCACCCTCCTATCCCTTCCTGGCCCTGCTTTGCTTTACCTCGGTCTACTAGTCGACCCCTTTTAGCCCTATCTCGACTATTTGCATTTAGGAATGAATCAAATAAATGGTAGGGAATTTCATAGGCTTTTAGATATATGTGACGCAGTTGTCGAGATATTTGCATAAAGCTAAGTTATACTTTCAGGAATGAAAAGTGGGGAGGGATTAGTTCTTACGAATTATGTTTAGAGTAACTTTTCGTTTGATGCCTGTCAAGTACAAACTTTTTCGTTAAAATAGGAACAAAACTGTATATTTGTACACAAAACAAAGATTCTCCTTTATAACATAAAAATTGATGATATAAAAATGTATTTTAAATATGCCTGAAAAGATACTCTACCATTCGGTGAAAATCCCATCGAAATCCATTCAGTCATTTTTGAGATTCACCTAGACACACACACAAAAAGTGGGAAAAAGGCTTTTATATTTTGTAAGTAACCATATGAGATTATTAAACGGAAATTATTTCGAAATCAGACTTACACTTCAATTTTATTAAGATAGGCCGTAAATTAATCCCTAAGATTCTTCTGTGGAAGAAGAATGGTCAAATTGATGCGAAGCAGTCCAGTTAGAAATTCATGAAGGGCGAGTGAAGCACTTGCTCGCCCATCGGCTCATTTAAAATCAAGAGCGCTCGCATGAATCCTCGGAGCCATCGATCGGGCGCCTAACGCGTAGCGCCCCTCGCCTGTTCCCTGTGCTAAGGAGCTCCCGACGCGACGCACCCAGCGCCCCGGGGCTCTGGCGGCGGCCACGTGGTGGGGGCGGCGGAGGAGACGGCGATGGTGAGAGGGAGAGAGACAGACCAACAAAGAAAGAGAGAGAGACAGAGAGACACACAGAGAGAGAGACAGAGAGACACACAGAGAGAGACAGAGAGACACACACAGAGAGAGACACAGAGAGACTGACAGAGAGAGACTGACAGAGGAGAGACTAACAGAGAGACTGACAGAGATAGAGACTGACAGAAGGAGAGAGACTGACAGAGAGAGACTGACAGAGATAAAGACTGACAGAGAGACTGACAGAGAGGAGACTAACAGAGAGAGACTGACAGAGAGAGACTGACAGAGAGAGACTGACAGAGAGAGACTGACAGAGAGAGGCTGACAGAGAGAGACAGACAGAGATGGTGAGAGACTGACAGAGAGACAGACAGACAGAGAGACAGACAGACAGAGAGACACAGAGAGACAGAGAGAGTGGAGCCTTTCGCGATGTCAGATGGTAGATTTCACAGCGACGGTGATGGGCATAGGAAATGGTGGTGACGGTGGCGGTGGAGCAGGCAGCGTAGAGAATGACAATGTCGGTGGATGTGGAGTTGCAGGTGGTTGCGTTGGATGCAGGTAAACGGTGGCGGTTGTGGTGACAGCAGAAGCGGAGGTGGGAGTGGTGGAGGAGATGATGGCAGAGGGCGGGGTGATGGTAGCGGTGTCGGTGGCGAAGGAGAAGGCGGTAGCAGTGACGGTCACTGGCAGGGGGGGGGGGGGGGGGGACCTGTGGCGGTGTCAGAACTCGTGGGCAAGGGGTAAGAACAGGGGGGGATGGCGGAGGAGATGGCGGCCTAGGCAAATACGGAGGTGGTGGTGATGATAGCTGCGAAGGGAATGGCGGCGCCGTTGGCAGAAATCGGTAGGATGAACGGCGTCGACTGTGAATTTGGTTGGTGGATGTGGAGTTCCAGGTGGGGGTGGTGCGGGACCAGAAACGCAGGTGAGTGTGGTGGGAATGACGGAGGAGATGAAAGCAGAGAAGGAGGCGGGGGTAATGGTGGCGGTGCTGGCGGCTAAGGGGATGGCGGCGGCGGAGTCGCCGGACACGTAGCAGAGTCGGTAAGGGAGGATCTATGGGGACGGTGAAGGAGAGGGAAGAGTGAGGCCTATGACGAGGCCAGAGGGTGGATTTCGGAAAGAAGGCAGTGCCGGTGGAGGCGCAAATGGTGGCGTTGGTCGGAGGTGGATGGTGGTGGTTATGGCGATGGGACGAGATGGTGCAGGCGCGAGCGGGAGTGGTGGTGGAGGTTGCGATGACAGCCGAGGTGGAGGTGTGTGGTGCTAGTGGTAGCGGTGGGAAAAGAGGGATGGTGACGGTGGGGTGGGGGGGGTGGACGACGGTGAGGTTGTGATGTGCCGGCGGCGAAGGGGAGTGCGGCGGTGGTGGCGGCGGTGGCGGCGGCGGCTGGGAAGGCCGCAGGCAAGGGCGGAGGCGGCGCCCGCGCGAGTCGGTAACAAGGCAGAGGCCTCCGGATATTTGAGGGCCGTGTCTATCGAAACCCTCTTTGCCGTTCTGTGGGTCCTCCGTCGTACAGTGTGCCCATAGACGAATGATTACTCAAGTCTTGCCAGCCAGCTCAGCTTCTTAGGAAGAAGAAGACGTATGAAGGAAAAGGTTCAAAGAATTGTTTTGTTTACTTCAAAATAGTAAAAAAAGTTAAAATTGAATTTAATTAAAGAATTGCTTTTAATGTCTGCACATCACTATTGTAGGTACCGCTATTAAATTTTAAATTATATAATATTAGGAAGTAAATAAAATGTACGTGTCTGCCTGTCACTTCATACTGTCATTTTATAGCATCATGTAGTCATTTATACAATACAATAATTGTTTCCGTGTACATTTGTTTATACAATTTGCCTCTGTCTGTCTCTTTGTCCGGTTATTCTCATAAACGGATACACTATTTTTGTAGTCATTGAAAGGTAGGAAATTTTTCAGCATACTTTAGATTACATTTAACAGAATTTTTGTCTTTTATATATATAAATGAAAATAAAAGTAACCATGTTCCGCGGCTTTGGGCGAGGATAATCGAATTTTTAATTCAGGAAGTTTCTAGGTGTCTTCAACAAGGCAACTAGTGTTTACAGCTTCTAGTAACAGCGATCGGGAGCGGTAGCTCAGTGCATCAACTGATGTCGCTGCAGCGCCTCTGACCAGGAGGTCCTAGGTGTCAGTCCTGACGGCGGTAGGATTTTCGACACTAGCTTTTCAGCTAAGTCGAATTCAGTCGCTGTCTGGAGGAGAATTATAGAGGCCGGCTGCTCTGATCGGTAGTTTTCCGTGGTTTCTCTGATCACCACCAGGCGAATGCCGAAGCAGTACCCTATCAAACGGGCCACGGACCGCGCGCGATCTGTCTTTCCCATTCCTTGTCCTATCCTCTCTCCTTACACACACACACACACACACACTTACACTAAAATGCACTACACTACCACATATTCCGGGAGACCGGTCGGGAGCTTAGAGCTTGTCCCGGCTGGGGCGGTGCCCCGCTGGCGGGAGAGCCCTGATTAGGGGGAAACCCCACTAGCTGACGGTAGGTCGGCGCCGGATCTCGCCACCCAGCGGGCGAAGATCACCGCCATCTCCCGAGGAAAAACATGCACTACACTAACGGGACTAATGACCAGAGCAGTTGACGTGCCCGGAAACACGAAAAAATTAATCAATCAATCATAGCAGCGAGGTTGCAGTATCGAGGATTTAGCAAACGTAGCTGGGCTGAACAAGGCTGCACGTGACCGGGTGAGACTACCCCTGACTGGGCGAGAAGGGAACGAACAGGGCGAGCTAGGCGAGTTACGTGGCCCGAGCAGGACGTGAAGACGCCCAGAGAAGCGTGGCACGACAAAGCAAGGAAACACTATGGATAGAATGTATTCTTTTTCCTCCCTAATAGATGATTGTGCCGAGTAAATAGCAAGACACTATCGAAAAACATTACAATTCTGGTTCCCGGACAACTGTAGGAAAAGGTTCGGCGGACACCACAAATTGTAATATAATTGAAGGACTTTTTTATATTTATCAACTAGTGACACATGTATTTATATCGTATTATTATATAGTTACATATTATAATAACTTACTGCATGTTTGATTTATAATATTTTGAGTGATGTGGTATTACAGGTGTGCTCTCTCTCTCTCTCTCTCTCTCTCTCTCTCTCTCTCTCTCTCTCTCTCTCTCTCTTTCTCTCTCTCTCTTTCTCTCTCTCTCTCTCTCTCTCTTTCTGTGTGTGTTTGTATATCTGCAATACCACACCACGGGAAATATATAGTATGTATGTATACGGTGTGTATATATGTATATGTGTACATATATATATGTATATTATACGGTGTACATATATATATATATATATGTATATTATACGGTGTACATATATATATATATATATATGTATATATATACACCGTATAATATAGACCATATACCATATAATTGGTATCCGGCTTTTAAGCTAGTCTACAATAATACGAGTATAAGTTGCATTTCGGGACTTGTGAACCTTTTTCGTAACACTGAGCCGTTCCAGCCTCTTATGGGCGCGTGGAAAGTTAAGCCCGCGCGTGGCGGAGGTAGGTCGGCTGTGGAGTGCGCGTCGAGCGATGAACCTTAACGCGGCTCCACACATTCGGCATTCGCCGATCAGGGAGCTACTGCTTGCTCAGTCCCGAAGAGCTGCTGTGTTCGGCGAATGTTCGCTTCCTTTGAAATGTCCAAAAGACCGACGCACGCTGGATAGGAGGAGCGCCGAATGTTCGTCACTCGGCAAATAGCAAGCAACTCACCCACACTACTTGGGATTCGGCGAGCGGTTTCTCGCTGTTCCCCGAATAACGAATGTGTGGAGCCGCCTTAGGCAAGTGCAACGGAGGTGAGTTTATGGGCTGCGAGCAAACCGCAAGCTACAGGCGCGAGTCCTCGACTGGGAAATATATAATGTCAAGGAGCGACGCAGCATGAGAGCATAGAAATTGAGAGGAGAAAGTGAATGTCGTTATCATTGTTTACTGCCTAATTTGAACTGTGGTGTGGACTATTATTTCCGTGTGGAAGTTGAACTGAACTGAACTCTGCCATAAGGACATGTTCTACTGGACTGTGCCTTTGACTGTATTTTTCTCCTTGGTATATGGTTAATTGGCTAGTTTGGTACCATTTGAATTTTGGATTTTGTAAACATTTATAAAGTAAACTTTTATTATTTGTTATTCATTCTTACTTCTGAACACAACACCTCTTTACCTTGTTGTAGGCCTCAGCTTGAAGAAGCACTCTGATTCCTCTCCAAACTCTCCTTGTTTAGAAATTAGTCACTCATACATACGGGAAGGTCCCGATAACTTTTGTCACATTTAAATACAATACTATTTCAAGAAGAGAAACAATTTGTGTAGTTTTCACCTAAAAGTATCATCTCTTCTCGCATCACCATTACATTCACGTCACTGAGACTGTTCACGTTAGAGCAATTCATCGTAAAGGAACCGTGGTTTACATCACAATGACATTGTCAAAACAATTATACTGTATCCCTACTGTACATTCTAAGTTCGCGGCTATACCCCAATGATCTTTTAACCAGTTTTCTGTTACTGTTATCTAAGAACAGGATCAGGACCGGTTGATCGGCCTCAATTTTATGAACAAACCTCGGTGGTTAATTCTTCAGTTGAAATGATACAAAGATGGCCACATTAACGTACAACTGAAAACCGGTTCTTGAAGAAAAACCTTTTACGAGAAGCACCCTTTTACCGGAAAATCTATAAACCTCTATTCTCTTTTCTTCGACCATCCTACATGTATGGTACGAAATGTTAGAAGTTATTGCGTGAACTGTTCGTAGGGTTTAATTTATACCCTAGATGTTACCATCGTAACTTTTATATTTTAAAGAAATTAATATGAAATAATTTCGCGTAGAAGAAAACTCTGTTTGCTTTAACTGAAAGCTGTAGTCACTACAATACTACCTTAACACCTAACTTTCCAAAACTACCGCGGAGATTATGGAATAACTAATAACGCCTTATGACATCAAATATTTGTTTCTGTTGTCAGAATATGCAATTGTACAAAGACTTCGGTGGAAGTGGGAGGTCCAATCTAAACGTAAATTTTATTTTATAGATATTAGAAAGTCATTAATTTTGAAATAAGAATGAATTAGTTGTTCTCGATGAATTTTGAAGAAGTGCTTAAAAAGAATTTCTCAGCGGAGTTTAGGCACATTCTGCAGACTACCTCTATTCGTACTATAGCTACCGGAAATTTTCCACAACTTACACTCTTACGTAAAAGTGAAGCAATCAAGTCACAAAAGCAATTAATGATGAAGTAGAAGTGAGTTTTGCGATGAGAATTTGAATGCATATATGTTGCAAAAGGAGGTGACTTACAGAAAGTTTCCCCATACATCTCTGTTTCCTGTTGGAAACTAAGACTGAAGACGTAGATGAAGCAGTAGAAACAGAGTCAGCGTTTGGTCCATTTAAAAGTAAATGTGAAGCAAGAAGATTTCCTGAATAATGATTGGAATCTGAACTCATACAACACACCATCCCTATTCTCATAACCATTTCTTCCTTTACAAGTCTTCGACCATCAAAAGCGATGTAATGATGACACGGAAGTCAATTATGAAGTAGGAATAAATGGTAGTGCCTGATGAATTTTAAAGCAAATATGGAACAAAATGGTGTGCGACCCACATAATGGTTCCTTGGCCGAGTTGGGATGCATTCTGATTATCATCTATATTTTCACCCATCAGTTTCGTCTTTGAATGTAAGAAAGATGAATAAGGATTCAAAAGCGTTTTGAAGTAGGAATAAGTTAGTGTTGGGTGAATTTGAAAGCGAAAGCAAAGAGAGGCGACCCAAGTAATGGTTTCTCGGGAAGGTGCGGACCCGTCCTGTACACGATTCTATTCCCACCCCCGTCCGCCCGCAGCCGCCCCCACCCCGTCTCCACCTGCGGCCCGCGTCCGGAGGCTGCTCTTGTAAACGGATCCTGTATAATTCATGAGGATCGCCCGCGGGCCCCGGCCGTCTGAACATCGCCGAATCCTGGTAGGCCGCAAGAGAGGGCACCGCACCGCGTGCCCGTACCTCTTTGGCCCCCCGGACCCCTCTGGGCCCCCGAGGACCCCTCGGGTAAGCCCCCACTGCTCAGAGCCGTCAATTCTAGGGGCGGAATGTAAATTCTATGTGTTTGTGCGAGTATCAATTATTACTCTTGTGTCGGGGACGTCGAAATTTGTAGCTTGGAGATCAAGGCTGCTCGGGCCTCTAGACGTGTGGTGAACATCGTTAATTATTATTTCTGTATAGATGACAAGGTGAGGTAGGACCCAGTATGTTTTATTCGAGATTTGTGTGCGTTCGTTGATGTAATATAAATAAGAATTTAATAAGTTTCGATGATAAATGAATTTTGTGTAGTAAAATTTATTATTGGTTTGGAATCGTACGTGTATTTTTTGCTTTATATAATCAGTTATTCATTTTAAGTCTAAGGTCAAGATGGATTTGGACATTGATTTACGGGCAAATAATAAACCAACTAGGTAAATTCTTTTAGAACTCGAAGAGATTTAAAAATTTTTACTAGGCGAGTTTTGAAGAAATATGCTTTTCCTGACACTGACCTATGCAACCAGACACAAAATGTTCCCAAAATAGATGATTCCTGTTATACAAAAACTTTTAAAAGTACGAAATTCGATGAGTGCTCTTTTATTGTTATCATTTGTCCCATTTCTCTCAATAATTTTTGTTTTTTAATGTTGCTATTTTTTCATCCTCTCCTTCAAACCGAAGTATCTGAAAATAAACGATGTATCATATTTCATTTCAGATCAAGTTTCTCGTAACACAGTACTTTTTACAGAGCAAATTTCTTTAAGTTTTCTGTTTTTATTTATGAGCATACCCCCCTTTGCTAAAAAAAAATCAACGAAATGAAATGCAAGACTTACTTATTAATTTGTAACATTTTCCTTGCTTTCAAAATACCAATTACGAAAAACGGTTGAATAATTTATTAAATATTTTCAAGAAAACGTAACGGAATTTTGTACAAACACTTTTCATGTTGTTCATACTGTTAAAGGGGTGGGATCATGTGATTATGCTGACAAAATTATATTGTCAGAGGTAACCTAGCAATTCATGTATATTGATTGAGAGATATAGATGTCTCGTGGGCTGAAGAACTTACATATCTTCTTATTCAGTGATTTCATAATTCAGTGATGGAGTATTAAAATAAGATAACACACAAGAATACTTGACTCGTCCCCTAAAGTTCTCAAGTTACAGAATTTTTTGACCGCTGTATTTCTTTGGAGAGAAATTCTCGTGTACCGTTGCGATGTTATGAGCATCATCTCGCATTCCTTCGTGTCATAAAAATGTGCTCTTGAAGAGTGCTTACGGCTGTCGATAGTGATTACCGGAGCGGAGGGCTGATACGCGCTGACGCGCACGCTCTAGCCCCCGGCACGGGCAGGCGGTGGCGATGAAAGGCCACGGCGCCGCGTCGTTAACGGTCACGGAGGACAAGAAGTCGTTATAATTATGGAGATGGGAGGTACGGAGGTAGTGGACGTGGATGTGTAAATAACAGAGGCTGCGGGAATACGTAAAGATGGTAATCATGACAGTTTGGCTGTGAAAATTGGAGAGGAAAATTCAACCTTGTCTTAGGCTTGTTGATTTAGCAGAGTGATGCTGGGATTGCTGATGATTTGCATGACGGATATCAGGGATCAAATTGTCAAGTAATTTGCTAGAGGTGTTAAAAATTGTGATGTTAATGTGCGGATCGTGACGTGTAGCTTTAATATGAGTATTTTCAACATCCATTCATGAACGTTTCTTACATTATAACGCTATTTAAGGTAGAAAATCTAAAGTACGACGATAATGTATTTCCAAAGAGATATTGAAACAATTGTCTGCAATGTGGCAAATTATTGGGCGATTATGCATTAAGAAGCAGAGATTACGCATTTCAGGTATTTCAATGAATTTTTATTTAACGGACGAAGAAAATTCTTTAATTATAACCGTAATAAGCAGTTTATAATTAACAAAGAATATCATTTTGTTTATAAGATTAACATGAAAGTGTTTTACAGAAATGGGCCAATTTGTTTCATTATTGAGATTGATTTGATTTAATATTGTAAATTAAAACATTCCTGTATTTTTGAAAATATAAATAATAGTCCAGCAAATAGGCTTGAGAGTGTTAATGGTCTTTTCTTCGGGTAAATTGAGATGACACTAGTAGTTTTCCTTTGTTATCTTAGAAGTTCTCCTTAATTTTTATTTTTTGACGTGTATTTTAGGGAGACGTTCATACATCCAATATAATGAATCTTTTTTTCTATAACAAACTTAACAAAAGTATTGGTTAACACGAGTATTTGTTACATTTCACGCGTGATAAATTAAGAAAATATTGTGGTAAACTTGTAGTGTCCAGCAGTATACGAATATACATTTTACGACACTCGGTGTTTCTAAGAGGATTATTCTAGTGACAATTAAATGAAACAATACATGAGAATTATTGTAGTGACAAATGAAACAATATCAATTAAAAAATGTAAAGGTGTAGAATATTAGTGACATCCGACCGCATCGTGGAATTCATACTTGACATAAGAATGTTTCATGGATTTTAGATTTATAAGCCGATGTTCCTAGCACTTAAAAATGCTGTTTTTATTTCCTTCTGTTTTCTTCATAATCAAATTTCTAAGCAGTCACTTGATAATATCAAAACCACGCTTCAAAAGTCACAGTTCTAAAGAATGCAACTACCTGAGTCTTCCCTATTGTCCATGACATTTCATATTAAAAATGTAGATTCAACAGGCTTGATGGCCCAAGTGTCACCTCAATGAATGAGTATGCAATATCAATAGAGATGAAAGGCAGCGACGTTTGGGGTGTTACGACCACAGATGGGAAGAACAGAGAAAGCGATAAGATAAAATAAAAATTTAAATTTTTATGACAATGTAAAGAGTAAATCTTCCTAGAAAAATGTTAGCTATGGAGAGAATACGAAGACTCCCCTTGAATCTCAAAGTTTCAATCATACTTTAATTTTGAAGGAATATTATTTTTAAACTCGGATTATACAGGTTGGTAATATGTATTGCGGTGTAACATATGGTGCGGACATTTCCGTAGCATGATCTACAAAATTCTCCATTTATCAACTTAAATCTGTTCGTGATGCATTCCTATTTCCTAACCAGAAATAGCATAATTATCAAGTTTCGTGCCTACAGCATCTTACAAATTGTTCATTGTGTGTGTGTGTGTGTGTGTGTGTGTGTGTATATATATATATATATATATATATATATATATATATATAATGTGTACGTGTATACAGAGAGAGATTAGGGAGAGAAATTAGAGAGCGGAAGGGAGAGAGAGAGGGAGAGTGTGTGTGTGTGTGTGTGAGAGAGAGAGAGAGAGAGAGAGAGAGAGAGAGAGAGAGAGAGAGAGAGAGAGAGAGAGAGAGAGAGACGAAATAAATTAGACTATCATTTGGAAAATAGATCTTTCGTATGGTAATGTACACAAATTCTTCCTCCTCTTCACGACTTAGTCTTCATATGAATGCTTTAGTATTATACACCACCCACGGAGCATTTCGGCTATTAGCATCTTATTACTAACAAAATCTTATTTTTTGTTTAGAGCAAAATGAAAGGAGAGGGCTGTGCAGCGCATGAGTCGAAAAAAAAGTTTTAAAAAATCTTACCGACAGTTTTTCCCGATAGACAGCAATGATTACTTGAAGTTTGAATGGAATGGGAATTGTCACTCAGCACATGTAAAATTGTCATTGGCGCCATCAAAGGGTTATGAGGGTCGAGAATCTCCAGAATGTGATGACACAAATTTACAAATACAGTTGTTGCTAATTTTCTATGGATAAGAGTCAATCGATATGTAGGTGAACGTTATAACAAACTATAAATCAACAAATAAATAAATTTTAAATTCAATTTAAATTAAAGTTCTTTACGAAAAAATATCAGGTTGGCTGGACAAATCAACTTTAGCCACCCCAGCCCCTAGAACCATCCTTGTTATGTCACTGGAAATGATGATGATGATGATAATGATGATGATGATGATGATGATGATGATACAAGTCCATTGAATCCCTGAAAGGGCAAGTGTCTCGCGTCAGAAGACAGGAGTGGTTCTGCTTATCTCCTTAGGTGAACCAGTCCTTAAGAGATTTAGTGATTTCACTTGAATACACTACTGTTTAGTACCAGACTACCTGTACAGCTATATGCTATTTTAATACTAACAGCACTCAGTTTTCAGATACATTCTAGTGTTACTTTTGTTGGTCATTTTCAATATCACTTTGTTTACATATTTAGTCGTATTTCAGTTTTTACAGCTACTAGAAATAGTCATTGCAATTTCTATTTCATGTAAAGCCATGCTTTTTTCTCTCGAGATAACTGCGATATTTAGGGAGAATAAAACTCGAACTAGCATCTTCAACACTCCACAGTTAAACGAGTGTTAGCATGATGCATTAGCGGATTGTCAGCACAGCACAAAAGATCTGTAACCTTAGTGAGATTTGTGAGCCCGGGTGTGTAGCTCTCAACTTATGACATTAGCATATGAAGGTACAAGTTCGAAAATGGAGGTTACAATAACGCTTCTAATACTTTAACTAATACTTGTTGTTTGCTTCCATAGAATAGTGCGAATATGAATATTCCATAGAATATAAAGAAAATCCAAAGAATATATTCATAGAATAAACCTAAGTGACTCTTGAAACCAAAAATACCAACAACAAAAAATACACAGAAGAAAAACAACATTTTTTCGTTGATAGAGAGGTGGGATTGGTTGAAGTCGGAATAAATTCCTTTTTTCCATTGGTCACTTAGAACAGGCGTGAAAAAGGCATTACCATTTCAATTTTATATGTGTTTTATGTGACAGCGCGCCCTTTTTCTCGAGGAGCTGCAATCTTTTGGAAGAGCCGAGCGCAGCACGGCTCCCCTGACGCCCCACAGTGACAGCAACGAGCGGGTGGGGGGAGGGGGCGGCGGGGGCGGGGGTGGAGTCGGAGGGGGGCGGCGCCTTCTGTAAGCCGGCGAGAGCCCGGGAATGCACCCACCCCCGCCCCCGGGCCGGAGGCGGGCTCTTGTAAACGGACTTTGTATAATGCATGAGGCTCTGCCCGCGCCCGCGCCCGCCGCACCCTTCGTCCCACCGCGCCGCGCCGCGCCGCCACGACATCCTCCGGGCCGTGTAGTCCGGCGTGCTCCGGGGGTGGGGCTCCGAGGAGGACGGCGGCCGCCGCCTCCGGGCCCGCCCCCGGGCCCGCCCCTGCCCGCCGGAACCTTCCTTCTTCCGGGCCCGGCACTGCGCCTGCAGTCGGAATCAAAGAGCCGCCCGCGTCAGGGTGCTACTTCTGCCTGCGGAAGGCATGGGACGGGTGGAAATCCGACCCTCGAGCTCAAGTGCGTTCTTTCCTGCTCGTAGTCGATTTGCCTGTTTTCATTAGTGTCGCCAGCGTTCTTCGTTTAATCCCGGTCTTACAATGGTTACTTATCTTACGTTTATTTCTTTTCTTTAAAACGTAAGTAGTCAGCAAAAAAAAATACTAATTTATTTCTAAATGATGCAATGTGATTACACAGTTTGAATCAAATCTTGAAGAGTACTGTCTATACTTCAGCCTTTAAGACATTTAATGTACTATTTATAATCCTTAGGAAAGTGATGATGGACCTTCTGAGCTCCATATGTTAAAATTCGTAAAAAGCTTATTTTGGGTGCTTTTCCTCTTCTAGAGATATAAATAATTTTGTGATATTTGGAGCTCTGGTAAAATAAACGAATTACTAGCTTATACGCGAAAAAGCAATTTATCCGCATAAGTGCATTTTTATAGCTGAATTTCATTTTGTAAATCTTGATTTGAAGTTCGGTATTCCTTATGTGGCCCACGCAAGCTAATTAACTTTACCTGTGAGTTTCTTTCTTTAATTAGTTTCAATATTATTTAACGCTGAGAATAAGGTCTCAAAGAAAATGTAGAGAGGGAAAAATTCGCAAGTGACCAGAGCGCGAGTAAAATGACAAATACGTGTTGACCGCCTTTGGTCAAGCAAACGCTTTTAAATTATACGTCAATTAAAATATGTACCATCTGAGACATGTGTGTCTCAGATGCGGAATATATATATATATATATATATATATATATATATATATATATATATATATAAGGATACACAGCTCGACATTCTTTTCTTTACATCCTGGGAATATTAAAAACGTTGCTGTTTCGCGAAAGATCGCGCGTGGTTCGTTTGTTATGGAAGTGTTCTGGCATTCGCCGGTGTTGATCAGAGAAACCACGGAAAAGTGCCAATCAGGGCAGCCGGACGTGTGAATAACTTCTCAGGTGCAGTATTAATGTTGCCGTTGAGCTATCGCAATTGGTACTAATTTTGTTCTAATGCGCCAACTGGGAATTAATTTTACTGTGGGATTTTTTACGCCCGCTTAATATTTCAAACGAATGAAGCGATTTCGATGATCCAACGGCCAAATGGTCTATTTTTAAACTTATGTGGAACATACCAAATTACTTAAAAATGAATTTTTTAAGTACTCTGAAAAGTTAAAATATTCAACTATTGTGCGCGAACAGATTTAATTTTACATTAAATTTTATGAAAATTAATTAAAGCTGTTAGACATTGTGTGTAGTATTAGATAAAATGGTAGTTTGAAAACATTATTTAAAACATACTCTTGAATTCATTAGAAAAAAATTTGTTGAAAAAAATATGTAATTAATTTTATTTGCATCAAACATAAAAAGCAAACCCAAAATAAACGCAGTATTGGAAGTAAAGTCTGTTGGAGGAGTTAGGGATTTTGTTACGGAACGAATGTCTAATCGAATTTCATTTATACAATAACACATTGCAGTTAAGCATTAAACAAAACGTATTGCCTCCAACTCGAAGCCGAAAATTATCCACTAAACACCCAAGCTGTACAGACCAGCCAGCTAAAATGCAATTATCAAGAAGACGAACACTGCACATCACGAAACACCGAAATCCTCATCATCGGGCGTTGAATTATAACTTCATCGCACCCTCCAAAGGAACCCAATTGCCGCAAATGCGTGTAAGGTAGCGCTCCGAACGGTCTCTTCAGATAGCGTGTGAATGGAAAGCATCGTATATCTGCGTATATCCCCCGCGGCACCATCACGGTTTATATTCCCTTCTAATTGCACAAAAAGCGCCGTAAAGAAGGCTCCCGGGCCGGTAGCTGCTCATAACTCGAGAAAACGACGCGGGACGAACACTCGCGCAGGAGACCGCGCACGGTGAGAGCGCAGTGGGCTAGAGTCGATTGTCAGTGATCCAAACATAACAAACATAAATATTAAATGCATGAATGAATTTATTTTACAACTTCGTAAATTCAACTCTTGCATTCGCTTAATAATAACAAAATTTAATACATTACAAGTACTGTACTATACATACACTACAGACTAAGCCTTTTCATGTACCGGGAGCGGTAGCTCAGTGTATCAACTGATGTCCCTAGGATCAGAACCGGGAGGTCCTAGGTTCGAGTGCTGACGGCGGCAGGATTATTCACTCTAGCTTTTGAGCTAGGTCGAATTCTAGCGGCCAGCTGCCCTGATCGGTAGTTTTCCGTGGTTTCTCAGATCAACATCAGGCGAATGCCGCAGCAGTACCCTAACAAACGGGTCACGGACCGCGCGCGATCTTTTCTTCCTCTTCCTTGTCCTATCGTCTCCCCTTACACACACACACTAACATGCAGTACACTACCACATATTCCGGGAGACCGGTCGGGAGCTTAGAGCTTGTCCCGGCTGGGACGGGATATACTTGGTTGGGGAAAACCCCGCTAGCCGACGGTGGGTCGACGCCGGATCTCGCCATCCAGCGAGGGAAGATCACCGCTCTCTCCTGAGGAAAAACGTGCACTACACTTACGGGACTAATGACCTAAGCTGTTGACTCACCCGGAATAACCAACGAAACCCATTCCTATATTTCTCAATCATACTAATCTTTTCACCTTAATCCTCTAATAACCTCCTCACCTTCTCCTGAATATTCCACCTTGATATTCTTTCTACCTCAATAACCCGATATCTAAAATATGTTCTTCCGTCTCATAGATTATACATTTCCCCTCATCGCAACAAAACCATATCTACTCGCTATTGTTTTGTTTCTCAACTTATATCTTGCTCTCCGTCGACTGTCACATTGCCTACATTTTCCTTTTAGATAATTTTTAAAATCATCCAACGGGATAATTTTAAACCGTATAAGTTGAGTTTCTAATATTTTTTTTATAATTTTACTGCAATAACTGATCTTTAACCCTTTGGATCAATTATTTGCTTAAGTGAACTCCTTCTCTTAACCTGTCACCTACCCCAACGAATAATCTTTATTATTCCCAAAACTTTCCCTTTCCCAATCCGATTTCTCAGTCTCTATGCTCTTATTTATTTCACTTACTCTGTCTACGTCACTGCCCCTCCCTTTCCTTATCTCTTGCTCAACTCACATGCTATTTTGCCCATCTCTATTCTCATTTTGCCTCTCTCCCATAGATTCAAACTTAACAGGATCATGATGTAAATATGGATTGATTAATGATTACGGGCGCGTCAACTGCTAAGATAATTAGTCCCGTAAGTGTAATCCGCGTGGTTTTGTCGCGGAAAGTGACTGTGAACTCTCCCTCCCCCACAGATGGTGAGATCCGGCGTCAACCTACACATTGGATAGGGGGGCCCCTAACCACGTGTCTTCCATCACAGGAGTACCGCCCTAGCCGGGTCTAGCTCTAAGCTCCCTACTGGTCTCCTGGAATTTGTGATGGTGTAGTGCATATAAAAGTAAGTTTAAGGGGTGAGGATAGGTCAAGGAGGGGAAGAGAAAGTCGCGCGTATTCCGTGGCCTGTTTGTTACTGCAATGCTATGGCTTTCCGCTGGTATTGATCGAAGAAACTACGAAAAACAACCAATCAGAGCAGCCGACCGTTAGAATTCTCCTCAATGCAGCAGCTGGATTTGATCTAGCTAGTGTCGAAAATCCTGCCACCGTCGGGTATTGAGCTTTTGAACCACCCGGTCGTAGGCACTAAAGTGACATCAGTTGATGCAATGAGCTACCTAAGGCGGTATGATGTAAGTAATATCCTACTTAAAAGTGACATTTTATTTTGCGCGTAGGACATGTTGCGACACGAGATCGATCGGCCGTGTGGCATAATCTTCTGAGCAAAATAGAATCATTTTACCTCGTGCGTAATACACTAACTTTTTGACAGCCTTACAGATTATCACTTAATGACACATTAATCAGCATACATCAGTGGTAGCTGATGCGGTTAGACGATAGTACGAATATATTGTTTCTTTGTTGCTTCAACAGTTTTATCTGAACACTTGAGGATCGTCTCTTTTAGCACTAGTGCTGAAACTTGAATTTTTATCACGCTGTGTATTTCCTGAAAGAAGTCCTTTTTCTTGTGCATGTCTGAAAACTCGTTTTCTGGTTGCTTTGATTGATTGATTTTTTCGTGTTTCCGAGCACGTCAATTGCTTTGGTCATTATTCCCGTTTGTGTTGTGCATGTTTTTTCTCGGGAGATGGCGGTGATCTTCCCCCGCTGGATGGAGGAATCCGGCGCCGACCTACCGTCGGCTAGCGGGGTTTCCCCCTAACCAGGACTCTCCCACCAGCGGGGCACCGCCCCAGCCGGGACAAGCTCTAAGCTCCCGACCGGTCTCGCGGAATATGTGGTAGTGTAGTGCATGTTAGCGTACGTGTGTTTGTAAGGGGAGAGGATAGGACAAGGAAGAGGAAGGACATATCGCGCTCGGTCCGTGGCCCGTTTGTTAGGGTACTGCTCCGGCATTCGCCTGGTGTTGATCGGAGAAACCACTGAAAAATACTGATCAGAGCAGCCGGCCGCTAAAATTCTCCTCCAAGCAGCGACTGAATTCGACCTAGCTGAAAAGCTAGTGTCGAAAATCCTGCCGCCTTAAGGACTCGAACGTAGGACCTCGCGGTCGGAGGCGCTGCAGTGACATCAGTTGATGCACTCAGCTACCGCTCCCGATTTTTCTGGTTGCAATTTGTTTCCTACAAGAAATGGCTGCTGACAAGATGGATGTAACTGGAATTAGCGGAAGTGACTAGTAGTTAAGGGGTTGTTTTGGTAAACAAATTAGATACCCTAGTTACTTCCCAAAGTACTTATGAGCGGAGATTTGTTTAAATTATTTTCATATAAAATGAGTTGGTAATTGTGCTTTACATAGACCTGTAAGCGTTGTGTTGTGTGATTATCCTAAGGGCTGAAGAATCGAGCCTCGTACTGGTCTTGGAAATGAGTAGCAAAATGTCAAATTGGTCATAAAAGTTATTTGGCACAAAAATGCAAGGAAAATCGTTTGAAACCTGTGAAATACACATTTTGTAGATATTACACTTCTATAGTCGTAAAAAATGCTAATTTATTAGAAGTGTGTCAAAAGATCGCAGAATGGGTTGAGAACATGGTGGGTTGAGCCTTGATGAATTGTTATTACTTTTAGTAAAGTGAGGACGTAAAGTGAAATATATCCAGTATATTTGAAGTTAAATATGATCGCAGATAACTTCATCAACAAAAATGTAACCATTTGATTGTTGTAATAATGATTTGACTTTTGGTTTGACGTAGTTTAACATATTTTGAAAACTGTGCGACACTTTGAATTGCAAATGAAGTTAAAATGAAAATTTCTATGAGAAAAAATATTAATGGTACATTTTATTCTTTAAAAAACTAGTTATGAAGGTAACGTGTTGTAAAATATTAGTTCATAAGATATAAATAATATCAATTCACTTAGTTCATACATGCTTCTACAAACAATTAGTTTTATTTGAACTGGATACGTTTTTCACTCATTCGCTTGAAGCTCAATATTCTTTCCTCCAATCTTTATCAGTCAATATCATAATTTTTTCTGTATATTATTATTATTATTATTATTATTATTATTATTATTATTATTATTTCATATTATTTATATAGGCATAAAGACAATTATTTTCAACGACTTTTTCTACGCATTAATTCGTACTTTCTATAGCATTCTGATACAATTATTTACGCCACCATTTTACTGCACAAAGTAAAATGTCGAGTTGTTAAATATGTCAGGAAATATTCCGATTTGTAAAATTCGACCACTTTATTATTTTAATTACATGATTTAATATATTTTAATTAACTCTGAGTTATTGCAAAATGTTTGTGCTGTTTTTTGAACAATGGTGGTTGCAGCATTGAATTCTGTTCCACTGATTAATCAGATCGCGAAACATCGTGTGTTTGTGATGCGAGGAGTTCAATAAAGGTTCCCTTTTATGAAATAACTCTTGCATGGTTGTGTAAAAATAATGGATACCTCTAAAACGTCATGACTGAACTATTCTTTAAAAAACACTTGTCACTCGCGTTTGTCAACATTAGGAAAATAACACGTGAACAACTCCCAGTGTTCGTATTATAAACATACTATTACGAAAAAAGAAACAAATAATTGCAATATCAACATGTTACTTTTTCATGCAAACGTGCACTACTACATTTCTCTTACAAAACACACACACACACACACACACACACACACATATTGTCTATCTTTGGTAACATTGGGAACGTGGTCTGGTATTCACACAAATACTACACAGAAAATTCTCGGAATTGTCGACCTATTGAGATCTCAACCACAGACGATCCACAGAGCCCTCTAGCCAGAGATTCCATCTACAGAAAAGCCATCCCTCGCCCCTCCACCGTTTCTGCCCGCGGCGCCGCACTCAAATCGAGATTTCAGTTGCGATGCGAGATCCGTGCGCAATGGGACCCCGAGGACAAGCTGAAAGAGATTGTACACAAAACCATGAAAGCGAAACCTGCAGAAATAGATGTCTTTGTGTACATGAAACATTCATCCTATCGCACACCTGCTTTAATGACCAGCTCTATTAAACTCCATTAACGTACATATTTTCGTGGAGTAGATTGTTTTTTCCACGAGGCATGTTTAATTATTCCCTCTATTAAGCGGTCTCCCGGTCAGTGGCCAGGGACATTTTGTAAATGTACTTGTGTCAATCTGCCACCACTTTACGACCTTTTTGTTCGGAACTGTAAACAAAGGAAAATTTCATTTTCTACATTCTCATAATCACCATTTTGTGGTCACTTGTATTAACGGCAGTGTTAGCGGTTGGTAACCGCTTAAGACAGATTTGAAATTAGTAATGCGAAAAGCCAAAAGTAATGTTGCTTGAAAGACCGAGGACAATTTGAGACCGATAGACGAATTGTTCCGCACTCGCCCCTATGGACCTAGTCTTCCTAGAACTGGGTTTCAAGTGGTTTTGATAGCACCCCAACGGCTATGCCTGAGCGATGGACCTGGGTGCATTGTTTTAGAGAGGCATAATGTATATGGATCGCATACGGTCAGGTCCTAGGTGCGATCTGACTGTCCGACTGGGACGGATGTTTTTGCTGTATCTGGGTTGATCGATCCCATATTAGCGAGAAAAATCTCAATACTTTAGAGAAAACATAAAAGAATCAAACAGCACAAGATCGAAGTGAATTTGGTCACAAAAATGTATATATAGTCTCTGAAAATTTCACGTTGTCTATATTGATCTTCATAGCGCACGAAGGGAAGAGAGAGACAGAATGAGAGAGAAAGAAAGTCAGAAAGAAATAAGGGTAAAGAAGGAAAGAAAGACAAACACAGAGAGAGAGAGAGAGAGAGAGAGAGAGAGAGAGAGAGGCAGCAATAAAGGGACGCAGAAGGAAAAAAAAGCGAGGCAGAAAGAAAGATAAACAGAAAGAAGTGAAACTGAAAGAGTTGAAGAAAAATATGAGGCATAAAAAAAGAGAGGTAGAAAGAGAGGCCTAAAGAAATAGAGAATAAAGAAAGAGAAGCAAAAGGAAATCGAGGCAAAAAAAAAAAAAAACCAAAATGTTGGAGAGACAGAAAGAAAGAAAGAAAACAATCTGACAACTGTATTTTTATGCCCCAAGATATTGTTCCACTGGCCCTGTGTGCCGCCGCATCGAATAGGCGATCACCGGCCTGTTATGGACCACACATGATTAGGCGGGCTGCTCCTCTCGGCGTGGGCGGCGCGCCTCGTGACTACCTCCGCCCCATCCCCTCCCCCCCATCCTCCCTCTTCCGCGTCGTTGGGCTTCGAATTATGGATTGTAAATGACAGCGCCTCGACGGCGCGCGCTTGTTTCCCGCACGCGCGCTCTTCCCTTCCGGTCCCGCGCGAGAGCCGGGAAGAGATCGGGAGGAGGGGGGGGGGTTCGGGAGTGGTTAAATTTAAACACGGCGCTTTCCCTGAACAGTCGTTTGCTCCACGACACGCTCAGGGGATTTTCGGGCCCTCATGCGGACTGTAGGCTCGAATCCCCTAGGTGCGTCTCGGAAAATAACCCTTGTTGCAGGACATGAGTTCCTGTGCCATTAATTATTTGAGTGTTTCACTATGTGCTAAAGATCTTAAGTAGTTAGTAGATGCAGATGTTCGTAAATCTTTTTTGAAAACACCTGTTTTCTATTTAGGTATATTCTAATGTGGAGAACGGAAATGTGTCTCAGGGTATCGAGTGATGTCACTGCACAGCCTCCGACCGCGAGGTCTTAGGTTCGGTCCTAGGTTCTGTTCGTAAGATTCTCGACACTATCTACTAGATAGCTAGGTCGAATTCAGTCACTGTGTGAAGCAGAATTCTAGAGGGCGTGGAATTCTTGTTTTCCGTGGTTTCTCTGACTAATACTTCGCGGTTGCCGGAAGAGAACCCTGCAAAAGGGCCACGTACCGCACGCGATCTTCCCTTCCTATTCTATTCCTTGTCCTATCCTCACCCCTTATTTACACACACTTACACTACCACACATGCCGGGAGACCGGTCGGGTGCTTGAAGCTTGTCCTGGTTGCAGCGGTGCCCCGCTGGTGAGAGATACCTGGTCAGGGAAAACCCCGGTAGCCGACACGCAGATCGACGTCGGATCTCACTCCTCCCCCTCCCCAGCGGGGAAGATCAGCGCAACCTCTCGACGAAAATAATGCACTACACATACGGGACTAAGACTAGTATTTGACTCCCCCGGAATCACTAATTAATCAGTCAATCTGATGTTGAGAAATTTTGTTACTAAAACGTATTGAATACGAATCCACCACGAAATGGTGGAATGCACAAGTATACACACCAATTCAAAACTGCAACGAAACGAGTCTGACAATATCTCTGTAAGAGATATCTCTGTACCTCTGTAACTGAAAAATGTATTTAAATGAACAAAAATTCTAAAATTATACGATTTTATACGTGCAAACATTAACAAAACTGGCCTGGCGGAAATATGTAATGTTTTTAGGATATTGAAAGTAAATAAAACGTGGTCAAGAAGCAAGGAGTATATAAACTTTTTATTTTCTCGTATACATGCGAATATATGAAGCAATATATGTAGGGTAGAGAGAGATATGTAATGCTGCGGAAAATCGATTTCGAGATGTCAACGGAAATACCCGTTTTGGGGTCCTCTGATACAGAAAAGATGTGCGTCTGTCTGTCTAAACCAATCGTAGTATTTTTTCTAAATTGAAGAAAACCCTGTTAATTCGGCTCTAGTTAAAGCTTTGAAATTTTGAAAAACATTCGTTAAAATTTGGGGGTACTTTACATGAAGCCTACCGGACATTTTTAATTTTTTCTCAAAAACAGCTACAATTTTTTTTCTTTAAATTTCTTGTAAAAATAGAGTACAATGCGCTTATATACATGGCATAGGTCCGATTTTCATGGTTAACTCTAAATGTTCGAAAAATTTTCGAAAATTGCAAAAGTTTGAATTTTTTCGGCGTCGTCTTACAACTACGAAATTTAAGACATAATTTTTTCCTTCAAATGAAATTAATCGTCCATAAATAGTTGTTTTATTGATGTAATGTAGATGTTTGTGAAAAATTAAGTAGTTTTCGTGCAATAGAGCGTGAAATATTGGAAATTTTGAAAACCTTTTTTTTTTTTAAAAAATTTTTAATTTTTTTTTATTTTTTTTTTAAAATTCAAAAGTAATTTTTTAAGTATCTCTCACGCCGTTAACATGCACATTTCTATCAACTTGTATACATTATTACATTTGTGAGTGGAAGTGCTTCAAATGACTTTAAATGAAGCGTTGCGAAAACTTAATAGATTCCTGTGAAAAAATACATTAAACAGCACGATCTGAAATTTTCAATATCTTTATTTGTCCTTAAAATATCAATTATTTTCAATTTTTTGCTTCGTACATTTTTCATTATTAATTTTTCCAGATCTTTCTCGAAAGTTCCTGTTCTTTCCATACTTGATTCTGCATTGTCCTCTGGGTCTAAGTATTGTAATGCAGTCTTGACACCCTCTAATGCCTCTCGCATTGTTGTAACACCAGGTTCACCATTTCCTAATCTTCTTATGCTTATTTGTAATGTAGGGGAAACGGGACCAATAACTTATGTTCATCATAACGGAGAGATTACTGTATCCGAGTTCACTATCATCGGAGTCAACTGTATTCTTCAATTCCAATGTTCCAAGGCAATTTGAAAATTTATTATAAAAAGTACCCAAGAAATACTTCGAAACTTATGAATTCTGCCGCAGCTAACACACGCAAAGCAAATTTTTGGAAATTTCTTTGAATCTTCTTCCCGGATCCGAAAACTAAATATCAGTTCCCCATCAGGAGGTCGAGACACCTCGAATGACACATCATATGTCTCGATTGGTGCACGGGAAGTTGTCTAGCCGTGAGTGACGGAACCGAGCATCCGCACAGTCGGGAATTACTCAAATAGTGTATAGGGCTGTGAGAGGCACCGTGACCTCTGAACCTTGGGCCCAACCGCAGGTGTGGAAGCCTGAACGTGGCCTTGGTTCACCCACGCACGACGAATTAAAAGGTTCCCTCGTTGAGCCTCATTTCACAAAGTTTTCGGGTATCCATGTATTAGGGTTTACGAAAACACATTGTAACATTATTTTAATAACGGTTATTATCAAATGGGATCTAATAGGATAATGAAAAACGCCTCTTTTACAAACACGGCCTTAAATGGAATCTCATTATTTAGATTCCCAACATGTGATTTTTGATCTGTTTACTTCTGAAAGTTAATAACTACAATACACAACCACTGCAAGAAAATTTTCTTTATAAAGGCGTAATTTTAAAAGGAACATAAAAATTAAATATCTTTAATATTTTTTTTGTTTGATGGGCAATATTGGTATAAAAAATTCGAAATAAGAAAACAATTGAAGTAAAAATAGATTTACATGATTTTTCAAATAAATGACTAATATGGGAAAATTTTATAAACAAAATCATTACCGAATAAAAGGTCATGTGTAGTATTGTATCTTTGTAATTATTATTTTTTTTTTAAATTTTATGTAATCTCTTGTATTTTGAAGTTTTAGATTTTTAATTTCATTTTCATTTTCTCGTATACGTACGGATATGCGGAGTAATATACGTAGTACAGAGAAAGTTATCTAATGCTGCCTGAAAAATGGCGTTAAAAGGGGCCCTGTTAACGAAAAAGTAGATAAATCCAGTTGCTGAACTAAGAAAAAGAATCTTCAAATACATAATATACCAAGAATCTCGTAGGTTCTTGGTAGGTCCTTGGTAGGTCCTTGGTAGGTTTCGTAGGTCCTTGATCCCGAAAAACAATTGAAAGCAAAACGTCCGACCGTCCATCCGTTTATGAACCTAGTGGGATACTTTACAAATTGAAGAAACTCCTGTCAAACTAGCTCTAGTTGAAGATTAGTAATTTTTAAAAACATTATAAAATTATTTGAAGCTCCTTTAACAGGAATCTATTGAATTTTCGAGAACCTTTATTTGAAGCACATCCACTGACTGCACTCATTGCAATAATGTATACAAATGTCTGGGATTGTGCACATTAACGAAGTGGGAGACATTTCAAAAAATACATTTGTCTAACGGACAAGTTTGTGCAATAAAAAATCTACTAGATACAATAGAAAAGGTGTAAGTACAATAATAAAGAAGGTAAAGTGTATAGTAGTCTCCTCAAAAAAATAAAAAGATTCTTTTGAAATACGCAGAGTTCCAGTTAAGACAAATTTTTAAGAGACTATTAATTTTTAACAAATAATATCGTGGCGTGTAGACGCTTTTTTCATATTCAAAGTGCTGCTCTATTTTATGATTTATGATATTTTTTACTCAATTTTCAGTATATCATTAAATCAACGTCTGACAACCGGATAGTACAACATTTCAGGCTAAGATAAGTCATTTAGAGCAAAGTATACTTGCGAAAGTAATAGTTGAAGAAATATTTTAAAAACTGAACATGAAAATTATAATCTCTTCCCTTCCAAGTCTGTAAAAAATTCTGATCACGTTTTGTCTTCAAATATTTATACACTAATTCATTTGATTAACATGTTATCAACGGGCGAGTGGGCATTTGATAAAGCAAATATTCCTGTAATGAGAAGGGTTATAAACCAATTTCCGTTTCACTGAACATACTGTGATGTTTATATTAGAAGAATGTTCAACTAATGGAGAATATCCAACAAAGTTCTAGCTTAAGGCTAAAATTAAAACCGTTCATTCCGATTATGTTCTTAAAACACATTACGAGAGTTGGCATGATTTATCAGAACCATACGTGCAAATACGATGAGCATATTCTGTCGGAGATTTTGCCAAAGTCCTTTGATTTGTTATGTGTTTAATCTCGTCAAAATCCTGGATAACCCTCTTCATACACGCATTTATCGCCAAATGTATTTCCGGGAACTCTCTGTCATCCCGAGGGAGGGCTTTTTCAAATAATTGATTTCTGAGAACTCGCCTCGAGGGAGGCATCGTGCCGGGAGATGAGAGGCGCGCCACCAGCAGATAAAGCGACGGCGAATTCTCAGAACAGCGCGGCAGAGGTAGGTCAGCACAGCTCATAGGAGCAGCGAGCGCGGAGAGATCTCGACTCATGACAGAGAGCGTTCGCAAATGGAGTCCCGAGTTCGAAACTCAAGCTTCATCCTTGATTCGAGGTTTTAGGTTTGAGCCCTGAATGGGAGGGCAAGCTTTGTGCCAGTGACACCATTGTAAGGACGAGAATTCAAGAGGTTGATTGATCGACAAAGGCAGGCGGAACTCTAATTGATGTCACTGCAGTGTCTCTGATCAGGAGGTCCTGGGTTCTAGTTTTAGCGGTTGTGGGATTTACGACACTAACTAGATAGCTAGGTCGAATTCAGCCGCTGTTTGGAGGATAATTCTAATGGCCAGCTGCTCTGATCGGTAGTTTTCCGTGATTTCTCCGATCAACACTAGGCGAATGCCGGAGCAGTACACTAACAAACGGGCCACGGACCGCGCGCGATCTTTCCTTCCTCTTCATTGTACACGCAAGCTTCCGCGGTTCGAGTCGATTACTTCTTGGCTGTCCGGGTGACGCCGCGTAGTGGGCTGAGAGGCCGAAAATTGGTGGAAATCACTACTTCCACCAATCCGCGACTGCGAGGACGCTGGCCGATACCGTCCGACCACGAGGACGCTTGGCGCGAGGCCAGGGTTGGCACGGACCGCCAGCCAATCAGAGCGACCCCTCCGCTAATCACGGCGCACCCACCCCACACAGCCGGACAATATATAACACCTGTCGCATAACATCGCGATGTTAATTATGATGAAAATAAGAAAAAAGAACAATGAACAGTCTTATGAACTTTGAAATCATATAATCTAAAGAATTTATTTAGTAAAACAGTCGCCCAAAGTGGCAATGTATAGTTTTAAGTTAGTTTAAGATCGTTTTAAGTAGTATTTTTAAGATAAAAGCCCTCCCCAAGCTCCAGAAATCTTAAGATTGGAGCAATTAATTGTATTCCCAAAACCTGAATAAATTCCCGCCTCGCCAGGGATACTGGCGAGGGGAAAATTAAAAAAAAAACATGGAGATGTCAATACCCTGAGGAAGCCTGCGACATGTCAGGCGAAACGTCGGCCTCTCAGCCCTCTACGCAGCGTCACCCGGACAGCCAAGAAGTAATCTTCTTCATTGTCCTTTCCTCACCCCTTGCACACCCTTACACTCAGATGCACTATATTACCCCAGATGAGACGAATCGGGAGTTTGGAGTTAGAACTTGTCCAGATTGGACCGGTGCCCGTCTTGTGGAAGATACCTGTTGGTAAAAATCCCAGGCCAGCCGTCGTAGATCGGAGCCGGATCTTGCCAGCCATCGGAGGAAGAACACCGCCAACTCCCAAGAAAAACAGATGCACTACACTTACGAGAATAATGCTCTTAGAAGTTGACGCGCCCAGAAACACCAATCAATTCGAAACTAAAGCTTCCTTCTTGAATCTATGTTTTAGTTTTGAGCCCTGATTATGGGGCAAACATTGAGACTGACGCCACTGAAACGACGAGAGAATAGGTCGATTGCTCTGATACGTCATCTTGGATCAGCTGACTTGTAACATAAATCTATACTCCGATTTAAATGAAATGACTTCTTACGATTTTCAGGTGTGACGCGGGTATTTGTTCGAGAACATCAATACAAAAAACGTAAGTCGTCACAAAGCTTCCGATTGGATAACCGCGTACAGCTGAAGATCTGTCAGTAGTCACTCTATTTTATTCGGCGTGTAGGACGAAAATGCAGGTCATCGAAACGTTTGGATACCGAATTATTTTAATGCTTATACTGTTTATTTGTTTTCACAGACTACATACTATTAACAAAATACATATTCACAGTACACATTTTCAGAGTGAACTTATTGGTTTCCTCAGAAAAGTTTGTTTATTCACAAAGTAAATGTATTTGACAATTGAAACGAAACAAATTCACATAATGTAAAATACACTGGAGGGAAAATTCAATCTTTTTTTACTGTTTGATAGATGAGATTGTTTGAATTTAGAGTTCATTTTTTTGCGATTAGTCACTTAGCACATGAGGATAATAAAGATTACTAGAGACCTGCTGTGTGAAATGCTAAATGCAAGTGTGCGGAAACTGAGAACTTGGAGCAAACAGATTGACTGTTTTAAAACGGCACACATGAACACTGAAGCTTGTTTTCTTTCTTTCGCGTCGCATGACGTAAGCAGTAATCCATTGAGTGTGAGAATGTGGTCTTTTCGTAAGACGTTCAAATTGTGGATAAATGTAATCATATATTTGCGTTTTACTGTCAAAATCGAAACTATTTAATTGAGATTGAATTTTTTTCGAGTTCTTGTGTGTCTAATAAAATCATAAATTTTCTCTCATGGTTAGACGCTACATGGTTTCCAGTCAGTTTATAAGTACATTTGAAATAAGTATGTATGTATATATTTGACTTTTAATGTATTTATCCGACATTTTCTAGCAAGTGGTGTTTCCAGACCAGCCCCTGTTTTTATTTATCCTCGCCTGTGAGTAAGGAAGGCATATGCCGATTACAACGTATTTCCATCTTGCATATTTGTCCGGTCTGAGCTTTTCTTTCGTCATACATCTTTAGAAACTGAGACGATTGTACAAGAAATCTACAGCTCTGTTATTGCCCCGACCGGGCCTCACCACGGAAATCTAGAACTCTGTCAATGAGTTTCCCGAGAGGCTTGTATGAAATAAGTAGTATAGATAATTTCGATTTTATGTGACGCCATTCTCTTGGGAAAGCTGCAATCTTTTGAGGGAACTAAGCTTGGACTCACGAGAGCATCCGAACGATGCGCGAGCTGTCGGCCTGCACAGCACGTGGGATCAGCGTGTCCAGTGAGATTTCGGAATCCTGCTGTGTAGCTCTCTGAAATTAGAGCGTTAACAAACATACGAACGAGTTCTAAACTGCAGCTTCGTCGGCAGGTTCTAGGTACTAAGTTTGAGTGCCCAGTCTGCTTGTGTTTCAATTCTGAGTGGATTTCAGAGTTCGACTGCTCTGATAATTATTTTTCCGTGGTTTCCTCCAATCATTTCATGGCGAATGCCGCTTTGGGACCGTGGGCTATGAATCGTACGCGATTCTCCCTTCCTCGTCCTGTTCTCAATTCAATCCTTGGTACTGGGCTTTCCCATCCCTATAGTATGATTTATTCCACGAGATCTGAAAATGATATTGCAAGGAGATGAGAAAAGAGAAGAGAGAAAGAGAGAGAGGGAGAAGGAACAGAGAGAGGGGGAAGGAAAAGGGAGAGGGAGAAGGAAAAGAGAGAGAGGAAGAGAGAGTTAGAGAGATAGAAGACATGCTTTTGTTTCTATTTGATCAAGGGACAGTCGGCCATAAAACTTCTACGTTTCGCCCACGCCCGCCCCGCGAGCTGTCGTCGATAAATCTATGACGACTCCGATTGACCTTCAGATTTTTTGTCGTCTACAGTGCTTTCACCTTCGGTTGTCTCTCATTGCCATTCAGTTTCTGCACTGTGCTTAATTCGTCTGGTTTGGAAACAAAAATTGTTAATTGCATTGGAATTTGCTGTTAGTAACCTTGTTATGTAAGTAGCAATCCTAATACTCTGATTTCGAATTATCGTGATGGAGCATCTATGAATTGAAATGAAACTGACTTGATAGATAGTGTCATGAAGTATTATCATTGGTAGTAAATGACATATTAAGAATACAATAGTTCCAATACAAATTAGGGAAATTAACAGAATTAACTCATGTATTGTTTCATTAAATAAATCAATTATTACATTAATTCAAATATAACCTACTTAAATATAAAATTAAATTGTTTTACGTTTCATGTTACTTTTTTAATATTAGATTTCAAAACTCATACTAAAAATTGAACTTTTAAAATCCAATTAAAACATTAATTTATAGATCTGTTGATCATTTGACCTCATCGAATGCCGTATTGCCTCACGGTTGTTTTTTTTCTTCTCAACAGAACCACGGTTATTTTTGCTTTTCGTTCTATACTCGATGGAGAAAAAGTGTAGATTACCTCAAAAATATGATCTCCAATTTCCTGAAATAAAATTCGTGTTTGATATTCTTTTGAGCTGTAACTCTGCATACGTTAAAATGAAGATCTAATAATGCTGATAATAGAGATGTATACAAGACCACCAACTATATACCATTCACATAAGTTCAAATCAGTTCACGACATGGAAATGCAGTTTTCGCTCAACAATGTGAAATCATACAAGTAATACGTTGTAGGGATGTTCGTTATATTTTAGTTTTCAAGAAATGTAATCATTTAGATTTTTAAATAGAAATGAATTTTTGTTATCAGCAATGGATAGATCATAAAAAGATGAATACAATAAAGTATTGTATTTTCGTATTTTTAGAGTAATTTGAGAATGAAATTAGTCTTTCTGACATGTGATTTTAATTAAACATAAGTCTCCCCTAACAGTCTTGACGCCTTAAAAGCGACATTTCCTGAAGGCAACAGTTGCGAGGGCTGCTATAGGAAATATTGGCCGTGAGATTTATGTCACAAAACATCGGAAGGGGATCTGAAAATTGTTGGAAGTTGATGAAGACACAAAAGTAAGACCTGAAAGTTATTAGATTGGTATAATGATTAATAGAATGCAGTAGAAACAAGCAATAATAAAGCATGTGAAGGAATCACTTTTCGAGGGAAAAAAACTGCACGATATCAATAAGCTTTCGATTTGTAGCTTCCCTAGTTTTCGGGATTAATTGTTTGCAGGGATCATTGCTGAGTATTACCAGAGAAGGGAAAACTATTATCTGATGCACATCTTTTCAAGGTGTTACAATAACCAAATTCTGGGGATATTCTAAAGTTTTTCTGGAAAGAAGCTTACTCAAAATAAACATCTGTATGATTATTTAACAAGAAAACATCTTGAAATAATAATGAAATTAAGTTTACGTCTTTCCCAGCGCTGCAGTAAAAGAAGAGACAGAATTCGGCGTGAATACGCTGAAAATGATTTATCTAACCATTTAAACACACCATGAACCCCAGTCCTTCACATCTGCTCAGATGCTCGACACTCTCTCACCCGCTCTCTTATTCTCTCTCTCTCAACCGCTCTCTCATTCTCTCTCTCACCCGCTCTCTCTCACCCTATCTCTCGCTCTCTCTGTCTCACCCGCTCCCTTTCTCTCTCACCCACTCTCTCTCACCCGCTCTCTCATTCTCTCTCTCATCAGCTCTCTCTCCCTCTCTCTCTCTTTCTGCTACGGTCTCTCTGCGCCCGGCCTGGATCACCTGTCAGGGCGCCCCACTGCCTTGATCTCACTCGCGCCGCCACGACTGCCACAGCCCTTCCCCTTCCCCCACGTTCTCATCGCCGCCCTCTTCACCTCACCTTTCTTTCTTCGCCACCACCAGCTGGGGAGTTCAGGGTGAGACTGCAGTACATCTGAGCGAGAGGTTTGAGGGTACGAGTCTTGTCGATGGCAGGATTTTCGACATTAGATTCTTAGCTTGGCCGAATTCAGCTGTTGTCTGCATGAGAATTACAGCGGCCAGCTGCTTTGATCAGTGGTTTTCGTCGTTGCTCCAATCAACAGCAGGTGAATGACAGAGCAGTATTCCCAGCAAATAGGCCACGGACCGCGCACGATCTTTTCTTTTTTTCCTTGTCCAATAGCACCACTTACTTACAAAACTTACGCTTACACTTATATGAGCTCTACTACCACACGCGCCGGGAGTTAAGGGCATGTAATGGCTGGGTTTGATTTGATTTGATTTTTTCGTGTTTCCGGGCACGTCAACTGCTTTGGTCATTAGTCCCGTTAGTGAAGTGCATGATTTTTCTCGGGGTATGCGCTGTGATCTTTCCCCGATGGATGGCGAGATCACCTCTTCGCTTCTCCCTCCTTTTATCTCTCCGCAGCTTTCACCACTTCGTTCTCCGCCTCGACGTCCTCCCCATTGCCTGATCTGTCGCCTTCTCTCTCGCTTTCTCCACCGCAGACCCCACCACTCTCTGCATCCACCGTCTCCAACCACCAGCTTTCTCCTCCTCCAGCTTTCTCCTCCGCATGGTGTCAACTTTATCCTCTTCGCCTCCTTGTTCGCCCTCTTTGCCGCCTTTCCTCCTCAGCTTCTTCCCTGTTCGCCTCTCTACCACCCTCTTCGCTTCCCACTCCTTTCATCAATCCGCTCCATTCCCCATTCACTCCGCCCTCATCTGTCGCCTTGCCTTCTCAATCGCCCACCCCTTTGTCCCTTCCACAACCTTAAGGCCGCCCACTGTTCCTTTCCTGGTTCCTCTCCCGCCAGCCTCAGCCCCTCTCTTCCCCTCTCTCCGTCGGTACCTCAGTCGCCGTCCCCACGGCCCTCCACGTCGTCCCAACCTCTCCGTCCTTCGCCACCTGTCTCCTCCCAACTCCCTACCTCCCCTCTCCCCGTCGCCCGCCCCACCGCCGCCCTCCGTTGCAGGGCCGCACCGCCGCCAAGGGACGCGCAGGGTGCAGAGGGCGCGGAGGGCGGGGAGCAATTCGTCTTAATTGCGGGCGTGGAATTTCCGCTTGACCCCGGGGCGCCGCCGGCGTAATTACGTCCTCGACGCACGCCCGCCCGCCCGCCCGACCAACCGACCGACCGACCGCCGTCATCAGCGCCAACACTAACGGCACCCTCACCACCACCCGCGCCAATGATGCCCGCGCGAACGTCAACAACATCGATGTGTCATCTGTGCAACATCATGAACATTGCCAACTCCATCAGTGGCTTCATCACAATCTTCATTCACTATCTTTACCATCAATATTTTTAGCGATCCCATCTTCACCAGCATCTTCACCATCACCATCTTCCCCACCACCATCTTTAAACACCATCTTCATCTTCAACATTAAAATATCCACCATCTTCACCATTACCATATTTACTACTACAACTGCATGCCTGACACTAACACACATGCTGGGAGCTTAGGGTTTGTCTCGGCTGAAATGGTGCCCCCTGCGAGACTGATTCCTGGAGCAATGGAGCAAGAGCAGGCCGAAGGGAAGGTCGGCGCCGGATTTCAAGTTTCTGTAGGGAGCGGTCACCGACACTTCCAGGGATATAACGTATAAATGTCTCCTGGGATATAATACTAACACAAGACTATTGTCCTATGTAGTTCACGCGCCAAAATCAAATATTTAGTCACAATGTTCACCATTACCACCACTACCAATACCAATCCCAACATCAAAACTACACACACTTTCATTAACCCTGCACACGTCAACAGTTATAGACATTTTTCTCGGCCACAAGAGCTGAAAGTTTCGTCCTAATATTAACCTACGCATTCACCCAGCACTACTGTAAACAACATCACTCTGATACAATATTATGACTAAATTAACGTTTATTACCAATACTTTCCAATGTGACGAGATACTTACAAATAACATTGAAACTTTAGCAACAATTTCTGTATGAATGGCAAAAAAAATTTAATTTCCTTATGAAAACTTTTTGAATACCTATACCAACAAAACCAACACGAATATCTCAGCCGCTATGAACATGAAGTGTATTTTTGGAAGTGTTTGAGTAAAGAGTGTAAGTATGTAGATAAAACTCTATTTTGTGGGCAAAGAATATTGAAATTGCTCAAATAGTAACAGTTCTAGCTGTGGAGAGAAAATTAATTGTACAGCATTTTCTATAGTCTCTCCACTCACAGTTCAATTTCCTCAATGCCACATTTTCTCTACTTATATCTTTTGTGATCCAAACTCTTCATATTCGTATATTTATTTAGATAATTTGCGTGTTTATATTCTCATAATTATTTTGATCTGACCACCACCAAGATTAGGAAACTAAGAAGCATTCATCTATGTCGCGGTGGAGTTACAAGATTTGACAAAATTTGACCAGTGAATTATGAATTGCCATATTATTTCGACCTGAGAATGTAATCAGTTTCAAATAGTTGCCCACCTGAGACGCAAGATAAAGAGTATAGGCAGTGTTTGTGATGTGGTTGGAGGATGTTTCGACATGGTCGCTGATCATCGTGGACTTCCACAAGAAGGAAGATTGGTCTTCTCTATGTGGCGACATCGAGCGACGTGTGCGCGAAGAGGCAAGAAAGGATAAATGATTCTATAACCCTGTTATTGCAATAACGAGAAAAATGGTCATGACCTAACAATAAATTGTAAGAATTGATGATAGTTAATAACTTTGGCATGCATAATGAATTATAATTCATAGTTTGAAAGAAAGCTGATTCTTATTTGCCATTACATACAATCCTTGAGTAGACATTTTAGAATCATTTTCAGATTCGTCGCCACTCCGTGTAGATGGCAAATTGAGTAATTGGTTGCGGAGTAAGTAGCAACAATTATTTCATAAGAACCCGACCGAGCCAACGGGATTTACATTTATTTGCAATACATCCGAGGATAGTAATCGATAGTCAGGAATTTAAGTGAAATCTTTTCCTGGCGCCAAAATTATTTATAAATTCGGAAATTGGTTTACATTTATTAGTAATTAATAACGTTTCAGTATACTAACAATCAGGTCACTAACGAAGCACGAACTTCCCTTCCTCATCCGTGTTCCCTCACTCTTGTGACACATACACACACATACTCCCATCCATACACTACACATATGTCGGTTGATTTGACTTTGACGCGTCTGAGGTGTCTTGTTGGGGAGATACCTGGAGGTGGAAACCCGATAACCTACATGTAAGTTGGCGCACTACCTCAGGTTTCACATCCCGGTAAAAACATACACTTCGGACCTTATGACCTCAACATTGAACGCATCCGGAATCATTAAATACTCACTCACTCCATTGCTCATTCCGGTGTCTGTCTCGTTTCCGCCGTCCCGTTGTCTTTCGCATCTTGGTTCACCGTCACCTGTAACCACCACCTCCATCTCCAACCTCTCTGGCTTTTCCAACACCTTCAAAGCGCCTCTGGAGATTTTCCCTCTTTCCCGCTCTCTCTCTTCCAGTTTCCCTGGGCGTTCCGCTCCGCTACTTTGGAGCCGTCTCTAGAGCTGTTGATGTTGCGAAGGAAGAGGTAATGTCTCTTCGCTAAACAGTTCGCATTGCATCTTCTTTTTCTCGTATTTTTGTCTTCTTCCATAAACGCCGTGGGCTTTTTTTTTAGTGGTCTTGAGGCATACCCTTTTACGAATCCAGGTCAGCATACTGTAATTCTGTGATTCAACCCGATCTTTGCCTCGTTGCCGTTGTTTCCGTGTCCTTCACACTCTTGTTCACTGTTGCCAACTTTAACCTTTCCCCACATCTCCGGTGCCGGCTAACTTCGCCAAAACACCTCTAGAGTTTCTCCCTCTCACCAGCACACCCCCTCTTCCTCACTCTCTGTCTCCTCTCCCTTCCTTCCTCTCCCTTCTCCTTCCCCCCTCTCCTCCCTGGCCCCTGCGTCTTCCGCTCCGCTCTACCACTTTCGTACTTGCCTGCTGTCAAGGAAAAGGTAGCCTCTTTGCTGTACAGTCCCCTTGACATGCTCCAACTTTGTCTTGACGGCGTTTTTTAAGATCATCTGGTTGTTTGTTTCCTTTATTTTAGTTGTGTGAAGATGTCTAATTTGAGATACAAATTACCTACTATTTTTCTTGCTCCTTCAAGAGATGTACTTTTGAATTTTCTTTCCTCTTATTTCTACTTTTTATATTAGCTAACTTGTGATGATATCCATATTAGACATTGGCATGATTTCAACATCATTTTTCTATCACTTTACAAAAAATTAAAAATGCAATAGTGATTATTGTGCTCTTTTATCCAAGTTGAGGAAATATTATAAATAAATATTATATATTAATAAGGAGATGTTTAAAATGTAAATCTGATATTATAAAATAATTTTACCTTACTGTTTTGGTACACCGCAAGTTTCATTACTTCCCTGAGACAACATTCAGTCTTTCTAGCTTTCCATGCTCCTCGCCGGTGAGCTCAGTTGACAGCTTGTACCAATTAGTTAAACCTTGATGTATGCTGCTCTGGGCAACTCGCTCTCTCGAGCTCTGATATTCACATCGAATAGAGCGCTCACTTTGATTTTCGGTACAAAGGCGCATAGTTAATGAAAAGGGATTCTATTGAATTTCACCCGAAGACCTGTGACATTTCTGCAGCGAAAAAATCCACGAATGATTTTCTTTTGTTTTAATGCAGCAGTGACCGGAGCTATTCTGGAATGTTTAATTAACCCTTCGCGTTCAGAATCAAATTGTAGATCACAACGATGCGACCTTGTCACGAATTGTTGTGGTTACTTCAATAACACAACATAGATAGGCATGTGTATTGTTGTAAGGCGTCAATATTTTTACTTTCTGGTGTGCATACGTATATATGGGAGTAATATATGTAGTATAGAGAAAGTTATGTAATGCTGCGGAAAATTGATTTCGAGATTTCAACGGAAATACACGTTTTCGAGTCCCTGATACCGAAAAAGTTAGTTTTCTCTGAACGTCCGTCCGTCCGTCCGTCCGTCCGTTCGTCTGTCCGTCTGCCTGGCGTATCTGAACAAACCTAGCGCCTATACCACACAGACGATCTTTTCCAAGAAACCCCTCCCCATCTGGCTCTAGTTGAAGTTTTGAAATTTTGAAAAACATTCTTTAAAATTTGGAGGTAATTTACATGAAGCTCCCCGGACATTTTCAAAATGTTCTCAAAATTGGCTCCATTTTTTTTTTTTTTTTTTTGTAAATTTCTTCTAAGAACAGAGTAAAATACACTTATAAATATGGCATAGGTTCGATTTCCACGGTTAACTCTGGTTTCGAAAATTGCAAAAGTTGGAATATTTTCCGGCGTCTTCCAACGACCGTAAAATTGAAGATAGAGATTTTTCCTAAAAAAAAAAAATTGTTACTCATAAATAGTTCTTTCATTAATGTAGATTTTTTTGAAATTTTTAGTAGTTTCCGTGGAATAGTGCATGCAATATATCCAATTTAAATAAATGACAAAAGCAGGATTCTCTCATAAACGGCTCCAAATTTGTTCTTTACATTTTTGATAGTGATAGTACCAAATGCCCAAACACCATATTGTTCTATTCTTTCGTTTTCCAAAAGACTAATTGTTTGACTTATCTCTCACGTCTAAAATATTTACATTAGAGGCAGTTTCTTCACGTTATTACATTTATTAGTACATATACTTTAAATAATGCCAAATAAAGGCTTTTCGAAAACTCAACAGTTTTTTTGTTAAATTGAGCTCAAAACTCCGCTTTTTCAGAAACGCTCAATCGACATTTTCGCAAAAAAAGGCTCCAAATTTTTTCTTCACACATTTACAACGGATAGTTGTAATGACACTTTAATATGACATAAAGTTCATATTGGTGCATTCATTAATTTTTTCAAAAATTACACAAATATAATTTTTTCCATATATCTCACGCCATTTCAATGGATTTGTTTACTTTACTTAATTTGTGAGTTGATGTTCTTCCAATTACTTTAAATGAAGTTTTTCGAAAACTCAATTGATTCCTGAGAAAAATATCTTCAAATTTCGCATTTACAGTAACGCTTAACTCCTTTTTCTTAAAAAACGGCTCCAAATTTTTCAATGAAAATTGGGATGTAGGACGAGATTTTACTCTTCTTTAATATTCTTGAAGTAATATTTCGGTTCTACTATTTGGAAACCGAAAAGTTCAGAAGATGCTAGAAAAATGTACTTTGGGCTGTGATAGATGGCAGTAGGCTAGGAGGAATGGCAAGTCTGTTATCAGTCCACACCAAAAATTAGGAAACATTACTACGAGAACGTCTGTGCAATTCGGTTGCATCTCTAGTTTTATTTCAAAATGTTGATATATTTACAATGTCAGTGAGGCAATGTGCGAAAATACATTTAAAGAATTAAATCAACGCATTTATTTACGCTTCTTGAATATAATTCTTTTTACATTTGGCCTAGACCTGGGTACACGCCTGAACCAAAGTAAATTAAGGTTTTAACTTAAATAATTTCCAAATAGCACACATTCAAATAGCACCGTTCAAATTGTTTTTTATTTAATATTTAATTTACACCTGTTCATTAATAATACAATGCTTCAGGGAATTCAAAATTATTTATTATAATGTTATAGACAAGATGCCGGCATTTAATCAGTTGGTAAATCAGACTACAGAAATGTTAAAGAATAACTGATGATAAAGAAAATATTTGAATAATTAGCATAAAAGTTAAGGAGAATTTTGTTTGCTTCTGAGAATGTAATAGTGACATCAGTGTTACGTGTTTTACGTTCTCGTACATTATAGTTTCCAAATGAATGCACTAACTTCTGCATCAACACATATCACCAAAGAAACTTTCGAATTTGATTCATTTGCATGTAAATCCATTTTTATACTTCCGCTCATTCCGCTATTCAATTATTGCATTCAACTAATGTTCTTTTATTTTACTTCCTTCAGTTTTGCCTCCCAAAATTAGTCAGTTTCTCATTTTCTTCATCAGGATTATCAAGAAAGTAACTAAAAGCATTTCATGCAAACTACTGCTCTCCTCAAAAGTCACCCGTAAGTCGACCACAAAATGGCGGTCGTGTGCGTAAAGACGTCACTTGGCGGGCGCATGCTAACCTTTAATGTCGTGTGATTAAGCTCCCAGCGCCGACCGCGGGGAACGGCCTGTGTGCAACTAGCCGCGCGCAAGAGTCTGTAGGGAATTAGTACGTGCTGATGACGATTATTTCGGCCGTTCCCGGGTGGGTGGCGGCGGGGCGAGGTGGGGCGCGGCGGGCGGGGCTGAACGTGGTGGTGCGGAGCGGCGCGGGAGGGGGGGGGGGGGGGCAGAGCGGGACGGAGGGGGGGGGGGGGGGGGGGGGGGGGGGGGGGGGGGGGGGGGGGGGGCCGGCCGTCGGGAGTTAGAGGGTGCTTCCGCTGCTGCTAATGTCCCTAAAGAGGCGGCTCGCGCCAGAGACGGCGCCCACGGCGAAGACGAGTCCGAGAGCTGCGCCCGGCAGTGGGGGAGTTGGCGACGATGGCGGTGATAGGGGCGGTGGTTGGGATGGTAGGGAAAATGGAGTGTGTGTGTGTGTGTGTGTGTGTGTGTGTGTGTGTGTGTGCGTGTGCGTGTGTGTGATGGACTGGATGAAGATGGAAGGTCTGTGTTAGCGTTTGGAGTGGTTGAAGATGCAGATGATTGATTGATTAGTTGATTGACTGATTGATTAGGGAATTCGGGTGCGTCAACGGCTAAGGTAATACATGCGTTTCCCGTAAGTGTAATGCATGCGTTTCGCCTGGAGGTAGTGATCTTCCTCCACTGCACATTGGAGAAAGATTCCGAAAAGCTGGCCAAAATATGAAAACGTAGTTCAAATTTAAAGCAACTTTGCATGCAATGGGTTTTGGGCACGATGATTAGGATTTCAATTCTAAAATTGCAGAAAACTAACAAAATGGCGGAACCAATAAGGTGGATTAAGAATTAAAAAACCTCTAAAATATTTTCATTTTCATAAAAAGTTGTAAATAAGGTTTTATGGGTTTGCTCATTCCGATTCGACTGTAATAATGTAAAAACAAAATGGCGGATCGAATATGACGGATGAAAAATTGAAAAAGGTATAAAAATGTTTCAATTTTAATAAAAATATGTAAACAGGAATTTATAGTTTCGTTGATTCTATTTCCGAACAAAAACATAGCACAAACAAAATGGCGGATCTAACATGACGGATTAAAAATGTTAATGTCGGTTGGGGGTAAAATTAAGGGTGAAAAGAACACAAGAAACTTGACACATTGTCCTTGGATATGTGTTTTATTGGTGACTTACCCCTCGAACCGTACACGGACACCTACTTTTTTTAAAATATTTGTTCTTCAAAACCTTTACACGAAACTTTGTAAAACACATTTTCTCTGCAGCTTTCGTATTTACCACATAATCTCAATTGTTCTCCCCTTTTCAATTCTTACTTTTTTTCATCACTTGCCTTGCTTCGATTACCCTACGATTGTTGAGTTAGGTACGTTGGTCAACTCATGGTCATGTACGACAGGGTTATGTCAGCTTATGGACAGTTTGAGACTCCTCATTCAAAACATCAGTTTCTTACGTCCAATAGTGATGCTTTTCATTAGCTTCCCTCGCAGCTAAAGAGCTCAAATGTTTCTAGGAAGCGCCACAAGCTTCGCTCTCCTGAGTGAGAACGTTCCCGTTGGCGTCCTGCCGCCGCGCAGTCGTAATTCCAGGCGTTTAGCGGCACCGTCTGGCGGTTCACGATCCACGCCACGCCCCCCACCCTCGCCTCCGAATTCGCCTGGCCTCGCTCGAGATGTGCCACCCGTCATCGCTGCCATCCACACCCAGTCCACGAACACAGCCACGCCACACACACTCACGGCACTCACAACCATGCCGCACACATCCACATCATACCCACACCACGCACACACGCCACTCTCAGCCTTGCCACCACCCATACGCCACACCCACCCACGCCCCACCCACGCCACTCTCAGCCTTGCCACACCCATACGCCACACCCACCCACGCCACACTCAGCCATGCCACATACCCATACGCCACACCCATCCACGCCGCCATACACCCCACGCTGCATCCGCCCACACCAAACACACTCTCACACACGCAACCAACTCACACCCCACTCCAATCCCTCACTCCACCTGTCCTCGCCACACCCTCTAAGCCCCGTCGTCCACGCATCCAAGCATCACTCCACTTACGCTTTCCTTGTTGCCGTCAATCGACACTCCCATTCGTCCTTGCTGTCCATCCTCCCCATGCTCTCCAAGCGCTCTCTTCCTTACGCACCGAGCGTGCTTTCAGACCCCCACACCGCCCGCACTCTTTAGACTGCGATCCAACCACGCTCGCACAACTTCCTCTGTCCACGTTCCTCAAGCCCCTCTCCTTCCAGGTTTCCCATGCGCCCAGGACCCATAACGCTCTCGCCATTCGTCATGCGTACACCATGACACTAACGCTTCCAGGCCACACTACCCACGCCATTCCTGTCCTCCCTCAAATCAATGCACGCTCTCTACCCTAAAATCAACCCACGTTCCCAGCCCCTCTAACTGTTCATCCCCACTCTCTCTATGCCCCAATCCACCCTCGTTTTCCAAGCTCCCAGAACCCGTGACCACTCACTCTCTCCATGCACCAAGACACAAACGCTTCCAGGCCGCACTCTGTCTACGCTCTCCAAGCCGCACGCCACCCACCCCCACCTATTAACTCTGGATCCCATTCCCTCGCACCCCCCTTCCGTTACCCCGCCCCATAAAGCCTTCCCTCCAGCCCGGCCTCGCCTCCAACACCGTTTCGTTTCCCACCAACACCGTTTCGCATCCAATGTTCTCCACACCACCCGCGACGCGCACACGGCTCACACAGCATAGGACCGTTTGCCCCTCCACCATCTCTCTTGTCTCGTAATTTCTGCCAGCGCCCTCCGCCGCCTCCTTCGCCGCTGCTTCGGGCCCAAACCATAATGCGCGCCAATTTGCTACCCTCGTACAAAGCCGCGGCGCCTCAGCGGTCGAATTACGTTCCCCCACAAATTTTGACCGGCTTTCGCCTGGTCAGTGAAACCCTAATAACTCAAATTGCAAGGAGGTAAGGTCTAATCATCGAATATTTGCCCATTTCTAGGCTTGAATTACGGGATAGAATTATAGTGATACCAGGGCTTGAGAAATAAGAAGTTCAAAACACCAATTCGAAATATCAAGTGATTCCAAGTAATGAGAATGCTCTTAATTAAATAAGCCAAGAAAACTCTCTTTGTGAAATTGTAAACGAGATGTAGCGTCCATGAAATATAAATTACGGTTTCGGGTACAACCAAGCAACTGAAAATAATTCAGAGTAAAATTAATTATCTAAATGTCAGATGGGAAACGAGTGCACACATTCTCACCAGAATGAATGTTGTCTCAAGCTGTAATAGAACTACTAAAATTATCAGATATATTGGTTTTGAAAACATAAACAACACTCTCTAAGTAAATTTTGAAAATAACATTGGAAATATTTATTTTACATTTTAATCAACTTTGCTACATATCGGCAAAAAAACATTAAACCAAAATTTAATTTTGCCACTAACACAATTGATTTAGAATACCTCTTTTTAAAATAACATGTTCATTTTATTGTCTATTCGTTTATTGTTTATAATTGTAGAAATTACCCTAATGTGTTGATGCAAATTTACTAATTTGATGCAAAAGTGAAATAATAATTGTAAGCACCTTCGTGATGAGAATGGAAAAAATAATTAGTTGTGATTTCTTTTAACCACTAATGTCAAATAACAAATTATTTCATGCATATTTATAGAAACCTTACGTTAACCGAGAGAGGAAGCTCAGGGCATCCACTTAGTGCAGTGTCTCTGATCGGGAGGTCCTAGGTTCGAGTCCCAACGCTGGCAGGGTTTTCGGCACTAGCTGGATAGCCAGGTCGAATTCAGTCGTTGTCTAGGGCGAGAATTCCAGCGAACGGCTGTTCTGATCGGTAATTTTCTGTGGTTTCTCAGGTCAGTACCTGGTGAATACCGGAGCAGACAAACAGGCCACGGACCACGCGCAATCTGTCCTTCCCCTGGCTTGTGCTATCCTCACACTCTACTTACAAACACTTACACTTACATGCATTACACTAACAGATGCTCGAAGACCAGTCAGGTGTTTAGAGCTTGTCCCGGCTGGGGGGCTGCACCACCAATGGGAGATACCTGGTCTGGGGAAAAACCCGGCTAGCCTGTGTCGGCGCCGTAACTCCAACTAGGGGGTCAAGATCACCCCCACCTCCTGAAAATAGCACTTCTCTTACGGGACTATTGACCTTGTAAGTTGACGCTCTCGGAATCACCAATCAATCATTCGTCTTACGTCAATATTAATTTTCAATTGTATGTCCTTCAGTATATCTTATGTATTTGTACATTATTTAGAATTAGATCAAATAATTATAAATATAGATAGTAGAAAGAGAAAACATAATAAAATACGAACGTTATGTAGACTGATTTATTCGCATATAAAAGGGGTACAGTACAATAGCTTGGGGTAGCTTTAGGAGGGGGTGTTAATAATTTGCTGGGTTTATAATCCTATTTAAAACAATAAAGAAATTTCGTAATACTTTCTGGCTTCTTGACAAATTCTTTGTGGTACGAGCATGTCTTCACGTTGAGTGAAAGAATACGTGCGACGGAACCAACGTACAGTTTAATCTTGCAGTTGATTTGTTCACCTCCATGTTACTACTACACAGCCTGTATCACTAAAAACTTTTTTGTTCTTTTTGGGTATTTTTTTCGATTTAAAAACATATAAACACGATGGCCAAATGTCAACTTGTAGGGGAAAACTGACATTTAATAGTACAGACGTAAAAAAGGATTTATTCTGGTTACAATTTTGACCTTAAAAGGCATGAAAAGTTTGGAAAATGTATTAAAAAAGAAATAGACAAAATAATGGCGAAAACGATCAAAAGTGAAGTCTAAATATGAGTTTGGTTACGTCGTGTTCTATCTTTATCTTTATCAATGAAAAAGATCCAAGAATCTTGTCTGGCATCGTAATGCCAGCTGCTGTAGCAGTAATGGTAGCTGCTTTTTACATTTTCTGAACGTAGAAGACGGGATGTATTCTTTGTACTTAGAACGTGTCTCCACGACGAGTGAAAGAATATATGCGACGGAAGCCACGTACAGTTCAATCTTGCGGTTGTTATCCTGTTTAGTCGAGATGGCTCACAGGAGGAAAGGGAAAATAATACGAAACAGGAAGAAAAGGTGAAAATAAGGAAACAATACTTAAAATACGAATATAGAGATAAATTAGACAACATTAGACAAAAAATGTCGTTTTAAACAATCCCAGAATAACAGTTGATACATATTTCAATAAGTCTTAAAATCGTAAAATAGGAATGCACTTGCCACACATCCGTACTCTTAAATCTAAATAATTTTATTAGCTAGAATTTCTCGGTTTTTGTGCATCCAAAACTCTCTGTTCCACGAACCTCCCACTATTTATTTAAGCGTGCAGATGAAATTTAATAAAAGAAATTCATTTGCGCCTGCATCTCACCTTCCAGGAAATGGTAGGTCGTTCCTGAAACGCAAACTTTCCGCTTCGATCTCTCTTTTCCTCGACGAACCGACGCCCACGACAAAGCATCGTGCTTAAAAAACCTTTCATTTCACTTGCAGCTACCGCGTTTCGTACCTTTTCTCTTCCATTTTAACACCATCCGGTGTGCCGTGATGGATTTACAGATCATCCGACCGCGATGTGTAAGGCTGGCTGAGAGCTCGGCAGAATTTCGCCCCGCTCACTGTATTTCCTTCCGCGGCCACCGCGGACGTAATTTGTGTTTCGTGGGTGACAAAGCAATTTGGAGACCACTTTAAAGCGAGAGCGCGATTCAAATGGAATAACTTTGTTCGTGAGTAGAGCTTCAACTGTGGCGCGCACGCGCTTCCGCGCTCACGACTTCTCGCGTTGAGGGACGGAGGCGCGACCGCCCCCTCCCCGCGGTGAGGGGAGAGCGACACGTGTTGCAACTCGGCTCGACTATCCTCTGCAGCGGAGGTGTCGCCTATTGGGCGCGTTTTCAATTGTCAAGAAGGGTAGGTTAAAACGAGTTGTGATAAGTAACACATCTACAGGCAGAAACAGTTCATAAGATCACTTTTGCTTCTGTATTGTCATTGTCTGCATGCGTTGTCAGTTGGTCGAGAAGTGTAGTCTAGAATGAGTTGCGTTAAATTACAAGCCCTTCTACCGGCAGAGACGATTCAGAAGTAACACCGTTGTTAATGCATTATCATTGTCTGGAAATCCTAGAATTCGATACATGAAGATGGTAGCTTCTACGGTGAGAGAGCCAGCCACGGGTATTGTGACTATGCGAGACAATCGACAACTATCCCTTCCATGGAACTGGTTTAAGTGCATCGGGGCATCAACTGATGTCACTGTAATGCCTCTGACTGGCAGGTCCTTGTTTCAAGTCTTGACGGTGGCAGCATTTTGACATTACCTATATAGGTCGAATTCAATGCCTGTAGGAAAATACTATCGGACGGGTGCTGTGATCGGTAGCGGTCGTGGTCTCTCCAGACAACACCAGGCGAATGCTGGAGCTGTACCCTAATAAACGGGCCACGGACCTCTCGCGATCTTTCCTTCCTCTTTCTCTACATGCACAACACTTACACAGGTATCAGGAGACCAATCGGATGCTTAGAATTTGTCCTGACTGTGGCGGTGCCCCACTGAGGGAGATACCTGTTTGTCGACGTGAAGATCGGCGCCAGATTTCAATTTTCAGTGAGGGAAGATCACCTCCACCTCTAGAGGAAAAATGCACTATACTTAGGGGATTTTGATCTCAGCAGCTGTCGCTCCCAAAACCTCGAAATAATCAATCATCTTTCCGTGGGCGGTTGTTTTGTGTTACTATTAGTATTGTTTTTAATTGTTTGAGAATATTAAGCTTGAGTTGTGATGAGTGACAAACCTTCTACTGTTTGTGATGGTTCGGTGTCAATATCGTTTTCTCAGTTGACCACCGTTTCCTATTGTTGACCCATAGATCTTAGAATTCTCGTCTTGACATGCTGCTCTCCGCCATGAGTCAACGAGCCACGCGTAGATACTCAGCCAGACACTCGCCTCTGGAGTCATTCGCTGTAGGCCGTGTAACCGCGTGTCTATTAGATGCGTTTTCGACTGTTTGAGAAGTATAAGTAAATATAAGACTTATTCAAATTAATGAAAGGAGTTTGCAGACACGTATTAAGATGTGATTATCTTTTAGTACGAAAAGATACTACCTTTTCCAATTTTTAAGAAAAAATATATTTTATGTAATCGAGTTATATAATTTCTATATTAGGACGCGTCAATACTGAGGAATTTATGTTCATAATTAATCTTTATCAGCAGCAATGGAGTGGAACAGAAAAAGACAGGTATTAAACCATTCTATACTAGAAACAACCAAATTTCATGTATATTAAATGGAAACGCTAATCTCCGTTTTCAAACGCCAGTTAGATTTTACTTTGCTCTAACATATATTTTACATTATTAATACTGTATATTTCATTTTGATGAGTAAAATTTAATTTATATTCGTTCCCTAAAAACCATAAATAAGCATCGAACAACTTTCAAGTTTGTCCATGAAGAAAAACACGTATCCTTACAATTCAGCGACTGTTTGGTAATGTACATAAAGACAGGTAATTTAAATTATAGAAAATCGAGTTAATATTGATGTATTATTAACAAAAGGTAAAATTAATCTCCATATATAATTCTGTGCTATGAATTCCTGCATTTCTTGTCAGTGGTGTATCATTGTTTCAGCACATGCAATAGTGACAGCGCTGCTACCTGCCACTCCTCGACAGGCGCTCTCCGCCCTCGCCTCTATAAAGGGCGCACCGGGGAGAGGCACCTGGCGACACGTACGCTCAGGTCTTTCCCCACCCGTACCCCACCCCACCCCCGCCGGGGTCGACCCCGCAGCAGCGCCTTCCTCCCTTCCACCCCTCCCCCCGTCGTCCGTCCGTCCGTCCGTCCGCCGCGATGGCCCCTCGCGGCCCGCATCCGCGTCCCCGACCGCGCAATTAATTTCCCGCGCCCGCCCCCCCCCCCCCCCGCACGCCGACATCTGCACTGCATCCCGCCCCATCACCTCTCCGCTCACGCCGCCACGTGTTCCCCCCCATTACGAGCCCCCCCCCTGTTCTCCCACCCACCCCCTGCCCCGCCGCCTCTCGCCTGCGCCTATCTCCACCTCCCCATCCACGCGAGCAAGTGCACTTCTCCGCCCCGCCCCTCTCTTCCCCGCTCTTTCCTTCCCCCCCGCCTCCGTATGCTCTGCGTCTCTGCTTCTCTGCTCCTCCCCGTCCACATCCACCCCCGCCGCCTCATGCTATTCTCCCTGATCCTCTCCACACCGCACCCACCCCGTTCCTCAACTTCACCCCCCGCCGCCATATCCACGCCTTCATATGCTACGCGACCCGCCTCTCGCCTGCCCCTATCTCCACCTCCCCATCCACGCGAGCAAGTGTACTTCTCCACGCCCTGCCCCTCTCTTCCCCGCTCCTTCCCTCAGCCATATCCACGCCTTCATATGCTACGCGACCCGCCTCTCGCCTGCCCCTATCTCCACCTCCCCATCCACGCGAGCAAGTGTACTTCCCCACGCCCTGCCCCTCTCTTCTCCGCTCCTTCCTTTCCCACCCCGCCTCCGTATGCTCTGCGTCTCTGCTTCTCTGCTCCTCCCGTCCACATCCACCCCCGCCGCCTCATGCTATTCTCCTGATCCTTCCACACGCACCCCCCCGTTCCTCAACTTCACCCCACCGCTCAGCCATATCCACGCCTTCATATGCTACGCGACCCGCCTCTCGCCTGCCCCTATCTCCACCTCCCCATCCACGCGAGCAAGTGTACTTCTCCACGCCCTGCCCCTCTCTTCCCCGCTCCTTCCCTTCCCACCCCGCCTCCGTATGCTCTTCCCCGATCCTCTCCACACCCCCCCGTTCCTCAACTTCACCCCACCGCTCAGCCATATCCACGCCTTCATATGCTACGCGACCCGCCTCTCGCCTGCCCCTATCTCCACCTCCCCATCCGGGCGACCAAGTGTACTTCCCCACGCCCTGCCCCTCTCTTCTCCGCTCCTTCCTTTCCCACCCCGCCTCCGTATGCTCTGCGTCTCTGCTTCTCTGCTCCTCCCCCACATCCACCCCCGCCGCCTCATGCTATTCTCCCTGATCCTCTCCACACCGCACCCACCCGTTCCTCAACTTCACCCCACCGCTCAGCCATATCCACGCCTTCATATGCTAGCGACCCGCCTCTCGCCTGCCCCTATCTCCACCTCCCCATCCACGCGAGCAAGTGCACTTCTCCGAGCCCCGCCCTCTCTTCCCCGCTCTTTCCCTTCCCACCCCGCCTCCGTATGCTCTGCGTCTCTGCTTCTCTGCTCCTCCCCGTCCACATCCACCCCGCCGCCTCATGCTATTCTCCTGATCCTCTCCACACCGCACCCACCCCGTTCCTCAACTTCACCCCACCGCTCAGCCATATCCACGCCTTCATATGCTACGCGACCCGCCTCTCGCCTGCCCCTATCTCCACCTTTTCCCTCCCACCCCGCCTCCGTATGCTCTGCGTCTCTGCTTCTCTGCTCCTCCCGTCCACATCCACCCCGCCGCCTCATGCTATTCTCCTGATCCTCCACACCGCACCCACCCCGTTCCTCAACTTCACCCCACCGCTCAGCCATATCCACGCCTTCATATGCTACGCGACCCGCCTCTCGCCTGCCCCTATCTCCACCTCCCCATCCACGCGAGCAAGTGCACTTCTCCGAGCCCCGCCCCTCTCTTCCCCGCTCTTTCCCTTCCCACCCCGCCTCCGTATGCTCTGCGTCTCTGCTTCTCTGCTCCTCCCCATCCACATCCACCCCGCCGCCTCATGCTATGCCTTATGCTGGCCAAACAGTCTGACGGAGGGTCGAACCCACGTCCTTGAAGAATACGTTATTGGTATTCTGGTCCGGAATGGCTTACAGTGTGTATTTTGTTTGGTGCATCTTTCTCACCGTTTCGACCCATCGCGGGACGTGCGCACCTTCGCCACCCCCGTCGCCGCCCCGCCGCCGCCCCCGCCGCCCCCGCCGCCCCCGCCGCCCCCGCCGCCCCGCCGCCCCGCCGCCCCGCCGCCCCGCCGCCCCCGCCGCCCCGCCGCCCCCGCCGCCCCCGCCGCCCCCGCCGCCCCCGCCGCCCCCGCCGCCCCCGCCGCCCCCGCCGCCGCGGTGCGTCTCGTACTACATGAAACGCCGGGCGGCGCCGGCTCCGTTCGGACGCGCGGATTACGCTCGTTATGTGCCGTGCGCTTTATCGTTTTGTAGTACGAGCTGCAGCAGCGAAACGCCCCTCACAAGGTAATTTACTGAATATTAACCGTCGAGAAGCAAGCTATTCAACAAGTGAACGCCCATTGAAAAACGTACCTGGCCGCTTTGGTGTTAAGCTTCTGGGCTTCCCCGAATTCAAATGAGAGAGAGAAATAATACTGTTTGACTCAGTTTTAGGTCTATAATTGTAGTCTATTTCGGCTTGTTTGAATAAAAAAATTGGTGTTGTAGAAGATAAAAGAAAAAAGGAATGTTACTTTACATAGTGAGAATTGTCGGGAATGAGCCCTCTTTGAGAATATGTAAACAGTAATTCTAAATTTTGATAAGGAAAAAAAATGTTACAGAGATGAACATTTTCTAAAACAGGTGAGGCGAAACTATACTGTCTCTCACACTCGACACCATAAGTTACCAATAGAGCGTAATATTGTCTTAAATATCAGATTCCTTTTTTTTTTACATATCAATCTTCCCTCTCATTCAATATGTTTGTATGTTTGTATGAATATATTTAATTATCAGTTGTTTTTTTAATTTTGGAAAAAGCATTATCTCAAAATTAAACCAGAAAATAATTAACTCTGATCATTTTCATGAAAAGATTTTCCTACTGTTTTCAATGTTTATGGCATCAGTATTTGAATTCAAAATTATAATTTCAACAAAATGTTTAAAAAACCATAATTACACTGGAGTTGACAGAATAACACACAATACTATAAATAATTATCAAACCTATTGAAAAACCTTTGACTCACACATTCAACTTGTGTTTATTACAAGCACTATTTTCACAAAAACTTAATCATGCTATTGTTAATCTGGTGATAAAAAAATGTGAATAATTATATTTCAATTACGTATGAGTTACGCCTCACCAGTGAAACATGAATAAAATTAGAAACATACTCTTCGATTTTAGTATTTTTTGACAATTATTTATAAGACGTCAATTTTGACAATTGATTATAAGGTCTAAAATCATGTAAAAAATGAAAAGCACACGTAATCATTATCGTTCATATGAGATTTAGATCTAAATTTATCAAAAAATCTTGACGCTAATTGTTGTTCAATTTACTATTTGGCTTGATACAAATAACTACACCGCTTTTTACTGCAATTGATTTGCTTCCTTTCATAACGATACATTTTTTGTTGTAAAGGTGATGAGAATTCAATATCTTCTCCCGTTATTTAACCAATATCAGTTTAAAAATAATACTTTTATGAAATGTAATTGCGTTTGGGTTTCTGTTATTTTTATTTCTAATTTCCCCCTGCTCGTAGAGTTGGAAGCTACCAATTAGTGAGTAACGTGTCCATCTGGCGCGTTGAATTTTTTTGTTCTTTAGTTTTAATTTTTAGAAACCTCATGGGTCAGTTTTCAGTGGTCCACGAGATTGATTGATGGGTGATATTGGAATTCCTTTCGTTATTTCATTGCATTCAACTGTTAGAGATTGACAGTTCTGATATGAGTTAAATTATCTTTCCCGGTGTAGTGCCTTTTTTCTTAGTAGATTTCATAGAAATGAAATTATTTCACAAGTAAAATGGAATCGTTTAATATTTCTGAACGAACTTTGCCGCATTATTTTTTTGGTTATAAAGAAGAGAATTTAAAAAATATTAAAATCACAATGAAATAACAATTTAACCTGTATTTTTATTTGTACTATACTTATTGTAATGCAAAATTTATTTCGTGTCTGTTGACAAATAATATAGGTGGAAATATGAAGACTTTTTTATAAAAACAAGCATATGAAAAAAAATCACATTACATGCAGATTGCCATAATATAAAGATTCGCGTTGTCGAAATAATATGTGCAAAAGAGTTCAATAGTTAATTACCACAACGAACACACCAAACAAGAAACCTGGTAGTTATATCTTAAGGTCTGTCCAATAGCAAGTTCTCGCTTATTAACTCCAATGATCAGCTCTTACAGTGTTATCTTTTGACGTCCTATGCACATTCACAGCCCTTTGTTAACAGTATTGAATGTATCGTGGGGTGAGATACGATACAATCAACTTTCTTTGGACCCCAAGGCCAGCAAGAAGTGCGTACGCCATTTATGATGTGCGCTTGGAAGTGATTCATTATGATAAATTACCTATGAGATGGTAAAACACGAGATGAGGGAGCCGACGGGGTGGCGAAGCACATTAGGAGCCCGGGGCCTGCTCCTTGCTACTTATTCGTACGCGTGCACGCTCTTGTGCGTGCCATCGATTACCTGTCACTCAGTTTGCACCGCCCGCTGCTCCTTGTAGGCAGGCGGGCGGGCCAGCGAGCGGCTGGCACGGCGACTAGGTGGGCGAGCGGGCGGGTCATTGATTCATTGATTTTTTCGTGTTTCTGGGCGCGTCAACTGCTTTGGTCATTAGTCCCGTTAGTGTAGTGCATGTTTTTTCTCGGAAGATGGTGGTGATCTTCCCCCGCTGGGTGGCGAGATCCGGCGCCGACCTACCGTCGGCTAGTGGGGTTTCCCCCTAACCAGGACTCTCCCACCAGCGAGGCACCAACCCAGCCGGAACAAGCTCAAAGCTCCCGACCGGTCTCCCGGGATATGTGGTAGTGTAGTGCATGTTAGTGTACGTGTGTGTGTGTGTGTGTGTGTGTGTGTAAGGGGTTACGATAGGAAAAGAAAGAGGAAGGAAAGATCGCGCGCGGTCCGTGGCCCGTTTCTTACGATACCGGTGTTGATGGGGAAATCCACGATAAACTACCGATCAGAGCAGCTGGCCGCTAGAATTCTCCTGCAGACTGCGACTGAATTCGACGTAGCTGAAAAGCTAGTGTCGAAAATCCTGCCGCCGTGGGGAGTGGGAACCTAGAACCTCCCGGGCAGAGGCACTGCAGTGACATCAGTTGATGCACTGAGCTACCGCTCCTGGTCGGGCGGGTGAGGGCGTGGTGGGGTTAGGTGGGGATCAACGATGGAGCTGGTGTGCCACATGGCACTTACAGAAGGTGTAGTAAAAGAGGAAGTGAAAATGGAAGAAATAGATGGAAAGAAAACAGTTGAAAGTTAGGGATATGCAATAATTCAGACCGTCTGAGATGGCACCGTTGCAACCGCGTTATTCTGAAGCATCGTTGACCCAGATGATCTAGATTCCGAGACCTGACAAAGCGGATTTTTGACACTATCTACATAGCTTAGTCCAATTCAAGCACTGACATAGGGAAGTTCTAGCAGCTATCTACTCTGGTTGGTTTTTTCCCGTAGTTTGATTACCTGTCACGTATCAATACTATGCGAATTCCTGACCAATATCCATACAAATGGATCACGGACCGCGCGCGATCTTTCATTTCATATTTTTTCCCTCTCTTCTCCCCATGAAAACGGATACACTAAAATGCAATACACCACCGCTCATACTGGGAGACCAGTTGGGAGCTAGAAGTTTGACCCGCCTAGGGTGGTTTTCTGCTGGTAGGAAATACCTGGTTTCCTAGTTGGTATTATTTAAAGAAATATATATTTTTGTAATTTTTGGAAAAACAAATTAATACACCAAAATTAACTTTACGACGCATTAAACAATGCAATAATCACTATTCATTGGAAAAATGTGAAGAAAAAAATTACAGTCATTTTTGAGAAAATGGCATTTGAGCGTTTCTGAAAATTTTGAGCTTGTTTCCACAAAAAATTGCTGAGGTACCGAGAAACTTTATTTGACACTATTTAAAGCACACGTACTCATTAATAAATTAATGTGAAGAAATTGCCTCTAATGTAAGTGAGAGACAAGTTAAAAAATTACATTTTTGTAATTTTTGAAAAAGAAAAGGAGTACAGCAATATGGCGTTTTTATGTCATCGTATAGGGTATGTTTGTCACTAATCATATACAAAATTTAAACAAAAAATTTGGAGCCGATTTGAAAAATTTCATTTTTGTATTTTTTTTTAAAATTTCCAATATTGCACGCACTATTGCACGAAAACTACTGAATTTTTTTAAAAAGTCTACATAATCTTAATGAAAGAACGATTTATGGACAGCACATTTCATTTGAAGGAAAAATCATTCTTCAGTTTTATAGTTGTAGGGAGATGCCCACAAATATTCAAACTTTTGCAATTTCCGAAAATTCAGAGTTAACCGTGAAAATGTAACTTATGCCACCTTTATAAGTGTATTTTACTCTATTCCTACGAGAAATAAACCATTGGAGCGGTTTCTTAGAAAATTGGGAAAATGAACGGGGGCTTCACGCAAAGTACCCCGAAATTTTAAAGAATGTTTGGCAAAATTTCATAACTTCAACTAGATGCAGATAGACAGGGGATTCGTCAATTTGGAGAAGATCGTACGAATGGTTTAGGCGCTAGGAGCGTTCACAGTCGGACAGATGGACGGACGGACGGACGGACGGACGGACGGACGGACGGACGGACGGACGGACGGACGGACATTTTACTTCCAATTTGTTTTTCGGCATCAAAGGGGATTAGGGATTCAAATAAGGGATTCTGGCTACACCACGTATTATAGTATTTTTTCTCTTAATTTAGAAACTGATTTTATGCGGTTTTTCGTCACCAGAGTCCGGCAATGAATTTTTTTCCGCCAAAAATCCGCTTTTTTTCGCGCAGCATTACATAACTTTGTCTGTACTACGTATATTACTACGTATAAACGTACGTATACGAGAAAGTAAAAATATAATGAAAATACGTTCGATTGAATAGTTAAATTCTTGAAGAAACATTTGTTGTCAATTGGCGTGTACGTTCATTTAACATTAGTCAAATCCGAAAAAAAAAATCATTTCAAAAACATATTTTTAATTAGGGAAGAAAAGAATTATTTTGAAAATTTAGCTTTCATTTTAAAACTTTATTTCAACATATGATTGTTGTATTATATACTGTTTTGTGGAAAATATGATTTTTATCTTACTTTTCCCAGCATAATTTGATTCTCGTAATATTGCCTCTAGATGAACTATTACCTATCGTTGTAGAAATATGGAAGTGACAAAGGAATTGTATTAAATTGAAATGAAAATTCATTTTTGGTGAAATTGCAATGTCGCTTTGAAGTTTCGTTAAAAATCTAATTTATATTAAAGGTTACTGCTGTGCTATTTCCTGACGTTTGAACTCATTCACCTATTAGAAACTGCATAATAAATTAAACCTTTTTTATATTACTAAGAGAAATTAAAAGTGTCATGAGTTCTATTTTTTTTTTTGTTTTTCTCTTCGGGAATGAGAAATTAAACAATGTTTATTTGACATTTCCCACACTTACTTTTTGCCATTTTCTAAAATTAAATATTCGGAGTAACATTTTTCTATAAAAGAGTATTTTAAAAAAAGAACAACACTGAGCATTGACGTGAATAATTCCATAGTCAAGCAATGCTCAAATCGCCGCCAGAAGAACTGTCAGAGCTGGTTAGTAAGCATCATTAATTCACATCCTGTCGAAAGGAGCTGTCGATTTTGGTACGGCTACGTCGAGTAAAGACACTGCCTGTGTGGAGTTCGATACGCAGACATTCCTGGAAACGCATTAATCATTGACTTGTCTCACTCTTTGATTACGCACCGCAGCCTCTCTTCCCTTCCCTTCCCTTCCCTTTCCTTTGCGCTATAATGAAGCGCATTGTTCATCTCGGGACGCAGGGGCACGATGTTTGCTTTCCGGCCGCGCTACTAAACATAAAGAACGTAAACGACTTTATGAATAAGAAGCCCTCCTTTTTATCATGATGGGCGCTGCGCGTGACCAGAGCCCCCTTGAAGAATTCCCAGGCCGCGGACGAAAGCTCAACAATTATTCAAGGGGCCGGGCACCGGGGCAAACGGGCCGCTGACGGAATGGACGATGAACCGCCTCGTTTGCAAACACGACGCAGGCAGGAGCTGGAGCAGGCTGAGAGCGCGGTGGGTTGGGGCTGGCTGGGGCAGGGGGGGAGGGGGCGGGGCGGCGGCGGGGGCGAGTCAAGACAGGGCGTGCCCGTCTGCGTGAGCAGCCCTTCTTTAGCCCCTGCACTTCCTTGTCGAGAGACAGTGGAAGGCGTACTGGAGCACCATCTCGTCCTGGCGTTCCTTCTCATCAAATATGCAGTGGTGGTGCTTGTTTCTTTAAATTAATTATTTTAGTTCGCTTTAGAAACATCCGTAGCATTAGCATCCACTATTGATTTACACCAGATAATTTTATAAATAAGAATAAACAGAAATACAGTAACTATAATATAGTAACGAAACAGTTCAGAAGAGGCCAATACAGTACAGAAAAAGAGTAAATTTACAATAATTCAGATCAAATTTTCAAGACCAGCAATATTTTGATAAATTAAAATTGACTTGCAACCTTCAATTGAATTAAATATTTCATTAATTTTGTTGAATTTAATTTAATTCAATTGAATTAAATTGTTCATTAAATCTTTCATTAATAATGCCAAGATAGTTGCTTAAATTTTGAAGGCTTAAACATTCAAGTACAATGTGATACGTTGATAACATTCCTCCATATTTTGGGCGTGTGGTTGGGTCTTTTTTTATTAGATGGGAGTGAATGAGGCCAATTCTTAATTTTGGAATAATCACTTTTTCTTCTTCTTCTTAATGTTGTGTTTGGGATATTCCATTCTGTAACAGCTTTTCGTACAATATGAAGTTTGGATGTTGAAACTTTCCACTGGTGATCCCAAAGCTTAATAATACACTTTTTAAAAGTTCTTGTATAATCATTTAAAGAACCATTTATGCTGGTCAATTATCAATAAATGGGTTGCGTTTTTAGCAGTTAAATGAGCCTTTTCATTTCTAGTGATTCCTTTATGGGAAGGGAATCATGACAGTATAATATGAAAATCTGTTCTTTTCTTTGTTGTAAAGATTTTGAATGTTTTGAATGTTTGGAGAATCTATTTTGGATAGCTGTGAGTGTTGACTTGGAGTCAGAAAAAATGAAAATGAGGGTGTTGTCTACATTTTGGGTGCTGTATTCAATTGCTTCCATGGCAGCCCAGGCCTCACAAGAAAATATTGAGAGGAAATCTGGAGGACGGCATGATATTGTATTTGATGATGTTGTGGAAACTGCTGTACATCCACATTTACCGTCGCATTTTGATTCATGATACTTTTGATATTTCGCATTAATGAGCATTAATTGGCATTCAGAGAATTTGATGTTGAAATTGGAAATGAAGAATTGTTTAACTCCAGATCTATGTTCGGAGTGAAGGTTTCCCAATGGGAAATCGGGCGTAGTTGTCTTGGGAGGAGAGGTGGTTTTTTAATATGAGAATCTTTCATAATCAAGTAGTCTTTTTCGAAGGGGTCTTGGAAAATTTGGACGAAGCTGATATAGTATAGTATATATATAGTGACATACCAATAGGGGGACATGTTTATTACAGTATATTCGTCGTAAATGGGCGAAATGGTTAGGGCAAATAATAAGAAATATGGCGCCTTAGTAACGACGTCGTGGTTGTTGTCAGGATAAATAAACATTCATCTGATCGTGGAGGTGACGGCGTGATTAGGAGGAAATATAAGAGATTTGTGGATTGGTTGAAGAAGCGTCGACTGATTATTCAAACGGACGTTTGGGCATTTTGTCGAAATAAAAGAAAGGCGAGGCATTGTGGGTTTTCAAAGGGAGGATAAAATTCATTCGGTCGCATGTTGTGACGGTGAGCAGTTCGCTCGTGAATAGATTAATATGTGGATGTTAGGACTTACGAAAATTTCGAGGGTCTACAATACGTGTTGGGACTTTGAAATATTTTCGTGTGGTAGAGCAAGAATCGGACTTGAGGGACATATTCGGACTGTGAATATTTTCGTGGCAGAACCAGAAGTAAACTTGTGATACTTCTAAGGTTTGGGGAACGTGTCGAGTTCCGAATATTTTGCTGTGTATCAAAATAAGACGGAGTTTTTTCGCGAGTGAACTCTAATCATTTTTGAACTTATAAATGTATGCGATTCACAAACGATATCGGACTTTGCATATTTTCTTGCTAGAAACGGAAGATAGAACTGAGAGACTTGTTTGCTGTGTAATCATAAAAGCACTGGATATTTAGACGGTGAGAACGGGCATCAGACATAATATAGTGGAGCTGGAACAAATATTCGAGTAGTGCGAAGCGGGGAATCGGCGGTGTTCGTTTTTTTAAGAAGAGAAGAAGATTCGTGGTAATTGGACTTCGGGACTTCGGAGCTTCAAATACAAGAAGGGAAGGCGTTTCTTCGAGGTAGCACCAATCAAGAGCACGCGAAGACCAGAATCGTCGTATAAGGTTCGAACCAGATCATGACTAAGAAAGTTTCTCAATGTAAATGTTTTTTTCATTTTGATTTGCTGCATTGATAAGAAATTAACATTAAGTTTCTCTTCAAAGAAAGATAACATAATTTTCATTGGCCAATTCAATCTAATAAGTAGCTAGATCAAATAATCTCTGTTTTCAGATTCCTCACCATTCTGTATAGATGGCAGATCGGGTAATCGGCTATTAATAGATAATAGCGATTATTTCTGACGTGACCCATCGACCCAGCTAGCGGGATAATATTCAGTTTTTATCAGAGTAATAATAGTTAAAATATTATCGTAACCTTTTTCCTGGCGCCCATGTTGTTAGAAATTTGGAAACGGGTTACGACAAATCGCCCAATAATTGTAACAGGGGTATGTTTCAATACGTATAAGTGTTAGAGCGACTACTGCTGTATTGATTTGATGGGGTGTTTGTAGAACAAAGTCTTGAGTATGGTTGTCATGGTTTTTCTGTGTGTCATAAATGAAGGGTTCGAGTGCAAAACACGGTAACCTATGGTTGCGAGATATGGGAAAGTGAACATTTTTGGTGGAAGGAATTTACGTAGGGTACATAATGATGTCAACAGCTGGGGGTCAATTATATGCCATTATTTGGACTATTTGAGAATAACACACTTGGGCAGCTGATGGAAGCGTACAAAAATTTTAATTTAAAATTTTTAATACCACAAAAATTATGACTTTGAAGTTTACTTTCATTTTCATCCGAACCCTTCAAATATACCTGGTGGGATGTTGCCAAACATTAACAATTTTATTATTATTTTACGGAGTTTCTTGATATAAATTACAAAGAGATTTGAAATCTTCATAAGTTTAGAGGAAATTTACATTTTAAGCTGCATACATGACAAAAGATTAATAAAATTCTGTTCATAGCAAAGGCTGGCTGTGACTTACTCGGAGAAGTTTAATATGAATGTCTCTTTGATTACTTCTGATCAAATCAGCAGTATTCAGATATTCACCATAATGTCAACATTTCAAATGACTCAAAAGTGTAAATAAAAAAGAATGCGCCTGATATATTTAATGTATTGAATGCACCATTCACAATGTCCCTAATGTGTAAATAATTAGTGAATACGTTAACAAATAGATTAAAAATACTTTTTGAGACATTCAAAAACCATCTGATACAATTAATACACACTCATTTACACACCTGTTGTTACATTACATACATGTATTACGTGTTCTTTTGTATTAGAATACCCAATAAAAAAGTTTGCTTTCAAAAAAGACCACAAGTGTTACTCTCCCAATATATATATATATATATATATATATATATATATATATATATATATATATATATATTTTGGGAGAGTATTACGATATAGAACTACGACCTATGTTCACATTACTTAGAATTCCACGCTATAAACGTTCTGCATTCAGAAAGTATATTTATGTGTGTGTGTCTCTATCTCTGTTTCTGTGTGTGTGTTTGTTGTAGTGGTAATCTTGCCTTGAGGCCACACGGGCGGGGGCGTGCGTGTTAAGAGGCCCCCGCACTCCAGCGGCGCCCGCAATGCGCCCGCAGCCACAGCGCGGCCGCGAGGCGGCGGCGGCCGCCCCCGCGCCCGCCCGACGAACAAGGCGACATCGCTGTAAACACGCTGCCGCCAGCGCAGACGCCAGTCACGGCGCGCGATGTGGGTGGCGCCGCCGCCACACCCCCTTCCCCCCGCGACCCTGTCACCCGCGCTCCCACCTCCGCCGCACTCTCGCAACCACGGTCCCCGCCCAAGATGCTTTCGCTCTCCCATCGCCCCCGCCGCACTCTCCAACCACCGCCCCCGCCGCGCATCTTCAGCCACTCCCGCTCTCGCTCTCTCTGATTCTCTCTCTGACTCTCTCTCTGACTCTCTTTCTTTGACTCTCTCTCTGACTCTCTCTCTGACTCTGACTCTCTCTCGTCTCTCTCTCTCTGCTCTCTCTTTCTCTCTGACTCTCTCTCTGACTCTCTCTCTCTCTGACTCTCTCTCTGACTCTCTCTCTTTGACTCTCTCTCTGACTCTCTCTCTGACTCTCTCTCTCTCTCTCTCTCTCTTTCTCTCTGACTCTCTCTCTGACTCTCTCTCTTCTCTCTCTCTCTCTCTCTCTCTCGTCTCTCTCTCTCTCTCTCTCTCTCTCTCTCTCTGTCTCTCAAAGCCAACAATGTTGCAGCTGAGACCGGGAGAGATGGCTCAGGGCATAACTGATGTCACTGCAGTCCCTCTGACCGGGAGTTCCTAGGTTCGAGTCCCGACGGTGGCAGGATTTTCGACACTAGTAGCTTGTCAGCTAGGTCGAAGTCAGTTGCTAACTGAAGGAGAATTCTAGCGTACGGCTGATCTGTTCGGTAGTTTTCGTGGTGTCTCCGATCAACATCAGGCGATACCGGAGCAGTACCCTAACAAACAGGCCACGGACCGCGCGCAATTTCTCCTACCTCTTCCTTGTCCTATCCTCACTCCTTACACACACTTACACTAACATGTACTACACTACCGCACATGCCGGGAGATCGGTCGGGAGCTTAGAGCTTGTCCTGGATGGGGCGATGCCCTGCTGCTGGCAGATACCGGTTTGGTGGAAACTCTTACCCTGTAGCCGACGGTAAGTCGGCGCCGGATCTCGCCATACAGCGGGGAAAGACTACCCCCACCTCCCGAGCAAAAACACAATACTACACTTACGAGACTAATGACTGTGGTAGTTGACGCGCCCGGAATCTTTATCAATCAGCAACTCTAAGCGGGATGTTCTAAGGTTCCAGCTTCGACGAGGTCAGGAGTTTTGACACCATCTACATAGCTTGGTCAAATTCAACGGCTGGGTGGAAGAGAATTTTAACGGTCACCTACAACCGACTGAGTTTGCTTAGAGCCAACATGGATGCAGTGAACCTGAGACCGGGTGATTTAAGGTCTGAGTCTCTACGAAAACAGAATTTAGACATTATCTAAATAGCGAGGTCGAAATCACTGGCTGTCTGGAAGAAAATTCTACCGGTTGGCAGCTCTGATAGGTAGTTTTCTGTGGTTTCATCGAACAACCCCAGCCAAATGCCAGAGAAGTATCCTAACAAACAGGCTACGAACCGAGCGCGATATTTTCTACCCAGCGTACACGACATTCTCTTTCGTAAACTCTCCCCTCAACATTATCCCGTACATTTTATAATATTGAAATGAAGTTCACCAATATATTAAAGTATGTTAACTCAGCTTAATGAAACTATTGTTTGCATTCTTCTTCTTCTTCTTCTTCTTCTTCTTCTTCTTATTATTATTATTATTATTATTAATACATTTCTTCTCGTAATATAGTAAAAAGTAGTAATATAGAGAGATACAGAGATACAGATATATGGAGATATAGAGATATAGAGATACAGAGATATAGATATACAGAGATACAGAGAGATAGAGAGATACAGAGATATACAGAGATATAGAAATATAGAGAGATACAGAGATATGAGAGATATAGAGATATAGAGATACAGAGATACGAGATATAGAGGTATAGAGATAGAGATTAGAGAGATAGAGAGATAGAGATATAGAGATTAGAGATATAGAGATGTAGAGAGATAGAGAGATAAAGAGGTAGTGAGATAGAGATAGAGAGAGGGGGTTGCTTCGCACCCACCGCGCTCTTCTTCGCAACGGCAATGCGCTGGACGTCAGTACACAGCGCCCACGTCGTGATGTGGGCAATGGTACACTCGTGCGTAATAAACTAACTTATAATTGAGTACACGAGTTCCAGCGGTTCCTAATACTTCTCACTGAACACCACGTCACTGTGTATGTGAGGAGATGTGGAATCGTGCCGTACGTACGTCAAGGGCTTCTAGTTAGGGTTTCTGATTCCAGGAATGCAATTATACGCCCACGTTTTCTTGAACCCCGGAATACGTTCCCCCACTCCTTTGCCGACATTAGTTGAATTAACAACAAATGATGGCAACGAGAGTTGTAGAAAGAATTTGATAACCAGAAATGTTTGCTCCTGTGTAATAGAAACTATTGTGCACCGAAAAACTAATTACAAGTTCGATATAAAATTATTTTTGTCAAAATAACCAAACTTCCCACTTCTTCCGCAACTGGCGAAGCGAGGGCTCAATAAAACGTGCGCAGATAATACAATGGGATAGAATAAAACATGAGTACTGATACAAGAAATAACTATCAAGCAGCCATCTCTTAATGTTCATTGCTTTCTTTACACATATATTTTTTTTGTATTTGTTCGTTTTGTTCCTTTACTCATTTCCTTTGATAAAAGTGCTTAGATTAGTGTAAAATGTTACTTCTTTGAAAATATCCTCTTGTTGGAGTTAGTTTAGTAATCTCGTATTATTATGATGATTTTAGTTAGATTAAGTTAGTTTAAGATGAAGTTAGTTTAACAATGCCGTATTATTTCGATGATTTTTTTTTTCAATTTTTTCAACATTAATTTTTTCAAATCTCATAAAGATAACCCATTATTTTCTCAAATAATTTATTATTTTTAGTAACGATAAATGCACTAAAATAAAAGCGTTCACATGTGTGGAGAATAAGTTTAAGACTGTTGTATTTCAATGATACGAGTATTTCAATGTTCTTGGAAAACAATACTAGATAAACTGCATCTTATATTCAAGTTTTTGTGCGTTTTCGAGCAGTGCCCTTAAAATAACTTCAGTATTTCAAGTAATTCTTCGAAGGAACAGTTGCGATATTGCGTAGTATGTACCAGGAACAGATTTAGTTTGTCCTTACCCTCCAGAGGGCCTTACAATTTAGGCCGAAACGTCTGCTTTAAATATATTTAAATTGACTGGAATCATCGTTTTTTCTTGTAATGTTTGATTTATCTAATGAATCCTGATTTATTACATTTATTTTGTGTTAAATTATGACCGACATAAATGGTTGCACTAAAATAAGATGAATCTCGAAGGTAACTTATTGACACTGGTGAATTTACTTAATGTTTTTTATTTTTAAAATATCGTGATAAACTTGTAGAGCTACGACAGCACATACTTTCTCGCGTTTTTTAAGCCTTTGCTGTATTTCGAAAAAAATAGTTAAACTTTTGAGATGCTTTTGAGAAAAAATATAAATTACTTTTTTCTCAAGCAAAAAATGCGAAAAGTCATGGTGTTTTTCAAAAATTTTACATTATCTTATTTAAAGGTCTAATTTTTTAGAACAGATTTGATTAAAAGAGAAACTAATCCATATTACAATTTTAATATATTTCAAATTTGTGAAAATACTGAAACTTGCCCGAAAATGGAACCTAAGCCATTTTTATAAGCGAACTTTGCTCTACTAAAAAATAAAGAAAGCACTTTACTTGTTAAACGACATTTGAATTACATATTTATCTTAGAGGAAAGAACAAATAAAGTTACGCCAACTCAAAAAGATATTCTTCTACAATCTAATGTATATTTTATTAATTTTCTTTATGCTTAAGGCACATGAAGAAATTAATGCGGCTCATGTGTACAATATAATATAATCAAGAATATCTCGGTGAGCAATTAAGAGTAACTCGTACATATATCAGAATTTGGCGTTGAACTTCAATGTCTCTTTTACAAGTCATTTGTATTAACAAGAGTTACACTTATAATAATGTCTTAGAATTAGATTCTAAACCCAGTGATTCGATGAAGTGTACTTAATAAGAAATTAACTAACTGTAATTTCACAATGATCTGATCTTACTATAGGAATTTCAAAGAAACTTGTGCTGCTGATACTTGTAGCCTTAAAACTCACATCAGCTGCTTCGTCGGTTGTAAACTCACAGCCAATTACTGGTAACAAAGGAAGTCCGTTACTCGAATTAACCTTGTGAAGAGGCGTAGAAGCAACTCGATGTGCTGTTACAAGTGGATGTAGTTGCTTCAGAGGGCCTTGTCCCCAGAGTAGGACAAGAAGTAGCTGTTGTAAACGCGTCTTCAAATCCGCTAGTCATCCTGTGTGGGTGGTGTCACCACTAGGGAAGAAAAGTATCCGACTAGTAAGTCGCAACTCTCTTCGTTTCATGGTTCCTTTTGCAGGGTGAAGCATTAGCATCCTTTTGTAGGGTGCAACAGGTTAACATACAGAAAAAACAAAAAATAGTTATCAAAAACGTTGCATGCACACTGCAACTCAGTGATATAGCGGTCAGCGTACCGGACTGTTGTAACCGAGTTTACAGGTTCAAACCCGATCGAAGCCGTGGATTTTAAGGGCGAAAAAATCCTTCGTACGCCTTCCTTCGGAGGGGAAGTAAAGCCGGTTGTCCCATGTAGTAGATTTACTGCATGTAAAATATCCTAAAGCCTAAAAGAAGCCTCGGAGCAAAATTGAGATCCGCTTGTTTGGTCGCCCAAGATAATACCTCCTTTCTCCGGTAGGTGGTGAAAGGAGCGTAGCGAAATTTGTATGGTTAGTCGGAAGAGCGGGCCTGATGGCCCGAGTGTCGCTACGTAAAATAAGGCTTTAACTTACTAACCGCACAAGAACAACAAATAAAATACACTACATCTTATAACACTACATTAAGTTGTACATTACAAAACAGCCATAACGAATCTAACATAATGTATTCACGTATACAAAGTACATCCGTTCTTTTCAATCCAAGAATATAAAAAAGCTGATATTTCAGCACGTGAATACAAAAATATTGATTTTAGGCGGCTTACTCCTTGGAGTCTAAGCATTACGTCAGCTGTGTCGTAAGCACTGACGCACTAAATATGAGAATTCAGAAGGTACGCGCAGTAATTTTTTATGTGTACTTCTGATTAACAATTACTCTACAATGTTATACCCAATAATCGTAATAATTTTGCACATTTATATCACATAATCTGTATGAATTGAAGAACTTTAATTTTATTTAATATTTTAAAACATGATTCATTCAATATTTCCAATGATACACCCAAAGTCACACTTTCGTAATCCTTTAAAAAAGTATCCAAATTTGGATTCCAAACCAGGAATTTCTAGATATGAAAGAATATAAGAAAATCAGAATTCTTCGAAGAAGCCACACTTATTGACGTGTTCCAAGAATGCAACAAAATAGATGTTATTGGTGATGAAGCCCTACGAAAGCTTTCCTCCGTTCCAATCATAAAATTTCTAGCACTTTCTAACGTTTCCAAGAGTGAATCGGATTTGGAAACCAATTTGAACAGACTTACTCCTATGTTGTTAATTTATATTGAGGTGTATGCAATATTAAATACTTTTTATTTCTTAAATATTATATAAGAAATTTCGGTGATGAAAGTTTATTTTCGATACATTATACGTTTTTCCTAAAACATGTGAATTATGAAGTAAGTAGTATTTAGTTATAATTGTAAAGTAGAGAAGTGTTCCAAACTTATTTAAATACGTATATTTAAGGAGAAGTAATAGGTAAATTCGAAGTTTTCTAGCTCTTCTAGAAGTTTTAACTATGGAGAAACGTCTTTATTTATTCTCAACTTGAATTAATTAAAATATTTAAATTTTAGAGTAAAATATTGTTAGAATACCCTCCTCTGAAAGAAAATATGTCTCTCAATACTTGTGTAAATGATAATCGACTTTCTCGCAAGAGTTTCGGATTAATCTCGCCGTGATGAATTGTCCCGATTGCTGCGTTCAACCCTGCGTATCCGATTCGAATCATGGGCATCCTCACACCAGGCTGTGAAGCGTCCTTGGCACCCGAAAAAGCACAGTCACGCAATCTAATAAATTCATCTCCTTGTGTTCTCGCCGAAACGCGTTGGCGTACAGCACGGAGGTCGCCGAGATTTATTCACGCAGCCGCTGGATGCGTCTTTCGTCGGAAAATACAGTCCGCATATCCTGCGAAGACCAGTGCACTGGGGACCGTGCAATCTAGCACGTACGGCTTCTACTAGTTTCCGAACGAAAGCGCAGTCATTCTGTATTCCGCTAGCGAGTTTCTTTTTATCCGCGTCCCCAATGGAGGTCCCACAATGTATGAAAATTAAAGAAATGTATGGAATTCGCAATGGGAAGGTATTTTCTCTCTCATCTCGGCAAGTGAGATTTCACCATTTGCCCCTAATCCAATCTTCGGACTCTATCTTATCCGGCCGATTACGCGAGTAATCGAAGCGGAAAATTCATGTTCAGCCGGTTCGCAGCGCGGCTTTCGCCCGGCTGGCTGCGGCAGAGATCCTCCCCGCCCCGCCCCGCCCCCTCCGCCCCACGCCCCCAATTCTCCCGTCCCCTCCTTCAAACCCTCCCTGCCGCTCTGTACCCGCTCACTTCCACCACCACCCGCACCCACACGTAGCAACACTGGGTAGGCGTCACAGTGTGTCTAGGTGCGGGAAGGTAAAAAATAATACGATTTTTATGAATATATAACTAGAGGAAAGGATTCAAAAACTGCTGCAAACAACGTATTCCAGTCCATTATTGTTCTATTAGTAAAGGAAAATTTTCCAGCATGTGTTCTCTGTGTCCCAAAATGAATTTTGTGCGTGTGAAATATGTTTTCCCTAAACCGTTTTAATTCTATTAGGAAGGGCTGTAGTGACTTTTCTCCATATCTTGTCTAAAAGAACAGTTTTCTTAATATGTATTTCATTTCTTGGCGACCAAGCTCTCTTCTATAGACATCTTTCACCGTGTTCTGCTTTCATTCTAGTTGTAAATAATATTTGTTTCTTCATCTGGATGCAAACAATCTGTAATGTTTGCAAACAAAACTTATGTTGAACTGTTATGAAAACTATTATGAAATAATGTGTTGTAGAGTACAATTCTATTTTTGGTTGGGAGAATACTATTAATGACAATAAATACTTATAATCACAATGAAAATATACATGAACGCAAATGAAATAATATATTCTCTTAAATTAATCTCTTTTAGTTTTGTATGTATTAATAAATAAAATTAACATTAAGCTATGAAGTAATAAATGTAATTCAGGAATAGTAACACAGAATTTAAAAAAAAAAATTCATTTCAGGTAATGCACTATCGTAAGGACTATGAAGAAATTGTTTAAATTATTAAAATAATCATCAGTGCATTTATTGTTGGGTAGTAGTTATGGCTAAATATGAAAATCCCTTACAATACATAATAATTGTTATTTATAAATAAATGTTCGCCAAAGATATAGGATGAACAACAAGCAGATATAAAACATTATATTTAAGCAAATTAATAAATGAAATACCAATATTCTTTTTCAACTTCCCCTCAATTATTGCGTTTGAAAAGACAATCACACAGCAAGATCTATCTTACTTAAACAACGGTTGCTTAATGATTTGTGATTCATGACAACAATAACATTTTGTTAGAATCGTCGCGTTTTCCCAATTTTCTGCAGTCCCTTTAATTTTTCGGTGTTTCCATTCGTATGCCCGCGACGAAAACCACATCTTCCGACTGTGCGGGGAACCGAGAAACTGTTCCTCGCCCCTCCCCGCCGCGTCCCGCCGCGCCCCGCCGCGCCCCGCCGCGCCCCACCCCGCCCCGCTTCGCCCCACTCCGCCCCACCCCGCCCCACCCCGCCCCACCCCACCCCGCCTCGCCCATCCCCACCCAGCCCCGCCCATCCCCACCCAGCCCCGCCCAGTCCCGCCCAGCCCCTCCCCTCCCCGCCCCGCCCCTCCCGCCCCACCCCACCCCAGCGACTGTCTGCCCGCCGCAGCGCTTAGGGGCTGACCTCCATCCCCTGCGGCGCTCCCCGATGCCTGTCTCGTCTCCCGCCCCGGACCCAGGGCTCACCGTCGCCGCTTCCGACCGCCCTGGAGCTCTGCGTCACCGACACCCGCCGCCCCGCCCCGCCCCGCCCCGCCCCGCCCCGCCCCGCCCCGCCCCGCCCCGCTCCGCCGCCGTCGCGTCGCTCCCTTCACCACCTCCGCCGCCGGCGCCAATATCCGGCCTGCCCTGGCTTGCCCGCCCCCAGCTCACGGCCTTGTGGCACTCCGCCCGCGGCCCCGGCCGCCCGCTCCCCCGGATATCGCCCGCCGCGCGCCCTCCGGCGTCCCCGCCCACACCTGCATTGCCACCCGCCCTCGCTCACGACGCTTCCGTCTGGTCTTTCGCCAGAACTATCTTCAAATCAGGGTAGGTTACAAGACTTACTACTTTTATTTCCTTCTTATTACTACAAATTGCTGTTGTTATTAAAATTTTATTGTTTTAATTCGATTTCGTTCATTTCTACAAATGGATCCGATTATTATATCAATATTTCGTCATTCAGTTAGGAAGTATAACACTTGAAGAAAGATCGACAGATGTAGTTCTCGCGAGCTAAAGAATATCAACAAAGCATTTTAAGCAAAAAAACACGTTATAATTAAACAAATAATTATTAGATATTATTGTAATTACTTTTATTGAAACTCTAATCATTTTAATAATTATTGTAATTATTTTTATTCCTGATGTTATACTTGTTTACTATCAAAATTCTATTATTCATCCATCTATGTACAATTACGTAAACGATGTATTATCCTACTTCCCTTCGCTCATATCTGATAACGAAAACCTTAAATAACAACAACAAAAGAAACATGGAAAACTATTGAGGTGAGCAGCCGTCCGTTAGAATTCTCCTTCAAATAGTGGCTGAATTCGACCCAGTTATCCAGCTGGTGACGAAAATCCTGTCGGGACTATCGCCACTGTCCGGACTGCAACCCTCTGACCTCCCGGTCAGAGGCACTGCAGTGACATCAGTGGATGCCCTAAGATACTTCAGCCGGTAGCGGTAGCTCAGTGCATCAACTGTTGTCACTGCAGCGCCTCTGACCGGGAGGTCCTAGGTTCGAGTCCTGACGGTGGCAGGATTTTCGACGCTAGCTTTTCAGCTAGGTCGAATTCAGTCGCCGTCTGGAGGAGAATTCTAGCGGCCGGCTGCTCTGATCGGTAGTTTGCGGTGGTTTCTCCGATCAACACCAGGCGAATGCCGGAGCAGTACCCTACCAAACGGGCCACGAACCGCGCGCGATGAGTCCTTCCTCTTCCTTGTCTTATCCTCTCCTCTTACACACACACACTTACACTAAAATGCACTACACTACCACATATTCCGGGAGACCGGTCGGGAGCTTAGAGCTTGTCTCGTCTGGGGCGGTGCCCCGTTGGTGGGAGAGTCCTGATTAGGGGGAAACTCCACTACCCGATGGTAGGTCGGTGCCGGATCTCCAGTGGGGGAAGATCACCGCCATCTCCCGAGAAAAAAGAACATGCACTACACTAACGGGACTAATGACCGAAGCAGTTGACGCGCCCGGAAACACGAAAAAATCAATCAATCAATCTAAGCTACTTCAGCCGGTTTTCCTTCTCGAATGACATTTTAGTTCCCTCTGACAGTTGTTAGAAGCCTGGTTGATTTTCACCGTTCAGAAAATCTAAATCTAATAGCAATCATGAAACACTTTTTTTACACTGCCTCTAACGGTCTTCTTTGACCCTGATGACATATATCTCTGGTGACCTTTTACCCTTTCCTGGTACGGTTTTTCTGCGACGTAGATTCCTAAATTCTCTCTGCGAATATCCGGAAACGTGTTTTCCTGCGAATAACCAGAACCTTTCTAAAACACATTTCAGTTTCACATTTTTATTTCTTTCAGAAAATCTGCCTCGTATCATTTTTTCTTTCTTTTCTCCCATTTTTAGCATGTTTTCTTGAAGTTTTGTTACTCGCTTTTTATAACGTTATTCCTCTATTACTATACTTTATTACATTCTTCTTTTCTATTATATCTTTTTTGTCTTTAAATATTGAAGAATTCCTTCCAAATATATATTTTCAGAGTGATATTTTGTTATCTTTGATACGTTTCCTTTCCTTTTTTAAAAAAAATATACTGTCAAACTCTTCCTCCTCTGTTTCCTAACCAATCGCCAATACACCCATACAAGTGTGAAAGTGGATGAACTATGTTCATCCACTTTCTGTTTACTTCGAAAACAGATAAACTGGCAAAGGTGACCAAAGGTGACAACGGGCATTAATAGATGTCACTACATTGCCTCTGACCGGGGAGTCCTAGGTTTGAGATCGAAGGCAGGGTTTTCGACAGAAGCTTGTCAGTTACATTGAGTTCAGCCTCTGCAGAGAAGAATTCTAGCGGCCTGCTGCACTGATCGGTGATTTTACGGGGTTTCTCCGATCTACCCCAACAAACGGGCCAGGAAACCGCGCGCGATCTTTCCTTCCTCTTCCTTGTCCTATCCTCACTCCTCACTTATACACCAACACTCACATGCACCACGCTACGATACTTTTCGGAAGACCATTAGGGAGCGTAGAACTTGTCCTGTCTGGGGCCGTGCCCCGCTGGTGTGAGATACCTGGTTGGGGAAAATATCTTCAAGCCAACGTATATCGGCGCTGGATCTTGCCAGCCAGTGGGAATAGGTCCCCGCTACCTCCCGCAAAAAAAAACCTCTTACGGGAAAAACGTCCTTAGCAGTTGAAGAGCCCGGACACATTATTTATCGAATTAATCGAAAACCGCGAGAAACTATGAGGAACAACCAGTGCACATTTTCATGTAACTCGGAGTATTTTCCCTCACTACGTTACGTACTCTAAGTTAAATAATGAACAAGAGACACGAACGTATGTGACAAACTTTGAAAAACAAAATTAATATTACTTCCTGCGTAAAAGAAACCCCATCTCTTAGTGTTGTGAATTGTGACATGAGCTTGTTTCACCACAATTGAAAACGAAAACTATTCGCTTTATTGTGATAAAAACGTCTCTTTGCTTCGACTCCCCTTGTCCTCCCAACCATTTCATGTATTCTGTCCTCTCCATCCATCGATCTCACCACTAGATGACCGCCACCATTCCCCCTCTATCGTTTGCAATGACCTTCCCACACCAGCGCCCCTCACCGAAAATTACTCGCCCCACCCTCGTAGTTAGGGCGCGCGCCACATCGCCCGCCGTTAAGTATATTGGTTTTGCTCCATGGGCGGCGGTGGCGGCGGCGACTGCAGAAGGCCGTGGCAGGCCCGCGCTCAAATGGGTTTAATTTAAAATTCGGTCGTCTAATTCTGTAATTATGGATTGTTCCTAATACGCCCTACAATAAATGTTTATAATTTTCTTTAATTTCCTTTGGAGTAGTTCTCACACATGGCGAAGTTTCAGAAATACGGAGATTCTGGGGGAAGATAGAGGCTACAAATGTTTTTAGGCTTGTATGGAGTTTTTTGTGCGTCGAGAGGATGCCTACGGTAATTTTCCTTTCGCTTTAGCTTGGGTTGATGTTAACACTAATTTTCATTGGGGGGTAAAAAAGTAAGAATATTTCGTTATAAAATGATTAATAAGTCGCAAATTTATAATGCGGGGACAGAAGCAAAAAAAAAATCAGAAATCAATGGATGTATCCAACTTTTTAAAAATAGTATTTCCATATTTATCTCTATTTCTTTTATAAGCACATATAGCATTCAAGTGTTCTTAATTTAATAAAATGTTTTATTGTTTGAAGTTTAGTATTTTATAATTAAATGGGTATTATGAAATCCTGTTTGGTTCCTGATGTAAGTTAATGAAAATTAAATGGAACATCAAATAACATGCAATTTTAAAGAATAGTGTAATCAAGTATTGATCAACTGCAGAATGCGAAAGTTAAATATTTGATGTGTTAATTTTACTAATTAAAATGATCCAAACTAAATCTGTATTTGAATACATTCCTGATATTGCAGCATGCTATTTGCTTTAAACTTGTGATGGGCAGTATTAGGAAGATACTTATAAAATGGTTACTGTGTGATTTAGTTTGTCGCAGAAAATTATATGTATCACAAAGAAAGAAATATATGATTTATATTTTTCTAGCTTAAACTGTGCCAATATCGCGAATTATGATATGGTGAATTATTGTTGTATTGTTTGGTGAAAATATTTCTTTACTAGGATTCAAGTTCAAATATTTGTGACAGCCTCCTACGGAATAGAGCATCCTTCCAAGATAGAATTGAACGTTTATAAAAGTCTCAATTTGTAGATTATTGCAGGAAAAATAATTATATCTCACACATCCAGGTTTTAAGAGCATATGACGAATCATTTTTGTTTGTGTATTGGTGTTTTGTGTGTGTAACGTATATTGGGAGTTGAATGCGCGCATAACTTTCTTATATCATAATCTTTGAAAGTGTACCTTTTTCGTTTTACATGTGCTTCTGTCACCCCTGGGGAATAGTTTCCTACACAGAACTCTCGTGGAGTTGTGTGTTGATTATGACTTATAAAGAGTACAAAACCGTCATCTCCCCTTAGCGTATTTTATATCGAGGGCATTTTTTGTTATTACCTTCTAATGGACGCTACGTACATGATTTAATTGCGGGCGTATTTGAAAATGAGCAAGAGTCACTTAGTAATTCTCATCAGATAACCTTGCCTGAAAAGTGTTTCATGGGGTGATGAGGGCATGAGACAAGTTGCATTGCCCCGCGTAATTGTCTCAACATAGTATCAAAGTTTCCATACGTATATTGTGGTATTACTTTAAGGATACTACTAATTTTTCTCCATAATAGAGGTTATTATTAATTTTTCTCAAAGCTTCTCGTTGTTATACTGTAACGCATATCATCCAGTCTAGATCTTCCAGTATATCTATAGCTATGAAAGCATACTACCATGTGTTTTTAATGATATCTAGAATGTTATTAGCTTATCATCAAAGGATGTCATCACCAACCAGAAAAAGACAGGAAGCATTTAAATAATAAAAATTGATATATTGCCCAAAATATCAATACGAAAGATCAATACTCTTACATAAGTTACCTTCTTTACTAATGGTGTCCATGTTCCTGTCTCACTACTATCGGATGTGTGTAATTCGCAATTATGAACCAACAGATTGAAATCCTGTTGGGATGTTTTCCTTTATTGCTAAGAACAATTGTACTTCACACACTACTATTCTTTCCTATAATGAGATCAAATTGATGCGGATTTAAATCGAACGAAAAAGGATTTTATAAGTCCTGCCAACCCCATTTGTTTCAGATATTCATCTTACATCACCTCATTCGATAGCACACAGATTTTCAGTCATTTTCATGAAGCCATTTTTACCCACAGACACAAATGTGTTGGTTTAATCAGTAGAGTATGAAACTGGATTGTAATAGTAGATAAATCTATCCAGCGTGCAGAGGAAACGATTGCGCTAAAAAATACATTACTTTTCAAATTACATTCAAATGAACTATATAATTGCCTTGAATGGAAAGAATGAAGGAATAAAATTACACCTCTTCAAAATAAAATTTTACAATCATCTTTATATTAGCATGCTTATTTAACTGCCTATTATAGAACTATTTCTGTTTAGCACGTTCTGTTTCCATGTTTATCGAGAAGCTAATGAATTTCAAGGAAAGATGACATCTACAATGTTCCTTGGGTCGTACTCAATCTGATCTGTGTGCGGTCGTCCGCCACGTGATTAAGATTAATGCTGGTGGGGGTGGGGGTGGGGAGAGCGGCGCACGTGCGATGTGCGCGTTTGTTGCGTGCAGCGTGGTGCGTGCTGCAAAGCGTGAATCGAGCGGCACACTTCCGACGCCCCGCCTGCTAGTATTGTAATTTCCGTAGAGAACGTTTGTCATATTAACCACGAGCCCGAAGAAATATAAAGGATTATTTTCATTTCTAATCAACGAATAATCTCACCTAAGCTTACTGAATTGAATTATGTTACATTTGAAAAACATGACGTTTTGAAATATTTTCGCCATTTATCGCTATACGAACTATCGTTTGTTTGGTTGTTTTTAGCATCGTGTTGGGCAATTTAGCTGTTTAGTCAAATAATTTGTTTATGCACTCGGGTATTTCAATGAATAATATCCTATAAAGGAGCATTTTTTGGACTTATTTTCCGCAAATATTATCCTTTTTTAAAACAAAGTTTTAGGATTATTCATTTCAGATAACGTCCGAATTTACGAAATTCACATAAGGTTCATCATAAACATTAGAATACAAATGTCCCAATACTCTTTGGCCTCATATTGACTGTCAGGGCAATGTGTCATCTTTCGCGAAATGAATACTCTGATTTAAACGAACATTGTAGTTAATCGTAATTTTTACAAAGTCGATCAACATGATTTGAATCGTAACTTCGTATCTTGTTGCAATATTTGATTGGTTATTAAACTCGCTCTAAGGGTCTCGTTTGATATTTCTCTAATATTGTAGTTAGATGCTTTTCGTTACTATTGATTCCCTAGGGCATTTATCCAGCCGACTGCCGGTTACCCCTTTCGACCAGATGGGACGCATATTCGACCATACACTAGACACCATCGCTCTGATCTGGGGTCAGCAAAACGCGAGGCCCTCCGCGACAACACATACGGGAGACACAGAGGACAAACAATCATGCCACCGGGAATGGTAGCTCAGTGCATCAACTCATGCCACTGCAGCGCTACTGACCGGGAGGTCCTACGTTCGAGTCCTGACGACGGCAGGATTTTCGACACTAGCTTTTCAGCTAGGACACTAGCTTTTAAGCTAGGTCGAATTTAGTCGCTGCCTGGAGGAGAATTCTAGCGGCCGGCTGCTCTGATCGGTAGTTTTCCGTCGTTTCTCCGATCAACACCAGGCGAATGCTGGAGCAATACCCTACCAAACGGGCCACGGACCGCGCGCGATCTATCCTTCCTCTTCATTGTCCTATCCTCTCCCCCTTACACACACACACTTACACTCACATGCACTACACTACCACATATTCCGGGAGACCGGTTGGGAGCTTAGAGCTTGTCCCGACTGGGGCGGTGCCCCGCTGGTGGGAGAGTCCTGGTTAGGGGGAAACCCCACTGGCCGACGGTAGGTCGGCACCGGATCTCGCCATTCTGCGGGGAAGATCACCGCCATCTCCCGAGAAAATGCATGCACTACACTAACGGGACTAATGACCAAAGCAATTGACGCGCCTGGAAACCCGAGAAAACCAAACCCAAACCAAACATTAATGCCCCAGGCGGGACACGATCCGGCCACCCTTCGAACCGATGCCCTGAGTCCGTACACGCTCTTTGCCACCTCGGCCATAAAGGTCGCCCTTCTCCTTACGTATTCCGTAACTATTAATGATTCAGATCTTTAGAAACACTATAAAACCAAGTTGCAAGACGGAAGGTTAAGAGCGAAACAAACTATACGACAAAAAGAACACGCCTCCTTGCGAATATAGCCAAATCTGCAACATCTATTCCGAACACGAACGACTCATTGCTTCTTCACCTATTGAATACAAAAAAAAAAAAAAAATTGAAAAAAAAGTCCGTTGCCTGCGTACGCCCACGCAACCGTGCGTCCAATGTGCGTGCCGCAACGGTGGCCGTCGATTCGCGCGCGTCGACGCACGGTGACCGCCCCCTCCCCTCCTCGCCCCGCCCCCACCACCTCCGCCGCCTATCAGCTGAAAATCGTCGCGAGGCGCCGTAAAAAACGTAATAAAGTTTGGAGCGACTTCTGAAAAAACCGTCGTCGCCGTAAATATCGGCGGCCTGGAAAATTCCATTTCGAAGCGCCGCGATTCGCGCCGCGCCCGCGAGCGGCCGCGCGGAGGAGGAGTGGGGGGGGGCGGGGGAGGGAGGGAGGGAGGGAGGGGAGGTGTCGCCCGTCAAGGGCGTCGACGGATGACAATTTTGCCGTCGCCAGCGCCCGTCGCCCGTGTCAGGCAAAAGGGAGACGCAGCCGCGGGGGATGGGGTTGAATATGGGGGAGTTTTGAGGTGAAGGGTGGTGAGGTGGGATGGGGAGGGATAGAGGAATAGGGGCCGATGGGGAGAGTGGGGGTGGGGGAGGGGGGGGGGTGGGGGTGAGTGGGAGAGGTGAGGGCGGTCGTGGGAGTAGGATAGAAGAGGGTGGGAATTGGTTAGGTGATCGAGTGCTTGTTATTCAGAGAGGATGAGCGGGAAGGGCGAGAATGAGCTGGAGGTGTGTGTGTGTAAGCAGGTGTGTCTGACAGTGGGAGAGCGAGTCAATAGGAGGGTGGGGAAGGGGTCGGAGGTGCAAAGTTGAACGGGAAAAGTGGCCGACCGAGAATGGGTATGCGAGTGTGAGCATGCGAGAGTGAGAGAGTGGGCATGCGACAGTGGGCGTGTGAGAGTGGACGTGCGGGAGTGGGCCTGCGAGAGTCGACGCGCGAGTGGCCGAGCGAGAGTGAACGTGCGAGAGTGGACGTGCGAGAGTGTGCGTGCGAGCGCAGGGATGTCTGAGTGTGCGTGCGAGTTGACGGGCGAGAGTGCGTGCGAGAGTGGGCGTGCGAGAGTGTGCGTGCGAGAGTGGCGTGCGAGAGTGGGCGTGCGAGAGTGGGCGTGCGAGAGTGGACATGCGAGAGTGTGCGTGCGAGAGTGTGCTGCGAGATGGCGCGAGAGTGGGCGGGGGTGTGGCAGCAGACACAGGCAGGCGCGGGCGGGTACTGGCGGACGGCGGCGACGGGCGCAGGCGGGCGCGGGCGGGGCGGGCGCGGGGGTGGCGGCGGGGCGGGCACGGGCGAATTGAGCTTTTCGAGTGCAGCCGCCAGTGGTGCCATTGAAGCATGTGCTTACGTGGAGGGTTCCGTGTCACCCTCTCTTGATTAATTCCTCCAACGCGATTCCAGGTGGCTGATCCGCGAGGGAGTCGGGAGTTGCCGGAGCGGGAGACCGAATTTGCGTGGATTTTAGGCCGCGAGGAGTTTTTGACAGCGCGGGCTTGCGCAGTCGTTTTTCGCTGCTGTTGAATTCGTTTCGACGGCAGATGCTTTGCCTGTGGCCAACCAAAGCTGACTCGCTTCAGAAATGTGTTTTGCAGAAAGTCGCTTGTACGTTGTATTTTACGAGGTAGTATTTACGTTACTGAAACCTTATAAAATGCAGGAAGTAAATATTTTTCAGTTAATTTTATATACTTTTTTCGATAACCCAGTGATTTTTGTGTTTTGTCAATTCATGTTGAAACGTTTTTCCGTATTTGACGTTATCTTGAATCTAATCTATGACAGGGTTCTTGATTTCATATTTGAAACTTAAATAAGACATTTATATTTTACTAGCAATGTGACTAGATGCTGTAGCTCATGAGGGCTGTTGATGTGTTTTTTAAATAATCAAAATGGTCGTTTTGGTCTCTGTTACAACAATCTTTGCTCATTGTTTTTGAAAATTTTAATACCTCCCAAATTGACTCATTGCATTTTCTTTTAAAAATGAGCTTTTGTGAAATACCAAATCATGGGATAGTATTGTCAGAGTAAATCCTTCTTAAATGCTGGAAAGTTGAAAGGGCAAATCCAGAGTTTTCTAATAATTCTTTTGCCAATATTTATTGAACCAAGGAACATGTGGTAAAACGTGCCGTATTACAGATATATGCTATACTTATGTGCTTAGAGCAATTCTTTCTTAAATTAATTGTACATTTCTTAGATTAATTGTTCGTTTCGAGAAATGCGTGTTAACTTTCTTTACATAACTTTGGGTTACAAATGAAATTAAGCAATTGTCAGGGATTTATAGTGTTTTATAATATAATAATAAAATTACAATAGCAGCACATTCTTTCATTCCTCTTTAGAATTAAATTTTTTCCATACTACATTTTGATTCTTTACAAACTTCGAGCTTTTACTAACATAGTTATGTATATTTTTTCGGAAACAATAATTCATCTTACATTTAATTTATTTCTTATCATTGAAAACTGAAAAACTCAAGGTTGATTTGGGTTTTTGATTATTAATGACTTTACCCGACGTTTGTACGAAAGCTGAGATTTCCAACTCCCGACTGACTGTAACAAAAATACAAGAAAAAAAAGGAACATAAATTTATTACTATTAGTGCGATGGTTTCTTTTCTACATAATCGCCGTAAAGATTCAGACATTTGTCTTATCTGTGTACCAGGTTTTGATTCTCTCTTTGTCGCACATTGCCGCCACTGATGTGAGATGGACCTGGAATTTACTTTGAAGCTTCTGATTGATCTGCGAGCTGTAGCATCCTAGCCAGTTCATTTCCAGTAAGAGATGAACCGTCGCTGAGTCGGGCTATAAGCCGAATCGTCAAGCACAAACCATCTGCCACAGATGTTTGATTACAGTGGCAATGTAAAGATCGTTGTTTTCATGAACGAGGACATCTGCAGAAGTCGGCATTCCTCATTTGTTTGGAAGCTTACACCATTGAGCTTACATAATGAGCCGAGGCTCATTATTTGGTGAATTTCTGCTGCACTATTCCTTTCTTTCTGAAAAAACCGAATAGCATTTGGAGGGAGCGTTAATCGAATCAGCCTTGTTCGTGTTCTTACGGTTGAGCTCTATTGGCGACATGGTGTTAGGGATGGACGATTTAATCGAGATTAGTACAACAATCGATTATATTTATACGATTAATCAAAAAATTGCAAGTAATTATTTTACACCGATTAATGTACACATGGATTAATTTTTCCGATTTTTAGCTCGATTATTTTTATTCAAATATTAATTTTCAATACGAACAAAGTATAGAAGTACATCTCTACTTTGAACTTAACCAATTGAATTCCTCGTCTCTCTATGAGATTGATATTATATAAAAATGGTTTTGTAAAAGATAATATTATTTATTTTGTCATTTGTTAGAAGAAAATAAAAGAACTGAGATTTGTTCGATTAAGTAGTTGCATTTTATTTATGAAAAAACGTGTGTATTACATTCTTCATCATTTAATTAAAAAATGTTATTGTGATTTTAGTTGATGAACATGCGTTTTCAGATTTCATTAAAATAACATCTAAATTTGACTTAAACACAAAGTTTAATAAATAAAATTTAAGAAGTCAGAAAATTGAGAATGATTCGCATTATCGTGATAAATTTTCTTAAAATAAGTTAAGTTAGTAATCAATTCATTAAGAAAAAAACTATCAATTCATTAATTAAATTATAAGAAAAGTAAAGTATTTTCTGATGCTTTTTTTATATCAACGACTATATTGACTTATCCAATTTATAAGACTATTTCCCATCAACTTGCATGAAACATTAAAAATTTTTTGTGATTTTCTTTTGTCATTCTAATATAAAACATTAGCTCAATATTCATTATTTTACTTTTATAAATTTATTTTTTTTCTTTTAAATCGTTTTGGTGTTAAGTAATTAAATTCAAGTTGTTTTAACTTATTATTAATTACGCAATTGATGAGCGAAAGATCTCCATCTCGAACGTGGATTTGGTCAAGTTTCCCGGCGATTCTTTCACGATAACACACAACTTTCATTCAGTAATATATTTTAACAGTTCCAACTTACTTTAAAAATTAAACATTGTTTGACATAGCATGTTAATCTGGCTACCTCCAGTGTAATGGCCAGGCAGTTCACATTTCACCTCTGAGAACCGGACTTCAAATTCGGGTCGACCTATGAGGGAATGGTAGTCTTTTTCTTCTTTGGTCTCTAGTTGACGGCTAGTGGAGGGGGCTGGCCCCTTAAGCAGTCTGTTGCTGTGAGTGCCGCTGGACTTGGGTCGTTGAGCAGGACTTGCTTACAATTCTGGCGGTTTGTGGCTTCGTCTTTGGCATCAATGATGTTGAGACAGCGGTTCTTCAGATCTTCTTCGATGTTATTCAGACATGTTTTCTTTGGGGTTTTCGCTGGATCTTCCACTGGGTTGGTCGTTGTCGCCAGAGGAGTTGGTACGATAGTCAACTGGCTCATTCGACAGACAAGACCGAACCATTGCAGTCGCCGTTTATTCTTCGATTGTCTCACCTTACACGAATGACTTCGTTTCAAACACGGTCGCAGATGGAAATTCCCAATGTCTCACGTAGGCATCGCATTTAGAAAACCTCGAGCTTGTTGAGGTCAGAATTGAGGAGCACTCACGTTTCAGATCCATAGAGGAGTATTAGGAGGATGAGTGTATGAACGAGGAGGAATTTTGTCTTTGGAATAGTAGTGTGAGTTCAGAGCACGTTTTCTCCGACTTCTTCCATTACCACTGTCCTCATTGTTGCATTGTCCTGTTATCAATCAAATCACATTATTGTTATCACCTACCTATTAAAACGTTTCATAACAGTTATGATCGAAAAGTTGAAAATCATGAGAAAGGATATCTTGCTTGCGCACTTCTAATATTCTCTGCTGTTAGCAAATGGGTTTCTCTGAATGCATTCATTACTTCATTACTGAGCTAAACCCTAAGTGTTCAAAGTGACTATACTTCTTCAAAAATACAACTAAAAATGTTACAAGAATGAGCAATTCAAATTGTGTGAAAAAGGGGAATTACTATTCCGACACTTTAAATGTAAAGTAGTATTTCTTATCATCAGTTGTGTTGTTTAAGCGACTGAACAATGAGGGGAAACACTTGACAGAATTGGGTCAAAGTAATAGTCATTGGCTCAGTTCTCGTGTAACCTACCTTGACGCAAAACGAAGCGTGTTCGAATATGGATTGGGCCACGTAATATGACACGCTGCCGTGACACGGAGAGATTGCATTTTCTCCTCTTTGCAAGCCATTCGTCCTACCGGCACCGGTCTGGGAGCTGTCAGCACGCCCACGAAAATTAATTAGCGATCCACTGATGAAGAATTGTTGACGGTTTGCCAAGTGCTAGAGACTAACGATCTTAATATTGCCTGTCAACTTGCCGTTAACAGCTTTAGCGGCTGTTGGATGTTTTTACAGCGTGTTCGCTCATTTAGAGCCTCTAAAATGAATTTTAAACAAGAAGAATACCTCTTGAGATGATGTAAAAGTGCAGTGTAGTGCCAAAATTTGCCAGTGCTTTGATGATTGAGAAGGAATTGAAGTGAATCTCGGTATGGGTTGAAGGCAATTTCTGTCACCTTTTCTGGCCTGGATATCTTGAGTTCCATAATAAATTAAGTATTTAAGTAATATCAGTTTTAAGTATGAGGTCTATAAAACTAAACATTTCTCCCAACAGTACTTTTTTACATCAGTTAGTCACGTTTTGATTTATTTCTCTAAAAATTAAAGTTACTAACAAATTACAATGGTAATTCAGTATTGAAACCGTTCAAATGAATAAACTATCAATGCCGTTTGGAAAAATATTTTTTCAGTAGCTTTTCCTCAAATTAATTCCACTGTGAGCGTATTCATACTTATTAATCAATCAAAGCGAACAAGTTGACATTTTTGCTCACAAATTTCGAAGTCAAAATGCAATTATGTTTGAAAAAATTCAACATATATGCAACTGCAATTGTTCTTATTCGAATGGGAAAGATTCCACGTTTCTGCGAAAAATACAGCATAGAGGTACAATGAGAGAGAATTTCGTGCTTGCATAAAAATGACCAAATTTATTGCGTTTTTATAGTATCTTCTTTTTCTACTGTACTACGAAATACCATCCTCTGACTCCATAATTTGAATAAATCTTTCTAAAATCGCTCTCACTGGGTTTGTAGACCCGTTGACGTAAGGTCAAAGAAGCTCCAAATATGGAGAAGTTAACTACGTATTATATCGATGAAGGGTTATTTTCTCGTATTGCCAGTCGAGGTTTCCTTGAAAGGTACTAGTGACGAATTTGTAAGTAATGAGGAGGTCACATCAATAAGCCCTTCGCAAAAATATTCCTTACTCTTCTCGTGACTGCTTGTTCTGGACATTATTGGAGATTCAATAGTTCAATTCAGTCAGACAATTACGATTCACTTTTCGTGCATCATTTTCAAGAAGTATGACGATGTCTCGTTATCCATAGCTTGATACTCAAAATCAAGCTTGAACTTTTTATTCTACTCGAGGAGATTGAGATCGTATATTTAAATGCAACACTTCCTTTCAAACAACCGGTTCCAGTTTTTAGAAGATTGTATCTAGCAGTGGAAAGTACACAGCGAGTCAAGGGTACCGGATCGAAGAATTTGCAAGTGTCTTCATTATTATTCATGTTGTATAGTTGTATTTTGCATTCATCTCCATTTGTTTAGCTTTGGTTTATCTTTTCCCATTTATCATATGTTGTAAAAATGTTTTTCTTACTAAGCCGGCTATGAATATGGTTACAGATTCTTTATTTCGGCGAAATAATCTGCTGTGATGTTCAAAACGATTATAGTGAAAGTAATAAATGAATATTACAATACTTCGTGCAGTTTAATTCATAATTCAAATTAAAACTACAGGTGCAACAACAACACATCAATCTTGTATTATTTGTAAAGGTTGTGAAAAATAATAATTGAACCCGCAAAAATGTTTATAACACGCTAAAAATATTTGCCTGGACTGAGATTCGAATACAGGCGCATAGGTTACACGACCAACCTAACCACTGCACCACCCCGCTACTAGGTTAAGAACAACGCTCCCAGATGGATCAAAATTAGTTGAAAGGTTTGGAAGTTTCGAGTTGAGGTGTTAAAGAAAATCAGACCTGAGTTCGGTAGTATTCTTTAGCAGTTAACATTCTTCTATTGTATGAATAAAAATAAATACAAAATTTGGAGACCTTTTTGTGGCAGCGTGTTTACGTGTTTTTTTTTTTTTTTTTTTTGTTTTTTTTTACAATTTATTATTACTTCACTCAAAAGAATGATAAAACTCTTTCTTCACACATTCTCCGTAACATCTTTTAAAGATCTAAGTTTGAAGAATAGATTTCATTAACGAAAAATCTCTTATTTCAATAAAGTAGTTGAAAATGAACATGGACAAGTTTTTAAACTTTTGGAATTTTCAAAAATTTACAGATTTCATGCTTCGTGGGGATAAACAGATCGGATGTATAATCATATGTAATGGAAGTGAGATTTCCCTTCTTAAGGAATTAAACTATGGGTACTACAACAGCGCTTACTTTCTCGCATTCTTTTAAATCTTTGCAATTTCTGAAATTCACAGAGTTCAGCGGAAATGGAACCTGGAATCAAAATATCTGTTTTATCATAGGGATCCTTGAATTTTTTTTAAATAGTTGGAGTAAATGGAGAAAATGTGAGAAATTTTGGAGAAAATGTTCTAAATGGTTGAAATACCAGCGTTGACCATAGGCCGACGGACGTTTTGCCATGCATTGATTTTTCCGTATTAACGACACACAAAACATGGACCCTGGCTATTTAATTTTCTATACGACACATTAAATAGCATACACTTCCCACAGTCGTGGTTACTATGTATATGCTAGGCATTTTCGAATCCCCTGGGTTTCCTAGACTTCTCCACGGAACCAAGAAGTTCATTTTCTGCATTTACTGCCAGCAATGCTAAATTGATCCATCGTAATTAACAAATTGTGTGTAGAGCTTAATAGAGCTTCAGAGAGCAATTAACTAGATAGTCAGTAAATCGCCTCGAGATATGAACCCCAACGTCTTGAAAGCACTGACTGTTGATCGTGACATGGCCCCAGAGGTTCCAACCACCACTGGCAGGATTTTGGCGTTGGACACTCCATGAAGTTGGGCTGCCAGGGGAATGCCTGGTTGGTACTTACCCACTTTTTCCTCCCTTTTTAGAAGGCTAGACCCATCCTCGCGGCGGAGAGTCATATCGACCACGTGGACCCCCTCCCGGCTTTTTATTACCAGGTCAGGTTTGAGTCTAACCCCTTCGGCAACGGAGAAAGCGGCTTCCGTGGACACCAGTGTCTGATTTCCGGAGTATCTTCCACTCTATAACGTTCTCTTTCTCGTCATGACGCTTTATTCTTGCTGGTTTCGTAAAAATGCACTGAACGAGGGTGTGATTAATAGTTTCTACCGCTGTATTGCACTTCCTGCAGTATACATCCTCTCTGGGCCGTCCTCTACTAATAGTAGTTTTATTGGCAGCGGTATTACATCTCAATTGGAGTGCAGTGATAAGAAGACCAGGTTTCAGAAGATTATAATCCTTCAAAAAGGCATTTCCAATCGTATCGTTTATATGCGCCTTAATCACTTTCCCTTGGGATCCCAGCTTTTCCCAGGCGGCTACCTCGTCATCGGCGCATTTCTTCTTAAATTAGAGGAAGTAATTTACTACATTGAAACGATCTGTCCACGTTTTCTTTACTAGTCCGGCAATAAGAGGCCCCTCACAAAATCCAAAGAGTGTTCATACGATATCTATTTGGTATATTTTGAAAATTTAGGTGCCACCACTAATCTCAAACTCTCTCAAATTGCGAAATCGAATTGACCATTGGCAGAACTAACGAATTATACTGGTACATTTCTCTTTAATAGCGCGACAGAGCGACACAGTCGGATTGAATTTATTATTGCTTACAAGGATGTCCTTTCCGCAAAATATTGTTTTGGTAGCAAAACGTTTAACCACAAGTCATAACATTCAAAACCTCACAAGCTTCTCTCTTGTTCCAGTTGTTCAAACTTTACAATACACTCTCGGGAATGCAGGATATTGTTAAAGATTGCTCTGTCTTCTTTACCCTCATCATCTTGATTATTATCACTTAAAAAAAATGAAAACATTATACAATATACAAAACATCGTGTGCAGGAATTCCTGAGAATTAACAATGCCGTTTTTGTAGCGAAAACATTTGAACCCTTCTAGTTAACAGGCATGAATGGTCATTGAAAACATCCTCATAATTAACAACTTGCGAAGCTATGAGAGCTTAACATACGCGAAAAACAACAACAAAATAAACAGAAACAAAGAGATTTGGCTACATGCATTTCACAAGCATTAATGCAGCCAACTTTATCCCCCCTCGTTACATCATCTACTCCTCACTTCCAGGAGAGCCAAGACGCAGCTGTCAGACCCTGGGTTTTGGGGTCACGAGAACGCAAGGTCATCCGCGGTCCAAAACACGGGGAAGAGAAGGAGCGAGCATTCCACGCCCAGGACGGGATTCGCACCAAAGCGCTGCTGTCCAATTACATGCATCAAAGGTCAAAATTCGTTTTTAAGATATTTTAATTTTTTAATTATGAGTACATGAGATATTCTGAAGGAGAAAATACTGTGTTTGGTCACCCGCTATAAAAAGGGAGATCATAAAACTATCTTCTTAAAAAAAGTATGTAAATTATCAAAGATAAGTCAGTTTTTGTAGTGATGTATAAACTATACACCAAAAGAAAACATTATTATTATTATTATTATTATTATTATTATTATTATGTTTAAACACTACAACTTATGTTTAGAATAAAATTTGAGCTTCCTTTTCAACTAAATTTCGTGTTTTTTAACTAAAAGCAGTGGGCGTTGTTGTGTTATCACTGGTTCATATAACTAGTTTTATATTTCAAACGCAAAATTGTAATAGACAATCGTCTGACGCATGTGTATCTTTACGAAAACGTTTCAGTGACAGGAATTATATGTGGTGCTTTACGTTTTCAAATTATGATGGATAACGAATTACTTGTATAGATTTCGGGAAATATGATAAATATAAAACATCACAATTTTATTTTCAGAAACATATTTACCTCTGTGTTCACAATAAATAGTGAATATATTGTTTCTAAAATTGTAAACCTCACTTATTTCATTAGTTTTGTAGAATAAGTAGAGGAAAGTATCACCCGGGCCCAATTTTTAATGCGAGCCCCTAGATTTGCTGTTGCCTAATGGAAACGTATTAAAATTGTAGTTTTAGCCCGCAGTCCAGACAAGTGGTAGTGTCATCTTCAATTGTTGCCGGAAAATCGGCCATTATTGCGAACAGTGAAAAGTAAAGCTTATTCTCAGTTGAAATGATTGAAGGCGATGTCATTGTCAATAACTACACCTTCAATCATTTCAATTATGTAAATGTCAACTATAACTCATGACTATACCAATTATTCTCAGTTGCCTGATGTCGACACATCAGTAAGTCTTCTAACAATTACATTATTTTGAAGGGAACAGTACGACCTATTGTTGAAGGGTAATGTAATTTATTTTACTTGCCTTGTAAAAATTGTATTGGCCTTTGAAATATAAACACGCTGGTACCTAACGGGAGACTCCCCCCCCCCTAAGGTTTCTAACACGGGGCTCCAATTTTTCGTCTTTTAATATAAAAATAATTAAGGTTTTTGGCACACATATCTTAGGAGGCTAATAAAAAGCAAAAGTCTACTCTGAAGCCTATCAGTTCGAGAGGTCAGGTTAAGAGAAGGAAGTTAAGAGACAAATTCAGAATTTAATCTCAGAGAGGTCGAAAAGAGAGAAGTTTAAGAGAATTCTGAAGTTAAACAAAAGGCAAAAATGAGATTCCACCTTCGGCGAGGATTCAAACTACATGTTCTCTGGCTCTTCCGAATTGGAAGTTCTACCCCGGTCATCTTCCCTCCTAGGTCAATATGAAGCAGAGTGCATGCATTGCAATGTAAACTTTAAAGCGAATAGCTTAACTACCTAGTTTAACTTAATTATGTAATAATTCAGTGAATCTTTATTATTTCGCGCAATCTAACTTTATTATTTCATAATTAAATTATTTTACAATTACAATTAATAATATTTAAATGTAAATAAACGTGGAAAATGTTTTAATTAACTTCTCAAACCTCACTTCATCGTATTGCATGTGTATTTCTGCCAGCAACTTTCATTATGCCTCTATTGCAGCGAGGTGTCATCTGCGATATGGACTATAGGAATTCCAGGTGGCACCTACCTTGAACCACTGACCTAGGACTTGAAGTATACACCAACGAATAGCTAAAATCGTTTAGATATTGCCCCTTTGCTTTGAATGCATAACATATATATATATATATATATATATATATATATATATATATATATATATAAAAATAAATAGAGATAGTAACCAACCTGGCTCACACCGGTCTGAACTCAGATCATGTAAGAATTTAATGGTCGAACAGACCAATAAATTAAGCTTCTGCACCTAATAATTTTCTTAATCCACCATCGAGGTCGCAATCTTTATAGAGGTATTTGAAATATAATGTGAAACTCTTTCACTCTGTGTCACTTTTCACTACAAGGTATAATTGCTAGGCAAAGGGAACATCTGATGGCAATGCACAGTGCTTTTGTAGGAATGGGAGATTTTGCTGCGCAACCAGCGGAATTTCGAATTGACGGGAAAAGCTTTTGACAGAGGAAAGATACGAGAGTTCAACGGTTTTATTCTCTGCCTGTAAAAAAATGGCCTACAAAAGCGATAAACAATAAACAGGATAAACAAACAGATGTAACATAATAGCGTTTGTGAACTGTCGAGTATAAGGTATGTGCAAATGAATCGATAAATAAACACGAATACAACTCTGAGTAATAAAAGGAAATATACAAGATTACATGACAAAAATCGGAAACAAGGGAGAATATTTCACATATGTAAATGAACTCTCCGAAATTTTAAAAAGAATGGCGATTATATGCGTTTTAAAATATACCGGAAAATAAGGACGCAAAATTAAATTGATCTGAAACGTTTTTCGTTTTGTTCCCTTACGAAACGAAAACTCTCTTTCCCGTTTTGTTTCGTTTCATTTTGAAACGTAAATGTTCTTTTCTATTTATTTACGTCTCGAAACGAAAAATAAGTTTCATATCATTTATCTGGTTTTTGAAACCGAAACGAAACAGTTCGGTTACGTTTCACAACGCAACGAAAAACCGTTAATGGAGTTTATTTCGTTTTGTTTCGTTCAATATCCTTGCGTGGAAAACGTTTAACAAGGGAAGCATCCGCGAGCGGCGGGGTATGACGCAACCCACTGAAAACCAGCCTACACGATCCTTCTTCCACCACAATTAATAAACCCACAACGCCGGCCGTGCCGGCCTCCGCTCCTCTCATCGTCCCTTCTGCGGCGGCGGAGGCGGCGGCGGCGGCGGCAGTGTCGCCCGGCACTCCCCCACATCAGCAGCAGCGGTGGCGACGGGGGCGGCGGCGGGTGCGCGCGCACGCCACCGCCCCGTCGCCCTCTCGGCCGCCGCGGCGCGCGCCATCGGCGGCGACGGTGGCGGCGGGCAGCACAGTCCGGCGGTGGCAGCGGCCCTGCGTGGATCCCTCGTTCGCCGCACGGCCGACCGCGGCGCGCCGATCGCGCAGCCCGCCTCGATTGCGTTCGGCTTTGACGGGCGGAGAGCGCAGCCGGCCCGGCCGCCCTACGCTGTCCTTGACGGCCGTGACGGTGTTTTGCGCGCCCTACGTCATCCTCGTCGGCCGCGAGAGTGTTTTTGGCGGGGCGAAACGGTTTCGCGATACGGGGGTGGTTTTTTGAAGAAGCGCGAAGAACCAACAAACAGACGAGTCGGCTTTCATGTTCGCCGATTCCCGTCGTGTTAATTCGACGAAACGAAAGTTAATGACCACGTCATTGTTTTTTCTTGACGTATATGCAGCGCTCTGACGGATTACAGGTCATACTAGACTACTGAGTGAACTTGAGCTACAAAGTTCAAAACAGAAGTAGCTACACTGACAGTGTGGACAGATCTGAACATTGAAGTATCTGACACAATCTGAATCATATCAGTCGAAGCTGAAGTAACCGACAGCAGATAGTGCCGATTGAATTCATCATTACGGAATCGCAAAAGCCAGCACTTGCAAAATATTTGTGACAGTTCAAAGTCTATTTTGAACCTTCGAGAGCTCAACTTGCAGCTGTGTTTATTACATGGCGCGACTCCGCCTATTTCGGGTGCAATGCGAGATTGTCTGTTGCCTCCCGCGACCCACGGAGTGATAACGTACACCTCACCAAAAGTGGGCACAGCCCATTCGGACGTCTCAGCATCCTCTTGTCAGCGCGGCGCGTCCTTGACTACCTGAACTTTCCGTCACGTCAGCAACGCTCGTCTTTTGTCGTAACAGCCTGCGACCTGTTCCGTGACCTCTGTACGTCTTCATCGACTGTCGCTACCCTCGTTTGCACCCCTCGCCGTTCGGTGTTGATTCAAGTGCTCCCTCGCAGTGAATGTGCTAAGTGATTGTGGTGCGTCTCAGTGTGGGGATTCGAGAGGGGAAATACGGGGTAACGAGCGTCTGGTTTCACGGCGAGTGGCTGCCGGACGAATTGAATTGTGACGTGAAAACCCACCTACCGTGTTTTCGTGACCACGCCCTTTTTTGTATTCAGCGGGGAACACTATGGACTACGAGTCAGAGTGTAGCACTCACACTTTGAAAAACGTGATGTTTACGTTCGGAGTTCCGTGACGGAATCAACCGGCAATAATCTAAACGTTTTATTTCCGGTTGCTCCCCTTGATTCCGTTATTCCATGCAAGGTGTGCGTCGCTTTTGTTAAATGCACTTTAGGTATTGAACTCCGAAAAAAGAACCTGAAAACGATGCAGCTGGTGGAAGTGTACGCGAGTGAGGAGGTGCTGTGTGGAGGGGTGGGGGATGAGCAAGCCCCGGCAGAGAACAAACCCGCTGCCTGCGGATTGCGAACTTCGCTCCTTCCGCCCGACTGCAATCGGACAGCCGGCGAGATGTCAGCGGTTCCAAGTTCGACTCTGCGTCTTCTTGCCGTTCTTCTGATCCTGTTACCCTTGGGTCCTAGTTGCTGCTGCGCGCAAGGTAGGATCAGATTTCAGATTATTTATTTTTGTGAGATTGCCATTTATTGCTGCTGGAACTACAGTTGAATGGAAACATTTTATTAAAATTATTTGCGTGTGTACTATATAAGATCTTGCTAATTTTAATCTATCGTTAACACACGTGCACATATATGCAAAGCAACATGCATCCACGTCCACATTCATACTCATGCACTCTCTTACATAGTCACTCGTGAATATGTCACTGTTTTTTCATGCCACCTTCCGTAACCTCTTCTCCTAATTATATTAATAATTTACGCTAGCTTGCCCCCGAACAAATGCAAACCAAGCGTTTTTTATTATTAATTCCTACAGATTAAATGTTTATACGAGCATATTAGTCAATTCATTACTCGTTGGATAATATACGCGTGTACTATGTAGGATTCGCAATAGCTTCGTACATTAAATAAATAAAAGGTGCGCAGTATCAAATTCTATGTTGTCCGGTATCGTTCTATTTTAATATTTTGTATATTTTTTTGTAAATAATTTGTATAATTTATTTTTCATGTATTCCTGTAGTTTTTCAAATAGATCTGATAATGATAGCTACGCCATTGAAAAGAACATAAAATTAAACATATATTTGATACCCGACAACACCTTTTATTTATTTAATTATTAGAAGGTATCCACCTCACTAGCGAACTTGTTAATGAAGATACGTAAATCTATATATACGAGATGGGCATACTCGCACACAAAAAATCATTCACATCAAAACTCATTCACACAAATACTCACGCTCAAACAAATTTTCTAATTTATGTGTATTACTACTATTTTAGCTTAGTTAAATCAAATAACTTTGTGGAAACTAGCACTTATAATGAAGATTTTGCGAGACTTAATATACGATGGCACATGCATGCACTCACACGCGCGCACGCTTACACACACACACACACACACACACACACACACACACACACATTCAAAAACACACATACAAACACACACGCTCGCGCAAATATATAGGGCGCATGCACACATTTCAGAAAATTACGAAACATTATTTTACGGCCACTATGGAGAAACGGTCGATTGCGCTCATTACTAATGGGAAAGTAGATGTTTTGAATTACGACACTCGTCTCATATAATCGAGTATTCCTAAAGAAAAACTAGAAACTTATCACTTAAAGTATTTCGTATAACTGATTGAAAGAAACTTTGACTAAGCATTTCAACATTATTCTGTGTCATTTTTTTGTGCTATTACGTCAGGGAGCCAGGTATGACATGCAACGTTCACCTACAAAGAAGACATAATAGTTCAGAGAATAAATACACAGGACTTCCCCAGCACCTTAAGTACTGCTAAGGCACTGAGAAAGCAGTTTTCTAATTGGCCTGAAGGAATGCTTGCGTGAGTAGGCATGTACAGCGAAAGATGTATCGTGACCTGTCGTGCGTTCTATCGATGGCGATAATGATCTTCGATAGCTTTAACGTAAGGTAAACTTCTTGGCAGCGTAAGGTGCAAGCAACGGCCCAACTATTCTGTACTGAAAATGCTACTTTTGAGGAGCAATCCAACAAACCTTCGATTGAATCCAGAAAAGAAAGTTTGAACGAAGACAACTAAATTATAGCGGACCGTATGCATAATGTTCGTCTCGTTTTCAGACGAAAATTTTGAGACAATAGTGCTAGAAAGGATTAGATTAGGACTTTTATTCACTAGCTAAAAATAATGAAGATACCACTAATAATACTGCAATAATTACAATAACAATAATAATAATAATAATAATAATAATAATAATAATAATTGTGAAGAACACGATTCATTGTTTCCTATTGCAATTTTTAGCTGATTTTGTCAACAGTTCTGGAAAAATCTTTTTAAAATAGTGTCTTCGAAGTAAGTTATCAAGACCACATTTGTAACACAAAAAGTTTGTGACATGTTTTCAGCCATTCATTTCGCGGAACCACATCGTCATTCACTTCTGAGAATATATCTGTCTATGCGATAAAAAACATCGATTTTACGTCTCAAATTAAAAGGTAAATTGGACACTTACGCGCCAACATTACCATTATAAATTTATATCTGAGATAATTCGATAAAAATGTTTTGCAGATGTTTGAACGATAGACAATTGAATATAGATATTAAAGGTCGTGTAACTCATTGGAATGAAAGAAATAGATAAAAAAAGAGAAATGCAAGTGTCACTATTTTAGAAATAAGCAATTAACATTTTGATATTATTGAATGGATAATAGTAGTTAAGTAGGGATACCTATTGTTCTCCGTTTCGATTGTACTCAAATGATTGGACATTTTCTCATGAATGAGGAAATGTATTACATTATTATGTATTACATTATTTATTTGGTATCAATTTTATCGCTTATTGCACTGCACAAGGAGAAGTTTTTACTCATAGAAACGAAATAGGTTGTCATAGTAACACATCATTTGAAGTAGTCGGGCAAATGCGAGTGCATTTGCACGAAAAAGTATTAGAAGCTGGACACAATGGAGACCGTTAATGTTGAAATATGTGAATTGCAAAGATCTCTATCACGTCGTCATGGTTACGGTGATGTGGTGGCAAGATAGTTGTGGGAGATGGTTACGGTGATGATAGTAAAGAAGGTGCAGTTAATGGTGATGAGGTGATGGTGCTAGTGGCGGCGAAGGAAGAGATGCAAATGGAGACAAAAATAAAGTATTTCGACGTATCGGACACAGTATTTTCTATATAGAAAAACATAATAAAATTTCAACTAACTTCACGTGATGACGATAATGAAACCATGGCATATCAGCACAGCACTTAGAAAATAAGTGTAGAGAAGCTGAAGTAGTGAACCTTAAATAACGATAGTTATAACACGGCGGAGCGACGAAAATTATATCAAAGCAAAATTTATAAATATTAATTTTATAATTATCTGTAAACAGAGTGTAATGTACAGCAGTTTGAAATTACTTGTAATACTGTTATAATTCATACGTATGGCATGCCATATTCCTATAGTTGCCATCTTCAAAATAAAATATGCAACATAAAAGATAATGCACTTAATAAATAAGTAATAAAGTGATATACATAGGCATTTAATAAACATAAGAATCCGAAAACCTTAAAAAAACAAGAGACTACAAATGCACCTATTAGAAAAAAACTGACACGACAGAACGTCACAGATGCTCACTTATTCGATAGACAATAGGAACCTGATGATCAAACGAAACTCCTTAAATGGTTGCATAACTAGTGAAATCATAAGCGCAACACTGGTAACACAGTCAACACTAGGAAATCAACTTAAACACTTGCATAAAACAGAACACCACCTCCACAACAGAGCCAATGACTAGAAAATGCCAACAATGTCCACCCATTGGGTAAACGCATAGAGCAGCAACCCGGCGAATACCGAAGGTAGCTATTTCTTCGCAGCAAAACAGAAATCCCGGCCTACAGTCAGAAAGCAACAGAACCCAAATCAACATCCGACCTCAATACTCGCTGAAAACAATGAAAACAAGGCAGCACGTAGGCAACAGAGCCAACAACTAGAGATCGCCAACAATGGCCATCCGTTGGGTAAATGCAGACAACAGCGACCTGGCGAACGAGCACGCGGCGGGTGTACCCACGCGGGGCGGGGCGGGGCGGGGTAGAGCGGAGGGGGGGGGGGGGGGGGGAGCGAGGCGGAGCGGGCCGGAATGGGCCGGAGCGGAGCGGGGTGGGGCAGAGAGGGGTGGGGCGGAGCGGGGCGGGGTGGAGCGGGGTGGAGCGGGGTGGGGCGGAGCGGGGCGGGGAGGGGCGGGGCAGGGCGACCCGTGACACTGATTACGCGGCCGCGTGGAACAACACGTCGCGTGCGGCGGGGGCGTTTAATCCCCATCGATCTCGCGGCCTGCCGCCAGGAGCGGTAGCGGCAAAGGCAGCCAGCGCGACGCCACGCCGCAGGTGAAAAGGCCTCGCGCCAACGCGCCAACGCGCCAACGCGCCAACGCACCAACGCACCAACGCTCCGGCAGCGGCCGCTCGCGCGAGGCAGCGCCGCGCACAGTGGGCCCGAATGACGTAATTCTCCCTTTTTTTCTCCTCTTCACTGACTTCAGTCTTCATTTATTCACCTTTTGTTTTCTATCGTGCACCTTTCATCTTCCTTCGTTCACTTTTTATTATCCTTCGTACACATCTTTTTCTGGCTTCGTTAACCTTTTGTCGTCCATTCACCTTTTATATTCCTTCGTTCACCTTTTATCTTCCTTCGTTCACCTTTTATCTTCATCATTCATTGTTATCACCCTTCGTTCACTTTTTATCTTCCTTCGTTCACCTTTATATCATCCATCATTCATTGTTATCACCCTTATCAAACTGTTATGACCGGCTGAGGTGGCTCAGGGCCGCAACCGGTGACACTGCAGGGACTTTAACGGGAGGTCCTGTGGTTCGAGTTCCGTCGATGGCAGGATTGTTGACACTAGCTATCAAGGTTAAATTCGGCCGGTGTCTGGAGGAGGAGCGGCGGGCTGCTCTCATTGGTAGTTTTCCATGGTTTGTCTAATCAAAACCAGGCGAATGTCGGAGCAGTACTCTAACAAACTAGCCATAAACCTCGCACGATTTTTCCTTCCTCTTCCTTGCCCTATACACACCCTTTACAGAGGCCCGTGGCTCTAGGTTAATTTGGGGACTCCCTATTATTCCTTTCACCGACCTCCCCCCTCAATGTAAAGACAAGTTTTGTTAAAAAACTAAACTTGTTACAACTGAGCGACATTCTCACATCAACATCAGCAACATTCCATATTATAAATATTATCCAATAATGCGCGACACATTACTCTGTTATGGCAAATTTTTGCATACAGTTTAATCATACACAAATTTATATACGTTTTTTATTTTATTTTTTGAAAAATTTATTATTAAATATTTTATAAGAACTATTGGGGACCCAAGAACATTGAAGACCCTGGGCCCGGGTGCGTTAATACGGGTCTGCCGTTACTTACACACACTTGCACTCAATGCACTCCAAGACCACACATAGGACAGCACTCTGGAGCTGAGGGATCGTCCCTGCTGGTGTGGTGCCCGCTGGGGGAAAATCCCGTAAGCCGGCATATAGGTCAGCGCCAGATCTCGCCTTCCAGCAAGAAACAACACCGCTACCTCCCGTGATAAAATATACACCACTCTTGCAGGACTAATGACCATAGCAGCACGCGAAAACACGATATAATCAATCAATCCCTCTGTTATTATCATTTGTCCACCTGTTATCTCTCATCATTCGTTATTATCGGTCATCAGTTATCATTTATTAACCGCTCGTTATCATGAATCATCCACCTGCCATCATCCATCATTCGTAATCATCCGCCACTTGTTACCTTGTATCAGCCACACATGATCATCCATCAACCACTTGTTATCGTCCAATCTCCCACCTTCTTCCTTTATTTCGCCTTTTAATCGTTCCCCCTTTACTAATCACCTTTTAATTTCGATTTAAGCCGCTTAGGTCCCATCATCCGCATTTCATCATCCATCATCGACCTTTATTGATAGTCATCCACGTGTCACCTTCTACATTCAACTTCTTATCTTTCACTCATCATCATCATCATCATCATCATCATCATCATTATCTAGGAGGATTTATTTTTCACCGTGATATTATGAGTCTTTCATCCCTTTCATAAATTTTGTACCAATAGGCGATTTTCATTATCGAAGAAGCCAGTATTCCTTCTAGCACAGGAATAAGGGCACTGGAAAAGCAATATGGCCAACGTTAACTAGGAAAACTATTCAAGGTTTTAATGCCAATTTATTGAAAGTTTATCATCGATTGTGTTTTTTGTAATTGTACAAATGAGAGGCCTTTTCCTTATATGAGGTTGTTGTTGTTGTTATTGTTCTTCTGGCCTTTGCCCTTTTATGAGGTTAATTAGATTTCTGTTGTGGCTATTGTAATTTTCACAGGAATTCAAGCCACAGATATTCTTCCAAACTGCCGAGGAATGTGTTACAGGAAATTATGTTTTGCAACCTTGCTGATTGCGACAGATAAAAGGCACTAATCCTAGAAATGAAAATAGGGCGAAACATAATTGTAACTGTAATTGGGCGACAACCTGGAAATTGAGGCTGGTCGGAAAACATCGCATCCTAAGCAAAGTGGCCAAGGTCATCACACTACAACAATCTCGATAAAGCAAAGAATCCTTCGTAGTCAATATCAGGCTGCGATATCCTATATATTTACAGACACGTGTATATGCACAGTATTCCAATTTAACTTTTTTGGATCTTTCGCTGCCCAGGGACTCCACCCTCCCCTGGGCAAAGACGGTTTACACTAGGTGGTGGTACCAACTAGTCTCTCCACCAACCGCGACGGTGTAACTCGTGAGCTCATGTCAGTCATCTTCCGAATATTTTCGAGAAGGGTAGTTCGTGAACCCATCGCGCTCTGTTTTAGACGAAGGGAATTAGACCACACTTAGACGTGAAGTTTATTTTGGAACATTGTATTGTTTTTTCAAAAATTACACAAATTTAATTTTTTTTTCAGTATCTCTCACGCCGTTATATACAAATTTCCATCGATTTGTATACATTATTGCATTTCCGAGTGTATTTGCTTCAAATGACTTAAAATGAAGTTTTTCAAAAATTCAATAGATTTCTGGAAAAAGAGCTTCACATTTCGCATTTACAGTAAAACTTAACGCCAGTTTCTTAAATACGGTTCCAAATTTTCAATGAAAATTGCTATTTAGGACAAAGTTTTAGCATTATTTAATATTCTTAAATTAATATTTCGGTTCTACTATTTGGAAACAGAAAAGTTGAGTAAAAAAGTTGAGAAAAAATGTATTTTGGGCGGCGATAGATGGCCGCTGGCAAGAGGATGAGGCAAGTATGTCGTACGTCTGTATGTGCTGAGTTGAGCGCAAAGCCAGCTTTGTCGGGATCTCTGCAGCGACTCTGATCAGGAGGCGATCGCCGGAGCTGTACCCTAACGAAAGAGCCATGGATCGCGGGCGATATTTCCTTCCTCTTCCTTGCCCTATCCTCACCTCCAACTTACAAACACTACGCTTACATGCACTACATCACAACACATGTCGGGAGACCAGTCTGGAGCTCGCCCGACTGAGGCTGCTGGTGCCCGCGGGGGAGATACCCAGAGGGGAAGTAAAGCCGGCTGTCCCATGTAGTAGATTTACTGCATGTAAAAGATCCTCAAGCCTAAATGAAGCCTCCGAGCAAAATGGAGTTCCGCCTGTTTCATCGCTCAAGATAATACCTCCTTTCTTCGCTAGGTGGTGGAAGGAGCGTAGCAAAATTTGCGTGTTTAGACGGAAGAGCGGGCCTCATGACCCGAGTCTCGCCACGTAAAATAAGGCATTAACTAACTAACTAAGTAACACAAACAAACAAACACAAACCGACGTGTAGGATCAGCCTCTGATCTCACCATTCAGTGGGGAAGGAATAATGTCACCTTGAGATCATTCACTATCATGGATCTGGACAACAGAGCAGATTGCGTGACCAAAACCACCAATCAGTCAATAATGTATGCCGCACACGTAAACTTATTCGCGCTCACTCATCCGCCTTACGGACTAACTTTGGGTTCGAATTATTCGGAAGTTTGCGATCGAAAATCATATTACCACTGCTGGTAAAGGTGTACCCAGGTTTATTTGGTAGATAAGTGGGATCAGCAAGTTTACTGCTGGTTAACTCGCCGGAACATTTTTGAAACGTCGAATCGTGCAATGTATGCTGAAACATTCTCAAGATCAAACTCTCTGGATGAATTTCTACAAAACAATATGAGGTAAACGTTTACGATCTGAGTGACATAATGAGTTGGCCTTTGAAGACTGAAAATGCCAAAAATTCTTCGTAAGGAATTTTTTCTTTTAAGTCCCTTCATTTCAATTGAACATTGAGATTTAAATAAGATTATGGTTTACAAAACGATAGATGTGAGTGTGTATGTGAGTGAATGTAAGTTTTGGGTTTGAATTAAAATGAAGACTTATTAAGTTCCCAATCATTATTATTGGGAAGAATTTTAATAATCCGTTTCATAACAGAAAATGAATGAATTTAGTTTGCAACAACAGAAAATTCTCAATATATTTTGTTTCTCCCTGGCGAGGTATTCACATGACAATCATGTTTTGTTTGCTGAATGAAGAAGTAAAAGGATAGAAACCGTATTATTGATTCCACAATTTCCAAAAACATCTATGACCTCCAATATCTAATTAAAGTAGCTTGATAAAAAGAATCTTGCAAAGACATGCAACAAATGAACACTAAACAATGAAATAACGACGAACTCAATCTTCTGCAATCTTTGAATGCTTTTAGGAACTGGAAAGTATTGGCAATCAACCCAGATTTTACAATGAAGTATGATCAATGAAGTATCAATGACCCCCATCTCGATCAGATGTTTCGTCCAGTTTTCCTGATCCTTTAAGCAAATGCTAAGATGGCCCCTTGTTTTGATTCTGGACGTAAATGGAACTTCATTTTCTGTGCACGTCTTCTAGAATTCAGTGGGAAATACAATTATTCAAATTATCGTTTCCATGTTGTCGCGTCAGGAAGTATTATTCCGATGCACAACATGGATAAGAGCCAAAATTTATTGCCTTTTGATACTTGAAAATAGATTTTATTACATGGGAGTTTTTTTCTTTCGAAAATTTAAGTAGTATATGACTTAGTGTAGGGATCACAGAATTTTGGAAATGTGCACTCAATTCACTTTTCTCCATAGCACGTCATACGCAGTTTTTAACTGTTTTTTTTTGACGTAAAATAAATAAATAAAAAGTAGGGATTAACTATCTCTAGGTTATTGTGCCGTGGCAATACGAGACTCCTGCTTTGTCCTAAAGAAACCTTAACTGTGCGTTAGTGAATCGCCGTTCTTAACCGAAGATGGCAATTCAGGCCCATAGTGATCTCGACTACCCAGGTAGGTCGAGCAGTATTCATGAGTGATTTATCTTCACTTCGTATGATACTGTTATGTCGACTTACCGCAACCAAATACAGGAACAAAAAGCCTCTTAACGATCGGCGTGTTAAGGTTATTAACAGCCTACCCTCCGTTAAGAACATTTTAAACAAGTGATGCTGAATTGATGAGAAATGCATGAGTTGAAGCTGAAGATGACGTACAAGTACACATCACAAGAAATGAAATTTTTTGTTTATTTATATATTTTCCTTAGAAGAGGGTGGTATTACGAAAAGTGTTAAATGACACGCGGCCAATACCACAAAAAGAAATCGGACTCGTTTATAATTCTCGGCTATTATCTCGGTTTACAAACTTCAACCTCGTCTGTTATTTTTCTCTATATCAGCTAAATGACATTAATAACTATTCTTTACGTCTTACTGCTCCATTCGTTGCCGCAGGGGCCCTGCGGGCGGTGCGGGTTGGCCCGGGACGGGTTGGGCGGGAGGGGGTGGGGTGGAGAGCAGGGGGGGGGGGTGGGTGTGGAGGGGCGGGGCAGGGTGGGGCTGGGTGGTTTGGGCGGGACGGGGAACGGGCAGGGGCGGGAACCGATTGGGTGGGGTGGGGCGGGACAGGACGCGGCGGTGCGCCCGCGCTCCCAGTCAGCGACCGCTTGCGCGAGAAATCGCGTCGCGTTGCGTCGCGTCGATCCGCGCAATCGACCTATCGACCTGCGGCGCACGCAGCTGTCGGGCGCACGGCCGCGCCGGTCGGACGGCGATTGATAGTCCCCGCGGCCAAGTGCGTTGCGGTGCTCCGTGGGTCTCCGGCGGGTGTTTCGGCGAAGAGGAATGTGCAATCGTTTTTTTTCGAAAACAATTTCTGTTGAACAGAGCGATGTTTGGGTGGTGATGCTTATTTCTTTCAAGTTAATATAATTGATTGATCAGGGATTCCGGGCGCGTCAACAGCTAAGGTCACTCGTCCAGTAAGTGTAGTACATGTTCTTAGCGTGGGGAAAACCGATGATCCTACATAGTGGATAGCGAGATCCGGCGTCGATTTACATCGGGTTGTGGGGATTTTTCCCACCCAGATATCTCCCACCAGAGTGACATCGCCCCAGCTGAGACAGGCTCCCGATTAGCCTCCCAATATGTGTTTGTCGTGCATGTGATTGCGTGTGTGTGTGTGTGTATGTGTGTGTGTATGTGTGTGTGAAAGGGGGTGAGGAAATGATAAGAAAGAGGAAATAAAGATCGCGGCTCGTGGCCCGTTTGTTAGGTTACCACTCTGGCATTCGTCTGGTGTCGATGGGGAAACCACTAAAATCTACAGAATGGGTCTGCCAACCACAAGAATTATCCGGACAAATGCGGAATTCGACCTAGCTATTAAGCTAGCGTCGAAAATCCTGTTACTGTGGGGATTCGAACCTAGGACCTCCCGGTCAGAGGATTACGGGGTCCTGATCAACCTTTGTCGATCTCTGAAGTTAATAATCGATTCTTCTGCCTTAAAGAGAGGGGAGGGCAACCTTTCCCTTGATGGGTCTCCACCTACTGCGTCTGCCAGTTTCTCTTTCACCGCTGGGGTTTCGTATCCCGTTCGGTCCAAGTGGAATCAATAGTAGATAAAGCGGCAGGATTCTGTCATTTACCTTAACCTTCATTCATCTCACCATCTCCATGCTCATTTCTCATTCTCATTACATCTCATCACAAATGCTTGGACGGACGGCCCAAGCACGTCCTCCACATTCCTCTCCGCGGGGACTTCGCCCGTCTTCCACCATTAGGATCAGAATTCAACTCCCGGGCGATCCATTTGCGGTGAACAAAGCGAACTATTTAACTTTAAAACTTATTTCGGATGGGTTATTTGTTTCCTGTGGCATCGTGAATGTGAGTAACGATATATCTTTCGATCTTATTTAAGTTGTATTATCTCAATCAAAAGTGTATCTGTTTAAAATATGTCAATTCTATAATTATTCTTACCTTCGTTTCGAAACAAATCTCCGTGTAATTACAGTTCGCACTTATTTTACTCAGTTCCCTGATAACTATGAAGTTTCTGTTAAGTTATTTTATTTCAAGGTAAAAAATAACTCAGATAACATAATAGTTAACGAATTTGATGCACTCGTGGTGTGTTTCATTGTGTAGTTTTGCTGCGAGAGATCGCAATGAAGGTTTCCATTAAATATATACAAGAACGATGTTTATTCAAAGACCAGGTGCAATAGCCAAAATTCCGTATCATCCGTAGAGCGTGCCAAATGCGAAGCCGTTTCACCGTTGTCCAGAAGAAGTTCCAAAAGCAGCCGAGTCGTCGAATATCCCCTAGAGAGTTCCTCTACCATTACCTTTTGGAACTTCTCTTTGGTAAAAGGCATTTGCAAGCTTGAATGAACCTCATTACAATTTAATATTTTGCCCTAATTGTAATCCACGCATTATTCCATTCCTATATCGATTGTTTGATTATTTCGTGTTTAGGAGCGCGTCAACTGCTATGGTCATTAATCCCGATAATGTAGTGCATGATTTAATGCGGGATGTAGCGATGTTCTTCCTCCGCTCCAGCGCCGACGTACATATCGGTTTCCAGCATTTTCCCCAACCGGATTTCTTCCGCCAGCGGCCCTCTGCCAAAGTCGGGACAAGCTCCAAGCTCCCAACTGGTCTCCCAACACGTGTGGTAGCATAGAGCATGGACGTATAAGCACGTATGGGTGCGAGAATAGAACAAGGAAGAAGGAAAGATCGCGCGCGGTCCATGGCCCGTTGGTTAGGATACTGCTCCGGCATTCGCCTGGTGTTGATCGGAGTACACCGGCCGGAGAGGAAGGCGACCGTTGCGGGCCGGCCATGGCTGTCCGCGCGCGGCTGTCACGCCCAAGCAAGCGGGTAGGGACTCGCCACCGCCCCTACTCCGCAGCTTGTCGGCGGGCCGCTAGCACCAGAGGGCTATAAGAGGGCTCCGACCCGACACCAGGACAGACAGCTAGCGACGGTGTTGGCGACTGTGTTTTGGCGAGTGATTTGCGGCGTGCGGAGAGTAGTGATCGGCTACGACGACGACCTTTGCTACGGAAGAGGAACTCTCTAGTGGATATTCAACGACTCGGTTGCTTTTGGGACTTCTTCCGGACAACGGTGAAACGGCTTCGCATTTGGCACACTCTACGGATGATACGGAACTTTGGCAATTGTACCTGGTCTTTGAATAAAAATCCTTTTATGAAGTTTTGCCTTTGATTGGATACTACAGCTTGATTACTCTTCTTTTGCTGGTGCGTTAACTAGTATGGATATTGGTTCAGAAAGTGAAGTCCATTTTACGTCGCGGGAGGTAGCCGTGTTCATTCCCTGCTAGAACCTTAGCTTTGGCGGCCACCTACAATTTGGCTTGTTTTTTGCTTTCCCTTTCACTTATCTACGCGAGCGGGGCTCCACCCCAGTCGGAATAAGCTCTAAGCTCCCTACTTGTCTGATAGTGTGGTGCATGTAAATATAAGGATAATTGTAAAAGGAGGGAAGAGGAGACTGGGATGCTGTAGCCGTAGTACATACATAATTTTCCAATTAATGATCGAATATGCGACGCAAAACAACCATTCAGAGCAACCGGCCATTAGAATTCTCATTCACACACAGAGTGAAAGCGACCTATCTATGTAACTTACCGAAAATCCACCATCGATTGGAACCACAAGACCTGTCGGGCAGCGACGTTGCAGAGGCAATGACTATGCTGCGGTTGAGTCATCGCAGCCCTTTTATTTCCCTTTGAGAACACATCTGTAACTATTGAAGCGTATGTTGTGTAGAAATACGTGTTACATTCTATTAATCTTTTCCTTGTGTTTTTCGTCTGTGGGTAGATAGTGTGCTTGTTCTCTCTCCTACTTCACCATTGGGTGGGGACAAGACAAACCTTGCCCCGCCCCCATCTCCCCTCACAACCCCTTTTCCGCGCAAAGCGCTTCGACTCTCGAATCGATCCATCGATCTGCCAGATCACAGGTGTTGGCTCGGCATGCACAACGATTGGAGCTGAAGGTGACTTTCCGGTTACTAATCTGGGGAATGCGCCCTTCGACAAAGTTTCGCGCCGACGATCTTTTCTCCTGATGGGCTAAAAAAGCGGGTTGATTGAAGAAAGGAGTTTGTCATGTCGTAAAACGAAAGTGAAAAAGTAACTGCTTTCACAGTGACATCAAAGAGGCATTTTAAGTTGATGGTGAAAACACAGTTTCGATTGTTCTTTCACTTTATTCACTCAGCGGAATGGATTAGGGTCAACAAAAATCCAATACATGAAGGTATTGATATAGGATTAAATTTTATATTATTTTGACATTCTTAGAATTATTTATATATTATATTATTATATATATTATATTATATTATTATATATATTATATTATATTATTATATATATTATATTATATTATTATATATATTATATTATATTATTATATATATAAACTATTTAATACACAAAGTTACACAGAACCATAGAAAATCCAACCGTAAAAAATTGCATTAATTATTGACAAAAACTGACCTATCTCCATACGGCTGTAACATCGTTTTAAAATTGAAGTGATCACTGCCGCTCAGTATGGATTTCCTCTAATTACTCGTATTTCCTCAACTCATATTTCCTCAACTCAAGCTCCTCAATTGGTATTTCCGTCTAATCTTCGGATCTCATTTGACTAAGGCGCCAAATCAATGTACTGAACTCTCTGATTTGCGCGCTTTGCCATTCGCATTTCATATTTTTAAACCACTTTCATTGCACCATCCGTTGTTACGTCACCTTGCATCCGGTTGTTCTTTTGAATCAAAGGCCTTTTTACTCGTCACGCTTCGGAAGAAACCTTCGATAAAAATAAAGAGAAGTGGCAAAAAACATACATCGGTGCGTTAGCCCTGGGATTGCTCAACCGAAGCTTTGTCGACCCAAATGCCTCTGGTTCTACTACAATCGGTAGATAATTTGTCGTACCAACCAGATAAGAATTTGGGGAAACACTACTTTCATTAGGATTCTACTTTTCGATTTTCTGATTGGTCGAGTCTTTGCTTTGCTGTAATTGTTTGCTGAAAGGTAAAGACTACGTTGTACTCATTCAAAGAGCTACAGAACCCAATTTGTATTCTCTCCGCAATTCTTCCTTCCTTTGACCTAAACCTTAAGGCCGATAAATACATATTTATGTATATTTCCGAGTAGCATAATAAATTATTATTATTATTATTATTATTATTATTATTATTATTATTATTATTATTATTATTATTATCATTTTTTTTGCTCGCGAATAGGCCATCTTGGACCACGCAGGACATGCACTTGCACGCGCTCTGTATCATTTTATCATTTGCATGTCTTGCATGTAACTAATTAGGGGATCAGCATTAGGCAGAATTCGATTTTTATACCCCCAGGGTTGTTAGTCCTGGGGGATGGAAGATGAAATGATGATGATAATGAATTTATTTATTTATTTTACGTCAAAAAACAGTTAAAAACTGTGTATGACGGGCTATGGGGAAAAGTGAATTGTGTGCACATTTTCAAAATTCTGTGATCTCTACACTAAGTCATATACTACTTAAATTTTAAATTTTAAAAGGGAGAAAAAAAACTCCCATGTAATAAAATATATTTTCAAGGATAAGGATGAAGAATGAATTATTATTATTATTATTATTATTATTATTATTATTATTATTATTATTATTATTATTATTATTAATATTAATATTAATATTGTCATTATCATCATCATCCTTATTATCACAAATGACATTTGACTTATAAAAGAATTCACTGCGCTAGACACGAATCGTACCAGGTTCTTCCGGCATATACGTAGTTGTTTCTACATCTTGAGTAACCAAAACAGTCAACACTTCGAACTGCTTTCAGGAATTGAGAACCTCAGTGATGTTTACATTTTTCACTTCCGATCGTGACCACAGCTGTACATTTGCAGTTGAAAGGTCAAACTCATTTACTGGCGTTACTTCAACCCAAGTAGATTCGAGATCACACCGGAAGTTGGCAGATGCGAAACAGTAAACATATCCCCATGCAATTGTTAAAATTACAAGTGTGGCCAGCTGATAAAATGTAAATTATTATTATTAATATTATTATTATAAACTAAAGTTTTACTCTTCAGTTCTTTCACACTGTTGTTTAACATAAAACTGTAAGTGTTTAGCTGGGTACATTTTACACACTCTCAAGGGACAAATTCCATAATCTTTAAAGATTAGAAGTATTGAGAACGCCGATGTGATGGCAAGGCTCGAATTTGAATTTAAGCGCAAAAGGAAGAATATGAAGAACAAGAAGAAGAGGAAAAGAGCAATATATTTGTCATCTCTTTCGCTCTTTGCAGTGAATGCTTTAGTATGTCAAAGGTTCCTAAATTCACAACATTACGTCATATTTTCAGTAAATGAGAATTTATTTCAGAAGATTCTAATTTTATTGATAAAATATAATCTCTATCGTTTACAGATTACTGTACCACAACGGGAAGTGCATGCAATAATATTCAATCTAATTGAAAATAAACGTCGAACAATGAATTTTGAGAAATATTTATGATGCACGTTCAAATTTTGAAATGTTTTAGTACGATATAGTTCCGAATTATAGCATTAAATCTCGTAATTGACTTTTTTCGTTTGATTCCGTCCTTAAGTAAAATAGAACTTTATGGCTTGCATCACACACCATATATTGTTTATCTTCTGTCGGGTAACATTACTATAAACAAGCTGAAGACATTTATGTACGGTACTAGATGTCTTCAAAGTAATTGAAATGGACAACCTAGTAATTACTTTCTTTGTTTAATTTTTTTGTAACCTTTTGTGTTTCCTTTCAGCTCTTGAAATCCATATGAGTTATCTCAATATTGAAACATCACATTATAAGTGGTATGAACGTTGTGTTTTTTATTGAAATAAAAAAAAGATCGTGCCTTAGAAGGCTAGGTCTTGACCTCAGCACAATTTTCGACTGGTCATGTTTACCATTCATCATAACAAAAGTGTTTGGATTCGCATTCACATCGCTTGATTTTACTATTGAATGCACACAGTCAGTGTTGCTTTTTTGATACGTGAACATAACTAATGAATGTATACATGATATCCTCCACTACAAAAAAAGAAAGGATTGAGAAGGACTTCAATCTTGCTTCAGCAAGAACTATTTATTTTATGGAAATGTGAACATTTAATATAAAGTTTGTTTCGATATCTGAATTATGTAGTATTCTTTGCTCTGTTGGGTTATAATTACTTTTTTTTTTGCTAACACTTCTTGACACATGTTTTCTGTCATCTATCTCTGATATCATCATCAACCGTCTACATTTCGTTGCATTAATTACACCGGTGTTACTACACATCCGATTCTTCAAATGTTCATTTTCTCCTTCATTTTACATTGGCATTCAATGACACATGGTTGTTATTACTTTTCTCTAATTTTGACTTTAGTGAGAGTAAAGTTCCGTATCTTAAATTTTTTCGTCTTCTTCCTTTTCTGAATCTCTCGTGCTCCCTTGACAAGTTAATGCGATCATAGCCCTCAATGTGTCATGTTTCTGTTTTTTGCAACCACTCTTCTTCTCTCGTCTTTGTATTTTCTAAAAATCATACAAGCTTTTTATGTAAAGAAAACGCATTTAAAACATTTTTTTACAGTCACGCAAAAATTCCCACAGCCCGTCCCCGGTTCTCTCGTGTGGAGCCCCTAAAGACGGAGTCGCCGCGCCGTGAATTTCCAGCGCTCGCAGCGCGCACGGTGGCTGCGTAAAGAAGCGAGCGCATTGCTTTGCGCGCGCAGTTGGGGATGAGGCCGCCGCCCAAACCCCTTTCCTTCCTTTCCCCCGCCCCCGCCGCACTCGCTCCTGCCCCCGCTCCCACCTACGCCCAACAACACCTACATACTTGCCAGCGCCGCTGTTGCATCCGCCGCTGCCAGCGATCCCATCACTGCGCCCCACCATTACCGTCACTGTAGCCTCCGCTTTCCTATCCACTCCGGCTCCGCCTTCACGAACCCCTCTTTCCCAACACCGCTGCTGCCATCAGTTTCGTCTAAGTCACCATTAGCACCATCGCCATCTCCGTCACCACCCTCGTACCCGGCGCCGGTATCGTTTATCGTTAGTCACGTCACCACTGTCACCGCCGCCGCCACCATGTCACCACCGTCACAGTTACCGTTACCGTCACCGTCACCGTCACCGCCACCGTCACCGTTACCGTTATCGTTACCGTCACCGTTACCGTTACCGTTGTCGTTACCGTTACCGTTGTCGTCACCGTTACCATTATCGTCACCGTTACCATTATCGTCACCGTTACCATTATCGTCACCGTTACCGTTATCGTCACCGCCCATTCCCCCCCGTCACCGTCACCGTTACCGTTATCGTCACCGTTACCGTTATGTCACCGTTACCGTTATCGTCACCGTTACCGTTATCGTCACCGTTACCGTTATCGTCACCGTTACCGTTATCGTCACCGTTACCGTTATCGTCACCGTTACCGTCATCGTCTCCTTTACCGTCATCGTCACCGTTACCGTTATAGTCGCCGTTACCGTTATAGTCGCCGTTACCGTTATAGTCGCCGTTACCGTTATAGTCGCCGTTACCGTTATCGTCACCGTTACCGTTATCGTCACCGTTACCGTTATCGTCACCGTTACCGTTAACGTCACCGTTACCGTTATCGTCACCGTCACCGTTATCGTCACCGTTACCGTCACCGTCACCGTTACCGTTATCGCCACCGTTACCGTTATCATCACCGTTACCGTTATCGTCACCGTCACCGTTCCCGTTATCTGTCCCCGTTACCGTTATCGTCACCGTTACCGTTATCGTCACCGTTACCGTTATCGTCACCGTTACCGTTATCGTCACCGTTACCGTTATCGTCACCGTTACCGTTATCGTCACCGTTACCGTTATCGTCACCGTTACCGTTATCGTCACCGTTACCGTTATCGTCACCGTTACCGTTATCGTCACCGTTACCGTTATCGTCACCGTTACCGTTATCGTCACCGTTACCGTTATCGTCACCGTTATCGTTATCGTCACCGTTATCGTCACCTTCACCGTCATCTTCACCGTCACCTTCACCGTCACCTTCACCGTCACCGTCACCGTCGTTTCCACCACCCCTCCACTACCACCACCGCACCACACTGCCACCAACGCCGCCACCACCACTGCTGCCCCCTCCACCACCACCACCACCACTGTCACTCTCCCTATCACCGCCAACCCATCCTCACCGTCGCCGCCACCGCATCGTACAGCACCGCATGCTGCTTTCTTCTGTATAAAGTGGCCTCCTGCGGAGACACCGTGCGCCGAGAAAAACACTCTCTGACGCCCGGAGACGAGTCGTGATGGATGGAAGATTCTGCGTCGAAACGTGCTCTTGCATAAGCTCCTGGCGTGCGCAGCTCCCATAAATTCCTGCGAAGGAACGGTCTGTGCCCTCCGGAGGCATATACTGTTTGACGTGAATTCACCGGCTGCCTGGGTCTATTGTATGCACGGGGTGGATCAAAACGGTGTGGCTAAAGCGTCGCGAAAGATGGAATGATGTTGCCGATACGTACTACGTACTTTCTAGGAAACTCGACTGTGTTTAACGGTGTGTAAGGAATTCAAATGTTTTGAAGAGGATGTCACAATATTGAATTAAACTCTAAGTTGTGGGAATGCTGATGAGGTGTTGTTGACTTAATAGTGACAATATTATAGCGAGACTCATGATGATGGCAAAGCCGGCGAAGAATGGGTTTCTGAATATATCTAGTTAGTTGACGAAGATGACGTCAGTTATTTCTCCATTAACCATTAAACTTTAAGGTTAGTCCTTTACAAAGTCCAAAAATGTTTTGATTGAATCTGGGAGGAACATAATAAACATTCATTGAGATCATTTCTGGTCATATCAATTGACTATAAACTCTTAATAACGAAAGGCCTGAAACTAGAAGTTTCTTTGGTTGAGGAGTGTTACTTCAGAAGGTTGACTCAATTACCTGCACCAGCTGGAGACTTTTCCTCAAAATTTCAAATATTTTTCAATTTATTATTACTATTATTATTATTATTATTATTATTATTATTATTATTATTATTATACTGTTAGCGCTAGATTTTTACAATTTTAGGTCCTGGAACGTGGGCCAAATTGTTTCGTTACAAAGAAATTGGCTACAGAAATTTTATTCCAATGCTTTCACACTCCTAATTTTCTACGGAGACAATCTCAATTAACGATTTGTAGACCTAAACTTGAAATTTATTGTGGGATGTGCTTCTTATAAGCTGGTCTTCATTGAAATTATTTGAATCTTGTACATATTTTTTCAATAATTTTGATTTCACATTTGCTTAGTATTTAAATCCGAAAGCAACTGTTTCTTATTCACGTTCGTACTTATTTTCTAACTTAGGTTCAAATTTGACTTTACATTACATTAGAATATTCTTTCATTTTTCAAGTTTGGTACTCCTGGCCGTGAAATACTGTTCCGTTTGAACACTTTCAATGATATTTAACCCTTTCTTTTCAATACACTTCGCAAGTTCTTTAGATCACATTTTCCGTCATCCAAAATGTTACCGATGTCGCAGCTTCCCTATATTTGGTCCGAGTTCCCGATCCCTTCCAAACTTCTACTTTCTTTTTCGATCTCGCTATCTTCCCTCAATCTCTCCAGGATTTCAACAGGAGTTCCCCCGCTATCGAGCGGTATTTACAACCTACTCTCGCATCCCCTGCCCCATCCCCATTCTTCCCCGCTCACACTGAACGTAGCCTCTGACCTCCCAACATCACTTTCCGTGACTTTGTCCGTTCCCTTTCTCACCTACGAGTGCGCCCCGCGCCGCCCCGGCCTGCCCTGCTCCGCCCCGCCCTGCCCCGCCCCGCGCCACCCGCCACGCCCCGCCCGGCCGCCCGCCCGCGCCGCCCTGCCACGCCCTCCCGCCCGCCTCGCGCCGCCTTGCCACGCCACGCCCCGCCCCGCCTCCCCGCCCGCCTCCCCGCCCCGCCTCCCCGCCGCGCCGCCGATACCCGGCCTGCCCCACCCCTCCTCGCCCCGCCCCGCCCCGCCCGCGGACTCGCATCTCTCTCCCCTTGAAGTCATCCCCAACCCTAACTCCGGCGGCGAGCTCTTCTCCGCGCTCAGAGGAGAGCGCGTGTCTTGCGGTTCCTCGGATTCCCTCCCCGCCCACGGCGGCCAGCCGGCCGGCAGGCGGCTTTCTCAGCGGAGCCGCAGGTAGGCCGCATTCCCTCCCCCCTCCCCAAGGAGCTGAGACGAGCAGCGGGGGTGGCGGGAGGCTGGCAAGGGTGGTGGGCCTAGGTAGGAGAAAGTGGATAGGGTGGAGCGTGAACATGGTCGGCGTTACGTAAAAGTGAAGTTATAAGGAACGACTCATTGTATTAGCAATTTGTGAATTTGTCAGTTATGTGATATGTAAATGATTCATGAGAAACGTCTACTTAGCAAATATTTAAATTAATCTTTCAGTAAAATAAGAAAGAGAATTTACATTATGAGAGATCATGATGTTTAGCCGTTTCAGTTCTCCTAGAAATGACCATCTTCCGCTTTTTGTTATTTAATGCCTAGTACTAAAGCACTACAACAATTGTAAAGACTCTTATAATAAATAATACTAGTGTTTCTATATTTGATTCTCGCTATTAAGCTATAGCACAAAACTATCTGAAAGTGATTTGCAGAACTTAACAACCGTTCTTTACACGAGAATCCACTTAGTTTATCTGCTACACGAATTTGATTATATATTTCAATGTTTCTTCTATGCCAATTTAGGTCATAATTCTTCAATTTAGATTTTAATTATTTAAAAGGAGGGAAACATTTGAAGAATGAGGACAGGATTAAGGTTAAGTATGAGGTAAAAGAAGAGTGAGCAATATTGAAAGTGATGGGGTTGCCAGTAAATTGCTAATGGTAAGGGTAATGGTGATGAAGATGATGACAAAATTGTGATTACTGAAACGTTTTAGTAGTGACGACGAATGTGGCGCTTCGGATGTGGTATCGGAGATCAAGGCGACATGGACAATCATTGTGTGCAATGTTATCGATTGTCGAAGCAACGGAAGTAGAGTTTTCAGTGACAGTGACAGCGACGCTATTGGCGGCGATGAGAGTGGCAGTGCCTGGGGGAGTAGTGATGAAAGAGTTAACCATACCACTGGTTTTCTGTAGCAGAGTTGGCGTATATTTCACGAGGATATGAATGATGCCGTGACTGCTGTGGAATCGGTGTGTGGAAATAGTGGTGTCCGTAAAATGTAGGGAGCGGTCGTCGGGAGCGGTCGTCGGGAGCGGTCGTCGGGAGCGGTCGTCGGGAGCGGTCGTCGGGAGCGGTCGTCGGGAGCGGTCGTGGGTCGGGAGCGGTCGTCGGGAGCGGTCGTCGGGAGCGGTCGTCGGGAGCGGTCGTCGGGAGCGGTCGTCGGGAGCGGTCGTCGGGAGCGGTCGTCGGGAGCGGTCGTCGGGAGCGGTCGTCGGGAGCGGTCGTCGGGAGCGGTCGTCGGGAGGGCGTCAGGAAATGTATCGAGAAATTTAGTGAAATGTGTCGGAAACGGTGACGGGCCCGGTATCAGGAGCGGTAGGATGCAATGCTGTGCGTCGGGTGCGGTGTCGGCGCCGCTGGCGTCGGGGTGGTGGCTGCCTCCCTTGGCAGCTTATTCTTCCGCCCTCGCGTCGAATCGCGTGCCGCCGCCGTCACAAAGGCGCGCATTGTGCGGCGCGAGGCGGGCGCCAGGCGATGCGCCGTTGAATTCCCAAACGGAGAAAAGCGCTCGCGATGTGTTTGGGCGAAGGCGCGGGGCCGCTACACTAAAGGACTGGGCCCATTAGAACGCCTCTCCTCCGCAGACCGTCCATCTCTTCCTACTCTGCTCCGCTTCGCCTCGGCCCGCTTCACCCCTCTCCACCATGGGCCCCCCCCCCCCCCCCCCCCCCGCTCCCCGCCCGCCCCCTCCTGCCCCCCATGCCCATCCCCGCCACCACTCCCGCCCGCCCCGCCACGCCCTGACCCGTCACGATTCACACCGCCACGTTCCGCCACCCCATGCCCGCCCCCCACCTCGCCATATCACGCGCGCCCTGCCACACCCCGCCACGCCACGCCACACCCCGCCAAGCCACGCCCCCGCCTCCCTCCTCCCGCCCCTCATACCACACCACACCACCTGGGCCTCACTCCCTGCGCCTCACTGCTTTCCTGCGTCTCCTCGTTTACCCTCTGCATCGCCATCTTCCTCGTTCGTGATCTTGGCCTCCAACAAACGTCGTTGCCACCTTTCCGCCGCACTTCATCCCTCGTTTCTCTCCGCCCTCTCCTCACCTCAACCCGTCTCGGTGAGCCGTATCCACCCGTTCATTATCCACACGGGGCCGGGCGCAGCGTCTCCGGTGGCGCCTCGCCTGACCCCCCCGCCCTTCGCCGCGGCCACACATGCACCGACCACCCCTCTCCCTCCTCGCCCGCGCGCCCGTCGCTATTGTCCCCCGCCTTCATGAGCGCTCCCCGCCGCAACATCTCTTCTTCACCTCGGTTCCCCCCCTCCTCCGCTCCTCTCCCTCTCCCTCCTTCCCTCCGCGCATTGATGTCCCGCCCCTGCGTCGATGCTCTCTCCCCGCCTCGATGTCCCCTCCCCACTTTGGTGTCCCTTCACCGCCTTGAAGTTCCCATACTATTCCTGATGTTCCTTCCCCTCATCGATGTCCCATCCCCGCTTCGATGTTTCTGTCCCCATTTTCATGTCCCCTCCCGCCTCGCCGTTCCCTCTCCGCATCGTTGTCCCCTCCGCGCATTGATGTCCCGCCCCTGCGTCGATGCTCTCTCCCCGCCTCGATGTCCCCTCCCCACTGGTGTCCCTTCACCGCCTTGAAGTTCCCATACCATTCCTGATGTTCCTTCCCGTCATCAATGTCCCATCCTCGCTTCCCCCCCCCCCTCTCCCTCTACTGTAACCCGCAATAGCCAGGTGTTGCGGATCTTTCTCGTCTTCCTCGTCCTCTCCCCGCCTGGATATCCCCTCCCACCTCGATTCCCCATCCCCGCCTCGATGTCCTCCCCCGCCTCGATGTCCCATCCCCGCCTCGATTTCTCCTTCGCAATCGCCCTGCGATGATTGCCCAGCCATGGGCATCCCGCCGCAATCGTCCCACTACGAACGTGTCGCTCCAATTGCCCGTCATGGTCTCCTCACCCTTCTGCTGCAACTCACTGCAGCCAGGTGCAGGCAGATCTCTCTCGCCTCCCTCTTCCCCCCCCGCCCCGCCCGTGCCCCCCCCCGATGTCCCCTCCCCGCCTCGATGTCCCCTCCCCGCCTCGATGTCCCCTCCCCGCCCCGATGTCCCCTCCCCGCCTCGATGTCCCCTCTCCACTGGGATGTCCCCTCCACTGGGATGTCCCTCTCCACTGGGATGTCCCTCTCCACCGGATGTCCCCTCTCCACCGGGATGTCCCTCTCCACCGGGATGTCCCTCTCCACCGGGATGTCCCCTCTCCACCGGGATGTCCCCTCTCCACCGGGATGTCCCCTCTCCACCGGGATGTCCCCTCTCCACCGGGATGTCCCCTCCCCACCGGGATGTCCCCTCCCCACCGGGATGTCCCCTCCCCACCGGGATGTCCCCTCCCCACCGGGATGTCCCCTCCCCACCGGGATGTCCCCCCCCACCTGGATGTCCCCCTCGACGTCACCTGCCTGTCCGGAAGTCTCCTGCCCGCCTTCATCCCCCTCCACTTTGATGTCCCCTCCTCTCGATGTCCCCTCCAACTTCGTCCTGTCACGATTGTCCCGACTCGACCGTCCCACTACGAACGTCCCGCTCCGATCGTCACGTCATGGTCTCCTCACCCTTCTACTGCAACCCGCTGCAGCCAGGCGCCCGCGGATCTCTCTCGCCTCCTCTTCCGCGTCGACGCTGCTTTTCCTCTCCGCGCGGACGGCGTCGCCGCTTCCCGGCGTCCTTTTCTAAGCCGGCGCAGGCGAATCACAAAAAGACCGAGGGAACTGCGGTGGCCATTTACGACTCGCTTTGAACACTTCGCGTTTGATGTATTTAGTGCGCGTGATCTTGGCCGTAATTTCGCTACGTCCCAGTAAAACTCCAGAGCTGCAATCGTGTGCTGTTTCTTTGCTAGAGAAACGACCCACAAAAAAACAGATTTTTTTTGGAAATCTCGTCGTTTGAGGCATTGACTTTATTTTATATTCTACCTGTCTTTTCATACTTTCTGCGTTTCAGTACTTTTACTTGAGTAGTTATTTTCTTCTCTTTTATACCAGTGAGTAAGTTTTTGTACCGCTTTTAAAGCACTCAAAGTTCTTCAATTTATATATACCAATAAATACAACTTAATTTTATTCGTATCATCAGTAAACTCTTTGCCAAAGCAATTTTTTCTACTTTAAATACAAACTCGATCAGTTGTGAATAGTGAACAGTGCATCAGTCAAAGAAGAATTCCAAACACAATTTTATTCAATGCATTTCTTGCATTACTTCGCACTTCATTACGAAAACAGTCAATACAATGAATAAGCAAGTTTATAATTCCAAACGTTTAATTTTAGTGTGGTGGAGTCCTGAAATGTTTTAAGTTAAAAAAATCCATTTTTTCGTTAATTATTTTCCAAAAGAATTTTGTTAAGCTGAAGGAAAAAGCTTCATGACTAATATATTATTAAACAAGCTCACATTTCCTCTACCTCGTCGTTTTCCAATGGAGAAGAACATCGAGAAGGGTTATCTCGCTCGGCGTGTGACGCCGTCCATTCGTCGTTGACATTGATGGTGGCGCGAGATAGCGCGGCGTTGATCACCTGCATCGAGCTAATTACCCTCATGCGCCGCACGGCGCCCGCTGTTCCCGGAATGAATAACGTGTCGGCGCGTGGGGGATGCGTAGCAGCGCTCAACACACGAAGGAAGCCGCAGGGAAACGAGTCGGCGCCGTCCCCTCGGCACTCGTCCACTGCTCGCTTGGACGCCCTACTCGCGTGCTTGCTTGGGACGACCTCTGGTGTAGTGGCGGGCAGCCCACTTGTCTTCCACCGCTCCGACCGGGATTTAACTCCCACTCAATCGATTGATGAGTGATTCCGGTCGCGTCAACTACTGAGGTAATTTGTCCCGTAAGTGTCGTGCATGTTTTTCATCGGGAGGTGGTGGTACTCTTCCCCCACTGGATGGAGGTATCCGGTGTCGACCTACCGTCGACTAGCGGGGTTTTCCCCATCCTGGTATCTCCCGTAAGCGGGGCACCGCCCCAGCCGGAACAAGTTTTAAGTCCCCGACCGGTCTTCCGGCATGTGTGGAACTGTAGTGCATGTTAGTGGAAGTGTGTGTATGGGGTGAGGATAAGACAAGGAAGAGGAAGAAAAGGTCGCGCGCGGTCCGTGGTCCGTTTGGTAGGGTACTGCTCCGGCGTTCGTCTGGTGTTGATCGGAGAAACCACGGAAATCTACCAATCAGAGCAGCCGATCGCTAGAATTCTTCTCCAGACAGCGACTAAATTTGACCTAGCTGGATAGCTAGTGTCAAAAATGCAGCTGCCGTCGGGACTCAAATCTAGGACCTCCCGGTCAAAGGCACTGCAGTGACATCAGTTGATGTACTGAGCCATGGCTCCCGGTCTCCCGGTCGAGCCATTAGGAGTTTGTAAGGGACAATACGGGTTCTGGGCGGGTTTTGACGGGGTATTCCCGTTTTCCTTCATTACATCATTTTCCCATCTTTATTGATTCATTTCTGATTTCATGTTTCCGAGTGCGTCAACTTAAAATAAGGCAAAACGTAAAATAAAGCATTAACTAACTAATTTACTAAGGTTGGTGCAGGTGGCTCGGAGATACACGCCATTTTGCACCCGTATATCGTGATTGCCACCCTGCCCTGGTATAGTATAAGTCACAAGCATATCTGTGTCGTCCCGGTGAACAATAATCTTTTTCTTTTAATTTTGGGGGTATTTTGCTGGAAGTTCCATTGGCATGTTCAAATTTTCGGAAAGTAGGTACAAATGTTTTCTTTACATTTTTTGCTGTAATAGAAGGGTGGTGTAATGTCAATAAATTATCTGAAATGTTGAGAAATTGCAAGAAGTTCCAATTAATTTTCCAAGCCGCCCCACATCTTCATTTTTAAACCAGAGATTTCTGCCTCAACACAATTTATCAAACAATTGTGTATATTCAAATGATGTCATGCACTTTTTTTTAAAAAAAAAGAGTATTTGTTGAGAAGAACTAAGAGGAAGAAACTTATGAAAACTACGCCTTCTCTATAGTTTAATTACATTTTGCTTTTCCTAAATCGACAGTTCCTAGTAACTGGAACCAGAAAATGCCGTAATATTGTAAATTTCCCCCTTGGAATTCGAGTGAACGAGATTTATCTCTTTCTTTATTTAATTATTAAGGGATATGTTTGAATGTATGTATTTGGCTTTTTTTGGGTCGGTAATCAGACTTCGCCGGCCAGCTACCGATGTCCCCCTTGCCTGCGCCTAGTTAAAGTCCCATGCTTGGGTTAAGAGCGACATGAGGCGAACATGACGTATTCTCTTTACCGTAACTAGCGAGATCCTCCTGCTTGAGCTTTTCTTCATCACACAGGAACAGAAATTGGGACGATTTTAAAGGAAAGCTACAATTATTTTTGCCTCGACCGGGAATCGCACCCGGGGACCACAGCATAGGAAGGTAGTAAGCTGCCCACGAGTCATCCCCGAGACAGGGATGTGTTTACCTACTGTTTTGTTAAATTTCCCCATTTACGGTCCGCGTACTAACACGCGGCCTCTGTACTGCCCGTTCCTGCCGGCAGTGCTGGCACTAATGACGCCGCGGCAGCGCGCCGTCGACAGGCGGAGACCGGCCGCGAGGTGTTGTTCCCGCCTTCACGGGGTAACGATCGCCCGGTTCTGTTGATCGCCGCCGCCTCGTGACGTCGCCACGGGCGGCGCCACCGTCGCCGCGCTTGGCCGGTCGGCGTCCCGTACATTCCCGCCCCGCATAGCTGCTGAGGCAAGGTCGCGCACGGTAGAGCCGGAACCATGGTGTGAATATGTAGGCGAAGTGTTGCACGATTAGATTGTGGAGGGAGAAAAAAAGATGTCAGCTACATTGTTAGAGTTGTTCAGAGGTGGGTTTCAAAAATAGTAGTTTGAAATGACTCTACGCTTTTAGAAATTGCTTTAAATTTAATGTAGTTTAATGTTCGACTGTACATGAATTTTAATGTATCTTGCACATTAAATGAAGATTAATGTACCAGTACATTAAATTTAATGCGTAAATTAAAATCAAAGTGGATTTAACGTACGATTGTTGACTTCTTGTTTACATTAAATTTAATGTACATGTACATTGACGTTACTATACGTGTACATTAAATAATTTTTTTAATTTAATTAATTTTTTTTTCTTAATCAGTGATGGAAACAAGTCGTGCCTGAAGAATGAAATGTGGACTGACGAAAAGCCCTCAGGAGCCGATTTCGAAATTTTGAAGTTGACAATGCTAGACATTTCCGTACGAGTTGCGTACAATATTTTTTGTTAATTCATGTAAACTTATAAAAACATTCTCCTAGGATCATTCTCAACACGCAAGTCACGTTGATTCATTTCGCTTCCAGTGTCTTGTTTACTTCGTTGTACACGTGTTTTATTTACTTTGGACATGCGTACGGGAGAGTAACACTTAATCAGTAAACAGTGACCAGCAGTTGTTGTTGTTTTCATGCATGAGTGCTAAAGAAATATTGTAGACATTGAATTACTATTTTTGTATTTACATATTTACACTATTGGTGCAGCAATCTCATTGGTTAATGTGCATTTAAGTGATGAAGCAACTTATTTGTTTCCCCGAATTTAGTAGGGGAACTGTTTAAGTGTGCTTGCTAGAAAAAATGCTCGCAACCTGTTTTCGCTGACAGAATAAGAAGATGCATGTATGCAAATGTAATTAACTTTTATTAAAGGAGTTATTGTCTTTAAGCAAACATTTCCACAATTTTGTGCCATGCCGTCTTCTTTTCTTTACTTATACACTTCTTAACGTAGTTATTTGCAGCATGATCTCAATAACTGGGGATTCGACACAGTTTTTTACTTCGATAACCCGAATATACATATTTTTCCTCCCTTTTTCCTTAACGCTTCCTCCATTATTTTCTCTTTTCTCCTCGTATTCAAGAAGTCCATGCTCCAAAATGACAAAATAATTTTCACTAAAAGTTAACTATATCTTTCATAGATCAGAGCAAAAGATAGTTTGATTACAATGTTGATTTGAAAACAAAATTTACTTAAACGTATACGTATGTCTACCAATATAGAAGGAATATATTAAAAACTCCCTAAATTAAAAAATTAATCATTTTCTGCCTCATAACTCGCACGTATTATTGACATTACAACGCAAGTACTTACTGAAAAACGTTCATAACTCACGTTTTTTAAGAAATTACTTGACATCACGATTATTTTATTCCGCTCTAATCTTTCTTTACTACACGATATTTTGTTAACTTCACTCGATTCGACAAATCATTGAAAATCTAGAATATACTTCATCTGCCCCTTCACCTTTCGTCGATATATGATAGTTCATTAACGTTAATTCGATTCTTCAAATCACATGAGAACAATGAACGATATGCCTGAAAGAACAAATTTAAAAAAAATAATGTAGAATAAGCGAGGATACTGACAACGCAGGTAGTTAAAAGAAGTAATTTATTACATTGACGGACCAGATTTCGATACCAGAGCACCACAATACGATTTTTATGTCTAAAAATTGCTGATGTTTGCCGCAACTTTACAATATTTTTTTTTACTTGGTAAGTACGTATAAGCCAAAAAAAGTCAAAAGCATTTTTAAATATCTCGAATTTTCTTCATTTCTTCTCCATCTTTCCCCGCTATTCGGTTATTACTAGGGGGCGTTATTTTAATGAAATGTTTTTTTTCTTTTCACTTGAAAACAATGCCGTTTAGTACATTCATTTTATGTTTTGACAAAAGGAAATGATCCATTTTTATAGGTCAGTATTTTGCATTTTTTGTCGAAAATTACTGAAAGTAATTTTTTACCTTTTCCAGTCATTTTTGATGCATGTTTTGCTGATTTCGTCGATTTTAATGTCATTTTTAATGGTACTTGCTTCTCATAATATTTACGAGATGCAACAAATGTCCTTCACAGAATTACCCTATAGCCTATTTCATTCGTTTGCTCAGAAATTGTTTTGACAGACGTTGTGAGTATGTAATTCTTTTGACATATATCATATTTGGTAAAGGGTAAAGAAGTCTGGTAAAGGTAAAGGTCTGGTAAAGAAGAGTCCCAACTAAAAGTTTGCAAGCTGAGTTCTCTCGAACGAATGGAAGAAGTCTCGATTAAATCAGTAACGTATCTAACAGATTGAGTTGTTCATCCAAACGGGTTTTGATAATATTTTTTACGTCATTTTTCTTTGGTTTTAGTGCATTTTTAAAGCATTTTAAGAGCATTTGATGGATCATCTTTGGCGATGATGTAGATCATGAAACCCCGCCCCCTAATTATTACTATTTCTCCTCAGCTCGGAGATATTCGTAGTGCACTGCGCCGCTCTGGCAGTGGAGTGGCTGTCGTTGTGTGGAGCAACGTGTCCGCAGCCTCATCAGCGTCAGCGGGTTCCCCTCGCGGCGGCAACACCAAACCCGCCGCTGTATCGCTCACCGGCCACCCGCCCCTGGCGTAATAATGTTAATGCTCTCGCCTCGCCAGGCGATGTTTTGAAGTGGTTCCGGCCCTTGGAGGTAATCAAGGCAACGCGAGCGGGGTGTCACCGTCATTATGTAGTTCCGAGCGGGAAACGGAATTCTTGTTGCACGGAAGGGGAGAAGGGGGGAGTGGAAATTCCGATTGGAACGTGCTACGGTATTTACAGCCGTATGGGAACGGGACAGGCTGTGTTTTTAATGTCGTGTTAGAGTAGGTGCTGGAAATTGTTCTCTGAGGACTTTCTCCGTTCCGAAATTGACCGCAAGTGTCGTTGCGTCGATAGACACCTGTGTTAAGTCATTTGTAACAGTGGGCTGCTTGTCGATTTTTCACTGGTATTTTCTCTCGAGTGAAATTATGTGCTCACAAAAATATAGATGTAACAAAATGTAACTTGTTTCATGTGTAGTACATTCTCTGAAATGTAAATCGTTACCTTTTTATAGAAAAGGTCAGAAAAACTTGATCCTTGGAAATCCAAAGAAATGTTTGTATGTGACGGTTATAATTACGGAAAGTTGATATAAAATTGTATTGAATTATAATTATTACCATAAAAATTATATTGTTTTAAAATTAATATTTACCAAAAAGTTATAAAATCTTTATAACTGAAAATATTAACACGAGAATAGGTATCTAAACATTTCTTTGTTCCAAACAGTATCAGTGATGAACAAGTGTGTCTTAATTTCAACTGTTTTAGCATATGCTAGTTATTTTGCGTAGTCGTACATAAAGACAATACTGACAATACTTCCACATTACTTAACAGGGACATTTCTAGGTAACCGAAGCTCGAGACCAAGAGAGTTTAGTTATCGATTGCTTTTCGTATGAACCCCAGAACCCTATTGCATGCCGATTTTTTGAGGCTCTCTTACACACTCTTCCCTTTAATCATCGTCTAAAGGACATTTCTCAGTGGAAATTTTATATTTCACGACGCAAGTAGCAGAAATTGAATCGATAGACAGTAAAGTGGTCTTAAATGCAAATTTTGTGAATACGACGTTCGTATTATTAATAGATAACTAAGAAGGAAAGGCTTTATCTCTTCTAGGAAAATTCACTTCGAATGCCGCTGAAAAATGAGAAGAAAAGTTTATAAGTATCATTTATTTTTCTCAACTACACTTAAAATTGATTCTAGTATTTACTTATTCACGAATTCGTTGCTTGAAATAGGTATTTCTCTTAAATTATTTGTAGGTCATCATTTATTATTTTTTTGTAAATAAAATTATATAATCTGAACGCATATAACTGTTTACTTGATGTTCTGTACATAAAAATAAATTTTATTTTAAAAGGGAACACGTCGAAAATGGAACTCTTTGAATCAAATTTATGGATCGAATTCTGTGGACCAAATTTTACCGGTGATAATGCATTAGGGTAAAGCATTGAATCAAGAAAGGACAGCTGACTTTGTCTTTATTGTTATTATTGCAGCTCAATCCGAAGTAATAGTATGCATCATTCATGCACCATATGTGTCCGTCTCAGTAAATATTGCGATAGTGGAGACACAGGGTAGTGGGTAGAGAGCGTAAGTTGGTAGAGGGAGAAGGAGAGAGAGGGAGAGAGAGAATATTGAGCTATCTCGAGCAGTTTTCATGATTCTCGAATCATTCAAAATCCACCGTACATGACATTGTTTAGATTTAGAAGTTTCAAATGCCCTGACTATAACAAACGTGGATTAAGGTTTCGAATCACACATCCCTAAACTCGGAACTGTTTATAGAATTACAACTCGGCCGTTTTTAGGATTCGAAGATTGGAATTCCTCTTCTAAAAACTATTTCAGAACGATTTATTTGAATTCACTATCCGTCGGAATGGTGTCATTCTGTTGTTAATTTGGCCGAAGTGCGAAGAACGTTGTGGGGCGTGGCGATGTAAACTCCGAATGGCGTTTGGTTTAACGGTCGCACACTCGCGTCATCAGCCCGAGGCTCATACGACCGCGAGGCATTAGTATTAGCGTTGGCCGGTGCGCTGCGCCAGGAGGCGGTGGTGTGAGTGCAGCGGTCATCGCTGTCACTTCAAGTGGGAAATTATGTAGCACGCAGTGAAATCGACGAGTACGAATGTGCAGTCTCTGTGGAAGACTCGGATGAAGGCATTTGCACTACAGAGAACACGTCGCAGTCATTTCGCAATGTCAAAGCTTTTTCCGTTTCGGAGTGTTTCTGATGTTTAGTTTCGAAATCACTTCCAGTATTCGCTCGCATCGTGTATCCAGCATATTTGTGTTTTGAGGTAAATACAATCGTTTCGATGGGAATATGACGTGATGGACATATTTTATTGAAATAAAAAAGGCTTTTCCCGTTAATAAACTTCTCTTACGTTTATTTATTTTTTAAGGAAATTCGTTCCTGGCAGAAAAGCCCTAGGCCTGCTTATTCCTGAGACAATCGAACAACAACAGAAAGCTACATATCTGTGAAATACTTTAGTCTATGAATATTCGAAGAGGGGTAAAACCTACGTTGATATATAGCTTTTCATAATTTACAAGGCCAAACTAAGTACGTATGCGAATATTTTTAAATACAGTTACCGAGTTTCATTTTTTTTTTTTTTTTTTTAATTAAACAGATTATTCTTTCTTCCTATTTTTTAACTTTATAATATTTTCGTAATTGTATGGGTTATTAAGAATGACTAAGATAAAGTGGTAATTTTTTTACTTTGTTTTGGCTCATTTGCTACTGCAATTATGTCTTTCTTTGTTGCCTACCATTATGGTACGTTACTTTAATGAGATCATTAGAAGGCATCTGAGATTTGAAATGGAATGTGACGGTACAAAGACACTCTGGAAGATAAAACGTATACGATAAAAGGTTTTTTCTTCGTCGTCGTTCGTCTTCATTTCGAAATATTTCACATCAAAGTCTTGTTTTAATTCTGCCTTTTACGCTGCAATATTTGTTAAAATCAGTAGCTTGAGATTTCCTTGCCATTTATCCATAAATATAAAATATTTAAACATTCTTTATTTCATTGGCTGCCTTATTCTAATAATGTTGGTGAAATATTGTATTAATTAATATTGCTGTTCAGAAGTATTTATATTTCTGTTCAGTATATTTATTATTTCAAGTTCGACCATCACTTACATCAACGTCCTAAAAGAACAAATGATTTGTTTGTATTTATTCATTAATGTAAATATTTATTGCTATTAAATATACTACATTTATTCACTTATCATTTCATGTATTCAGCTCTAGTATTATATTATTTTTAAATTGAAATAATTAATGCTTACAACTAAAGATTGTTTACCTATCTACTACCTTATTTAAAAAATAATTAGTTATTAAAATAACTTGATTTTCTAAAGTGAAAGCAAATTACACATTTTCAAAGCAGTTGGAAGGATATTAGGAGGCCAGTCTCAGAGATAACCTCAAAAACACTCTGTATTATGTACAATTATTAATAAGGTACCGTTCAAAGTTCTGACAGGTAAAAATGCCCGACAAGAATAATGCATTTTTAAAAAATCATGTTTTGCATTATTTTATGATTATTTAACCCTTCACGCGATAGTGTAAAAAACAATTCATTGTCCATGTTAATATAAAACAATAATGATACGTACTTTATTTCCCATCCTTGAATATTTCTTTTTTTGTTTTTTATTGGATTTCTTTTCGTTTTGGAATTCCTATGTGAATTACTTACGAAAAACTACAGATTTTTTCCAATTTTTAATTATTTCCCAATACAATAATATAATGAAACCTCACTGAATGTTCGAGTGCGTCCTTCAGTAAACTTTGCTGCATTGGAAGGCCGTTCAGTTTCCCGGCGCTTAATTTTCGCCGCGATCCGTCAGTCACGGTAGATTATTGGCGGCACCTCGATTCACGCCACAACGCCGGGCAAGGCTATTGGGGCGACACTGACCCTCACGCTATTGGAGGGCCGTAACGACCAAACTGGTGATGACGAATGATGATGGAACTGCAGCTGAATGCTGACAGGAGATCCAAAGTACCATGAGAGAACATTTCCTGCCCCTGATTACGCCAAAGCATATTCCCTGGCCCATCTTCATAGATCGGGCGCGGTGGTGCTATGGCTGCTGCAGGGGAATGATATAATGGTTACGGCTTGACCGTCACGCCGCAAAATGGTCTCCCCGAGGTTGTGTTCGTAATTAGAATTTCACATTCTCTTCCCTCGTTTTCCTGCAGGCTCGTAAGATTCGGGTCATTAAACGGAAGTAGTGACGGGCGCTAACGTTGCAGAAATAGTTTTCCGGTATAGCAAACACCAGTGAATAAACTCTGCTTTATGTCTTTGACAAATAACGACACTTGAGGACAGAAACATTTTGCTACTATTGTAGACAAATAATCATTAACCTGGCAGTATAAGTGACGAAGTAAAATGCAATGAAAAACTTGGATTATATTTGCGATTGCGGGATATTGTAAACATCACCATGTCACAGCACGAATACAAGCAATACTTGTCTATTTAATTGATAATCGTTTTATGGAATTTTTAAATAAATCTCAGTACGTTGCGTTGGTACAAATCGTTCATATCACTTGAGCATAATTTACACCATGTTTTTAATATTTTATTATTAAAAATATGTTCATATCCAATGTTTTATTGGTCCTTCAGTGTGAAAACTGAAAAATATCACTCATTGAATTTATTTCTCTACTTATTCTCTTGGATTGAAATATTCTGAATGTACATTTCAACGTAGAACTAGTCAATTATTAGCAATTAAATTCCAGTTTACGAATAACAATATTATTATGCCAAAGAGTTTGGGCTAAGAGGAAAAATAAAGAAATCAAAAACGCATTTAATTATTTTTCAAGAAATTTTAACATTTAAATTCCACTATTTCTTTAAGAGTTGTGCTAAACTCTGCGTGTATTTCTTCAGCTTACATCACGAAAATGCCATTTTAATTTCTGAACCAATTTCTTCTTCTTGTGGCGAATAGAGTATGCTCTCAATGTGGCGTATAGAGAATGAGTTTTATGGAAATTTAATCTTGTTCGGTAATTATATGTCGTGCAACATTTTTCGTTTGAAAATATAACGCATACATTATTGAAATGCACTGCACTTCACACTGCATTTCCTTTTACGGAGTAAGTTTGAGTTATAACTATGCATAATATGAATTCACTTCAACATCCTCAAGATATCGAATTCGAAATATTTGTACATTCATTTATTCATACACAGAGCACTACATCTGATTTGAATATCATAACACAACGTAATCAAAAATTTATCTTTAGATAACAGATTAAAGTACTCACAATAAGAAAAAATGATATAATTATTCAGGGACTAATCCAGAGATGTACCTGGAGAAGGGAAAATTAAATTTGATTTGTGCCATGAATAGACTAAACACATTTTAATACAACCAATTTTTATATCTAAATGTGTACAATTTAATGGATATTAATCACTATTGAATTAAATATTTAAATGGATATGTTTAAAGAATGTTCTCCAATAATTAGTTTGAAGAGGCGTGCAATTCACCGACCAAAACAATAGAGAAGACGAAAATATTTGACTCAATGAATGAGAGAAGGAAAGAAAATGGCACTTAAATTTTAAAGAAAATGCTCATTTGGAAAAAACGTTGCCACCACAAGAATGACCAACTTCCACGTAAAAATGGAGGACATCAAAAATGCATCTATAAAAGAGAAATTGAAATGGAATTGCGTTAGTATGAGTCATTAAATACTAATATTTATGTTAAAATTGAAATGTTCAACTCACTGCCGCTGTACTTCCAATAGTTTAATGTTCCTAAGTTCAACTCTATTCTGAAAGCAACTATACCTAGCAATTATACTCTGCAGTTGAGTATGCGGAAAACTAAAAGGGATCATTCGTCGCAAAATTTCCAAATTTAGTTATTTATGCCAAATTATAAACAATTAAATTCCTATCAATTTGGTGACAAATATCTTCAAATTATAGGCAAATTTGCTGAAGTTACGGTAGTTTGAATTTATGTTATCGGAAATGGAAGTTGTAAGAAAAAAAGGCGTTTAAACTTTCTTAATAAAAAAAATCATAATATTTTCATATTTAAGAATTGAAGTTAGCTTAAAAATATGTTTTCGAAAGTTCTTTGCAAAACTAAATACAATGAAAAAAGAAATAACATATTTTGGTTTCTTTCGTCCCATGCAAAACTTTGTTTCCCGACAGATGGTCCCTTTTAGTTATCTGCATCACATATATTTATGTTACGTAGTTTTCTAAATACACATTACTTAATTTAAATAAGTAATGTGGAAATTAATTTTTATAACTTGTATTCGAAATATGTTAAATATTTAATTATATTAACTCGTAGACATTTTTCTTAGCTTTGAGCATTAATGAAAACTATTCACAGTTTGTTTCGCTGTCAGAAAACAGGACATTTTTTAAAAAATGGACGGTTGGGAAAAAACGGTTGCGAATCCGGTTGGGAAGTCATTTTGTGTAAGTTTATCTCGTAAATATCTATTAGAAAATTAAATTATTGTAGAAAATGTATTCTCCTTTGTGAAGTGGGTTCCCGAAATCTCCACTTCCTCTGGATGCGCCCTTGAGTAAATACACGTGGTAAGGTAATTAAATTGCCCTCGTGCCTCACGCCTGTTGCACTCGCTCTTATCGAAGCCACGCCATTAATTATAAACCGATGCACAAAGCCGCGCGCTGAAGAAAAGCTCCCCAAAATGAAGAGCGGGTGCGGCAATCGTACGGCAACATCTCCCCTCGCGCGGGTGTGGCATGCCGCTTAAGTGAGCCCAGCGTTCGCCTATTCGCCGGAGCGCCCTCGTTCAGCTGCCGCGCGCCGCCGCGCGCCGCCGCCGCCGCCGCCGCCACCGCCGCCATCTGCGCTCACAGCCCCCTTGACCTCCAGCAAGGGGTCTCCAGGGGGCCCGGGATGTGGCCTACAGTGGGTCGGAATTATGGTGCAGATATTAAAGAGAGAACTAGGTTGGTTGGTTCGTTGGTTGTTAGTGATTCCGGATGCGTCAACTCCTAAGGTATTTTATCCCGTAAATGTAGTATGTTTCCCCTCAGGAGGTGGCGGTAGTCTTCCCCCGCTGAATGGTCGGCTAAGTCGGCTAGCGGAGGGGGGGGGTCCCCAACTAGGTATCTCCCACCAGCGCGGTGCTACCCAGGCTGGGACACGCTCTAAGCTCCCGACCGATCTCCCGGCGTGTGTGTAAGTAAGGGGCGAGGATAGGGCCAGGAAGAGGAAAGAAAGATCGCGCACTGTCCGTGGCTCGTTTGTTAGGATACTGCTCTGGCATTCGCCTAGCTTTGATCGGAGAAACCACGGAAAACTACCAATTAAAGGAGCCGGATGCTAAATTTCTCTTCCAGAAAGCGACTGAATTCGACCTAGGCGACAAGCTAGTGTCGAAAATTCCTGCCGCCGTCGGTACTTGAAACTAGGACCTCCCAGTAAGAGATAACTGATGTGACATCAGGTGATGAAGTGAGTCACCTCTCCCGAGAAATGGAGTGCTAGATTTCACTTGTACATTAAATGAGCGTTGAGAGATCTGACGTATGTTTTGCACTCCATTTCATTATTTTTTTGTATACCATCATTATAAACGACCCTTTTCGATACCCCGAATCGTGCATAATCTAGTATTTTATCGCACGCTACATGACGCCATCGCCATTATTAAACGCGACATGACGTCATCATACATTCAGCCAATAGTAGCGAGAGAATCGTGGGGAGGTAGAAGAAGACGGAACAGCCGACCACCGTTTTCTCGCACGGATGTCAACAATGCCATCTTGAATTTGATTTCCAGAGGGCGTTGGATGTTAAGCACCCGAGACGTCAGAAGAAAGTTGTTTCGCAAAAATATTTTTGATTCTCTTGTAAATTTATAATGCTGTTATTCAAAAAAATAGCGTATACAACTCGTTTATAATGTTGCTTTATTGCATTCGTACAAATTTGAACACTCGCTTCTAACGTCGCTCGTTTTCAAAACATGTACTCATGCAATAAAGTTTAACATTATAAACTAATTGCATAAACTACTATTATACAAAATATTACAGATCTACATCGTTCTTAATCCTACAAAAATCATTTCAGAATTATGAAAAAACGTTGGGATCGATTGTTCGGAATTGATTATGGGCGACACATTTTGCGATGATGTTGACGATTCTTTAGGTAGCTACTACTGTAAAGATATAACCGGACATACTTTTACACTCCAAGCTCTGAAGTAAAAAACAAACTAGCTAACTACTTTCATCTGCGATGATTCTATTTTTCATCCTCTTACCAAAATTAACTTACAGTCTATATTTTGGGAGTATCACTTTTTAATTTGTTCTGGCTTATTACATGATGGTAAATTTACATGTTTCTATATACACATCACAAATTGGAAGTATTATTCCGAAGCACAACATGATAAGAGCCAAAATTTATTGCTTATTTATCCTTGAAAATAGATTTTATTACATGGGAGTTTTTTTTCAAACTTTAAGTAGTATATGACTTGATGTAGGGATCACAGAATTTTGAAAATGTGCACACAATTCACTTTTCCCCATAGCACGTCATACGCAGTTTTAACTGCTTTTTTTACGTAAATAAATAAATTGAAGTTATTTGCTAAGTTTCTCTCGTATATGAAATGCAGAACACCACATAACACGCATTTTAAGATAAACCATAGACTACCGTTACCTTGATTGACATACAGAGGTATTCAACTTTGAAGGGAATCAAAAATACTACAAATAAGCGAACGTATTGATACTTTTAATTTTTCTTAATCTTCGACCAATATACTCGCAAAACATCAGAAATAAGTCATACTCTAACAACTCACATAGATCATATTTGTTCAAAGCCGAAATAAGAAAGATCGCCTCAATAGAAGTCTAAAATAATGTCTTAAAAACATATTAATATTTTAAATATTTCTAAATTAATATAAACCCATGGACCATTTCGAATAGAATATTGAAGTTTTAGGTGAAAATACTGATTTGAAAAAAATATTTTGGAAGTTTTGTTCCAACAATCTGACGTTACGGGGAATACCTGAACAATGATGAACACTTTGTGGAAAAATAGTTTAAAGTTTGTTCTTTGAAATGCAGTAAATAATTTGTTTGTGTAGATTTGTTTTGTTTAATAGCCAAATGTGGTTTTCTTTCTGGATACGCCTCGTAATTTAATAACCAAAAGAGCATATCATTTGAATATGGTTGGAGGGTGCATTCATGAGTTTTAGGAGTTACTGAATACAAATATAATGGCAAAACTTCAAAGCGACATCTGAAATATAAACGCATTACATTTGGGCTGATTCATGTTCATGTATGGTTCTCGTGCGACTGGCTTCGAATAGTATTCAGTGATTTTAGAATTCAAAACGACATATGCCATATAGCTTATAGAAAAAAGAGGTGATGTGAATCAATTCAATGCACTTTTGTAAAATAACGCAACACGTTTCAAACCTGTTTTAAATCAAAGCTTCTTTACGGAGCATGCGTTAGTATATTTACGTTACGCAGTATAGGCGATGAAAAATTTGCAAAGTTATCACATTGATACCGCTTTGAAATTAAAAAAAAACATATTTTTATGCTTCTTTCCCTCATTTGTACAATTTAATGATCTAGCACTGCCGTGATTTTTTGTTGTTTTTTTGCTTTTGTCAATAGTCACTATAGAGAACCAAGAAGATACGTTATAGAAATAGAATCATTGTGTACCTACTTTATTTTAGATGGCCGTGAATAGTCTTAAGAGATTATCATTTGTTAGTTTTCAGATTTTTCATTCAAATTATCCCGTCTGTTTTAATCGTTAAACAATACACGCAGAGTAATGTATCAATACATATATTCGTATTATTTCTGGAACAATGGTCAGAGGCTTAGTAAATTCAGGTGTATTAATTCCCTCATTTATGAATCGGCTTTTTGTAGCAGGTTTGTGGTAATGCAATTGAAAGTATCACATTCAACTGAATGGAGACTAACTGTTTAATAAAACATGTTCATTATGTTCTTGTTCCTTACTGCAGTGACATCAGTTGATATCCTGAGCCCCCTCTCCAAGTACCACTATCTGGAGTAGAATTTTAGCGGCTCTGATCGAAAGATTTTTTTTTCAATATCAGTCGAATTCCAGAGTATTAGCTTAACAGGTGAAAGCCATGAACCCCGCAATCTTCCTTTCGTCACCATCATCCTTTCCTCTCTCCTGAAACGAACACATACATACAGCACTTCAAATAAATGTCGGGAGACCAGTAGAGTTTTTCTTTCAGTGAAAAAAGCTGACCACCTTTTGGGGTCACGGAGAAAGATCGAAAGGCGCTTCCCACTCATGTGAATCTCTGAACCCATCGGGCGAACGGCGTCCAGCCGTCGGTTGCCATCGGGTGCCATCAGATGCCGTCGGCTACCATCGGTTGCTGTCAGCTGCCATCGGTTACAATTGGTTGTCAGCGTTCACGTAGCGTTCAAAGCTGCGGAAGGTGGCTCGCTCGGAACGTTTCTAAGGAATTCTTTAAATCCAACACACATTCCATATGTTTCATTACCCTCCCCTTCCCCTTACCGACATCCTTTTGTCTCGGAACCCACTAGGCGAACGACGCCCAACCATCGGTTGCCGTGGGTTGCCGTGGGTTGCCATGGGTTGCCGTGGGTTGCCGTGCCGCCGTGGGTTGCCGTGGGTTGCCGTGGGTTGCCGTGGGTTGCCGTCGGTTGCCGTCGGTTGCCGTCGGTTGCCGTCGGTGCTCTGCCGTCGGTTGCCGTCGGTTGCCGTCGGTTGCCGTCGGTTGCCGTCGGTTGCCGTCGGTTGCCGTCGGTTGCCGTCGGTTGCCGTCGGTTGCCGTCGGTTGCCGTCGGTTGCCGTCGGTTGCCGTCGGTTGCCGTCGGTTGCCGTCGGTTGCCGGCGGTTGCCGTCGGTTGCCGTCGGTGCCGTCGGTTGCCGTCGGTTGCCGTCGGTTGCCGTCGGTTGCCGTCGGTTGCCGTCGGTGCCGTCGGTGCCGTCGGTGCCGTCGGTTGCCGTCGGTTGCCGTCGGTTGCCGTCGGTTGCCGTCGGTTGCCGTCGGTTGCCGTCGGTTGCCGTCGGTTGCCGTCGGTTGCCGTCGGTTGCCGTCGGTTGCCGTCGGTTGCCGTCGGTTGCCGTCGGTTGCCGTCGGTTGCCGTCGGTTGCCGTCGGTTGCCGTCGTGCCGTCGGTTGCCGTCGGTGTGTCCGTCGGTTGCCGTCGGTTGCCGTCGGTTGCCGTCGGTTGCCGTCGGTTGCCGTCGGTTGCCGTCGGTTGCCGTCGGTTGCCGTCGGTTGCCGTCGGTTGCCGTCGGTTGCCGTCGGTTGCCGTCGGTTACCGTCGGTTACCGTCGGTTACCTGGTTACCATTGGTTACCATTGGTTACCATTGGTTACCATTGGTTACCATTGGTTACCATTGGTTACCATTGGTTACCATTGGTTACCATAGGTTGCCAGCGGTCCCATAGCGTCCAACACTGCGGAAGATCTCTCACTTGGAGCGCTTCGAAAGGATTCTTTAAATCCGAAAGACATTCCTTCTGTTTCTTTACCCTACCCTCTCCCCTTACCAACATACTTGTGAAACTCGCAACCCACTAGGCGAACAGCGTCTAGCCATCGGTTGCCATTGACTCTCATCGTCGGCCACCGACGGCCACCGATGGTTACCGTCGGTTGTCATTGGTCGCGTAGCGCCCGACGCTGCGGAAGATCGCTCGTTCGGAACGCTTCGAAAAGATTCTTTAAATCCGAAAGACTTTTCTTCTGCTGCTTTATCCTACCCCCTTGCCCTCATTTGCACTGGCTGCGGCGCTGCCCCGCTGAGGGAGATACCTGGAAGAAGAAATATCGCGCAGAAGAAATACTGCGCTGGATCTCTCTATTTAGCCCGGGAGGTACACCTTCACCTCCCATAATAAAATATCCAAATACACTTCCGGGACTAAAAACCCTAGCAGTTGACGCGCTCAGAAATATCAATCAATAAATCAGACCAACGAACTTTCGAACCCAGGTAGTTGTGAAACCTTTGCTTTAAAATATCTGCTGGTGTGTTGGTTGACACACATTTAAGGCTGGAAGTATATGAACCGTCGTTTTCGCGGCTATGTTGTTTTCAATTGAGCAATTCTTTTGAAATATATCAGGAAGAGTTGCTGGGAGCCACACATCTTTTCATCAAATCATAGAATAACAGATCATATGTTAACGGATTTTGTTAAATGAAATCATTGTCTAGCGCATTCTATCGAGAATGTCCGCAAGTGGTCAAAATAACTGCTGTTCTCTGAGCATTGTTCTGTAATGATCAGAGGTTCAGAGTTCATAGTGTTTATGTTTCATGACTTTCATTTGAACAATACTTTCAGTGCCAACCTGGATATCCGAGGTCGCTAAGACTGTAGAGCCGCAGCTGCCTCGGCATGATGTGACTCAGGTTCGAATCGCGCCATGGGGATGAATGTTTGTGTGTGCCCGTGTTATCCTTACGAGTCAGTTCCCCTACAGTTACACCAATGTAAACAATTCAAAGTGGTCGCTACATGACTTTATAGTTTAAAAAAATCATTCTTAGGAAAACCTTCTTCTATGGACAATATCCTTCCTGAGTATCAGGATGTTAGAAAAGAGCCGAGAGCACAGGGCAAAAAATGCTCCATCTATTTTTTCAGCCCGAGCATTAACACAACGCGTGTACTTCATATGTGATGAAGAGTAATACATTTTAATTTCCTGTTTTATGTACAAAGAGACCAACACTGAAGAACATAACAATTGACATTATGGTTATTTAGTTTCTCTGGGCATGATTCTGAATAATGCAGAGATGATCCAACTTTTATTTTAAAATATTGCGGTCTGAGATTAAAGGAAGAAAATCATGAACCATTTATCATTTTCAGTTAATACATTCAATGTTGTTTGATCTCTAGTTGCATATATTTTTTCAATTTCAATTTTGTATAGAATGATAATCAGAACATTTCTGTGAATTATCTGTTATATTTTACTCGAATTTTAATAATCGTCCTTTCCAAAATTTGGAAAGATTTCAAAACAAGTGGTAGATCAAAATGACACATAGAAGTAGTTAAAAATACCTGGTACTGTACTGCTACAAATATTCATTGTAGCTTTCTATTCAACCTGCACCACTGGATACATCTTTGATTCATGTTATATTGGTTGTCATTTTATAATTTTAGCATATCATATTTTATTAGCACATCTTACCGACAGCAATATGAATCTTTCTTTTTTCTTCCTGCCTATATGGTAGTAAGAAAGAATGGCAGCAATGCCACTGGTAATTGTATTTTTTCAAATTTTACTGTTTTTACAATAATGTGCTAGAAATAATGGCAGCTGTTTCAGTAGTAATTACGTTTGAAATCAAACTATTAAAAAAAATATAATTACAATTAAAATTGTTGCCGTTCTTTCGTGCTACACGATTGTAAAAAAAATGAGATTATATATTCTGAGGCACTGTGCACTTGGTCTGGCGGCGTAGGCGGCCTGGCGATGGTGGCGGCGCTGTGGGAACAGCCCGCGTGCGCCAGCTCGCCCTCCCCTCCCCTCCCCCCCCCACCCGCCGCCCGCAGCCTCGCGAGGCCCCGCGTTGACCCTCGGCCGCGCTAACGAGGTTCGGAGGCCAGCGCCTAAGGTGGGAACACGAAAACCCTAATTATTCACTGGCAGTAAAACAACTCTATTATGTATTACGGAGCAGGGGTGACAAACGGGTGGTCCACAAGGTTTATTTTTGTAATCCGCAAGAAGAGTTGGTGCCAGCCAGGGGCGTTAATGTATTTGATTGGGATATATCGCAAGTGTGAGTTATAAAACAATTATTTAAATCGCCAACGTTTGGGCTTTTATTAAGCATTCATCAGAGCTTCAGAAAAGTACTTTTTTGTAACAACCAAACAAGGACGCTGTTTACAATGTGATTTTCCCCAATGCAGCAATTACATTTGCATTTATATTGTTTGTGAAGTGACTTACCAAGTTTCGAAATGTATTATTAGATATCAAAATCATACATGGGGCCTGTTATTTACTGTTGATTCATCGTGCTATACACCTACATTTTCTTGACATATTTAACTCCATTTTGGAAATAGCCGTTTCCTTAGACATCAATTTTACAAATAAGGTCACATTCATTATATGCAGATATGAAGGTGATGCCGGATAGCGCGAGCCTCTATATGGCTGCAGTGTTAAAATATTATAGATCCTATGAAAGAGGGTGAGCAGGAAGATTTAGGATGGTGATTGTTATATTAGTTTAGCGGTGAATTGGTAGCGGTTGGTGATTGTTAGCCCTAATGTTGAGCATGAAAACTGATTCATTAGTTCCATGTAGATTATAAGTGTAATTATTGGATGCTGCTTATAAGAATATCAGTATGTTATTAGCATAGATCTTTGGGTGCTACGTACAATTTTTTTCTTTTATGTTTTGGCCCAGAAGAATACTAAATAAAAGCCAGAACGTCAATTCAAAGAAATTATATTTATGACTTACACACAAGCTCATTTAACTAAAAAAGAACTTAAGAAACAAGAACAAGAAGAATACCGTCTCGACGCTGGATTGGGAACTCTAGCTAACACAATGTGACTGGGTTGATTGATTGATTGTTAGTGATTCCGAGCACGTTAACTACTGAGGTCATTATTCCCGTAAGCGTAGTGTGTGTTTTATCAGAGGAGGCGGTGATCTTTCCCCACTGGATGGCGCCGGCGCCGACGTATGTAGTGTGGTTTTCCCCCAACCAGGTATCTCCCACCAGCGAGCACCGCTCCAGCCGGGACAAGTTTTAAGTCCCCGACCGGTCTCCCGGCATGTGTAGTAGTGTAGTGCATGTTAGTGTAAGTGTGTGTGTAAGGTGGAGAGGATAGGACAAGGAAGAGCTAGGAAAGATGGCGCGCGGTTCGTGGCCTGTTTGTTAGGATACTGATAAGGCATTCGCCTGATGTTGATCGGAGAAACCACGGAAAACTACCGATCAGAGCAGCCGGTCGCTAGAATTCTCCTCCAGACAGAGACTAAATTCGACCTAGCCTAAGAACTAGTGATTTACTGCTCAGAGGCACTGCAGTGACATCTGTTGATGCCCTGAGCCGCCGCTTCCGGTATGTGGCTGTGTCGGGTGTACGGCTGCGACATCAACAAAACATCGATGTTCAAAAACAGAACACCGATGTCATTAATGCATCCTCCCAAATTAAATCGATGTCATTAAAAAACATCGATATTGATTGATTAGATATTCCTGGCGCATCAACTGCTAAGGACACTTAGTCTCGTAAGTCTCACGCATGATTTATCGCGAGAGGTGGCCCTGATCTTTCTCCACTGGTTGGCGAGATCCGGCGCTGACATTCGGCGGCTTGCGGGCATTCTCCCTAATCAGGTTCCTCCCACTTGCGTGGCACCACCCCAGCCGGGAAAACTAAGCTCCCGTTTGATAGCCGAGAAGTGTAGTATTGTAGTTGATGTGAGTGTGTAAGTAGGGGTGGAGGAAAGGACAAGGAAGAGGAAGGAAAGATCGCGCCCGGGCCATGACCTGTTTATTAGGGTACTGCTTCAGCATTCGCCTGGTGTTGATTGAAGAAACCACGGAAAACGCCCGATCAGGGCAGCCGGACGCAAGGATTCTCCTCCGGAAGTGGCTGAAATCGACCTAGCTCTCTAGATAGTATCGAAAATCCTGCCACTGCTGGGACCCGAACCGTAGGATCTCCCGGTCAGCGGCCCTGCATGATCAGGTAACATCGTTTTTCTCGTAAACAATTTTGTAAATTCTAAAATTAATTCTTAGGCGGGGCAGGGGTGTTGAATTCAACGGTGGCAGCAGAACGATTAACATAACCGAGCCTGAAGTCTAACCTCTCAGGCTCATCTCAAGACAGAGCTTACGAAGCTCGCCGTAGAAACGCATGGTAAGGAGGAGACCTTACGCTTACAGCGAATACGCTCGCCGCCTCCCCTCTGGGAAAAAAAACAACTGAGAAATGCATTCGTCAGGGCATCAGGGTCATCTCTCGGTCGAGAGATAGTCTGCTTGATGAAGGCACTACGAACTGAGTTCACTTCGAACACGTGAACTGACTAGTATTTCAAATTATTATTTCGTATTTTAACTTTTACAAAGCTGTGGTTTGAGACTTTCTTATTCACGTAGGAAACATTGAAAACCTAAGAAACGTTGATCACAAAACATCAAAGTACAAAAAATATTGGATTTAAACATTTATGTTCAAAACTCCTATGTATCTATAAAAATATCGATGTTTTCAAAATATTGAGATCGACGTTACATCCCTAGTCGGATGATGTTATTCTCTGAATGAGAAATCTACATTGAGGCTGCTGTCATCGATTGTTAACGACGTTTACTCTTTTCAGTTCATAATGAAGATATCTGGGATTCCGAAGCAGTACATTGTCAATAAGTGGAGGACCGCGCGCTATATTTCCTTCCCATTCCGCCCCTCCCATTTTCAGAGGCGGGCGAAGAAGGAAAACAGAGCGATCTCAAACGGTCGTCCCAGTAGGTTTAGTTTCGCTGCCCTAAAAGTGCTTGTAACCCAGTTATAAACATAAATCTATTGTGATATATTGATCAAGAGTGTAGCCATATTCTCTACAGACAAACGTTACAAAGTGTGAATTTATATTTTCTCCGAGTCCAGAACTATTTTCCAAAATGTAATACGCAAATATGAAGGACGTTTCTCGTTTTCTCTTGATACAAATTATCGTAGGCCTAAAAACTTCCTTATAAAAATAGTTGCATTGCAAACATGACTCGTGGCTTCTGTAGAATTTTTTCAATGTCCCAAGCAAGCCTTGTGCTTGGTGATCCAACTATGCAAATATGTTAATGGACAAATATATGACAAACTTTAAACAAAGATAAATTTTATTATTTTAATCCATTATAAGAAATTGCTTGTGCTAAGTTCAGGGCTGAATAAAACAGATCAGTAGTTTCAATTCAATTTTTCCAAAGCCTTTAAAATTCTCAAACTGTAAGTTATTGACATTTTGATGGGACATTGATAATAACTGCAAAGGCTATATTCTGCAGCTGAACAATACTTAATTCATTAAAATTGTTAATTCGTACTGAAATAAAGCATTCTTAATTTAAAATCTACGTGTTGTATCTGTGTTCTAACCTTAGTAATTATGATACTGTATTTGAATAGAAGGTCAAATTCCGTGGCAATGACCGCCATTTACAACTGGCGGACAACCATGAAAGGCATCGCCAAATGGCAGAAGTGCGTGATGGGGCCTAACCAACAATTAATCGTCCGTCCCATGGCCACCATGCAAATCAGGTCCATGATTTGTTGAAAGGAAAAAGAACAGCAATTTATTCTTTTTTATCTCAACTTGTCAGGTTTTTTTTCTGGAAAGGTGTGATGAAATGGATGTTCGATATTATATGTTGGTTATTGTGCAACTGTGAAACGTGTAAACAAAATATATTTTCTGCAAACTTCTTATCCTGATGTCTGTGTATATCTTTTCATGGATCTTTTTGTATGCGAGCCATTTCTAAACATATTGGAAGAGAATGATCAAGATATTAGAGTAAAATACCTGAAGTACGTTAAAATACAATACTTGCACTACAATGCCAAAGCCTTAACAAAGCCGTGATATATCTGCCTAATAATTTTAAATAATGCAAGCACGTATTGTTTCAAAATTATTTTCATATTCAATTGCACTAGTGTATTATCCGATTAAACTTTCTAAAGGATTGACAGCTGGAAGTGGGGGGTTTGGAGAGTTGTCACGCACTCTCATGGCAGGCTTGTGGTTGCGGCAGCCCAGCACAGTCCAGACACGAACGCTCGTGGTCACTCTGGCATGACAAACGGGTTGGTCAGTACCATGTTAACTATTCATCCAGTATAAATCGACTAAATATATTATTTAGTAATTACTGTAGAACATATATTCAATGCATTTCGTTACTTTTACGAACTTTTACTATCACGGGTCTTATATTTTTACTTAAGTGGTAATTTACATAATATTAACACACATCGTAAGACTAACTGCAGTAAAAGAGACCACACACGTCCAAACAACCCCCAAGATACGAATAAAACGCAAATAACACAACATCGGAACCTCAGGGCAATAATTTAAATTAGAAGTGTTTCGTGGGGTGACTAAAGTATCATTGAATCACCCAATAGAGCGTCATATGTATTTTAATGAGCTTGGAAAAATCTGTTGTGACATAATTAAAAATAAAGATTCCGATTGGATACGGAGCTCCCTCACCTCCTTCGCTTAATTGCTGTCAATCTCTTAGAAACTTTCAACGAACTTTGAACACTTTACGAACTTTAAACATTATGCAACCGTAAACTCCAATTTCATTACTTTGGTGGCGGTTCTTTTATTAATGACTTCGTGACTGTAGCGAAATGAGATCGCTTGGTTTGCATCATCTCCATCAGACTGCACCATATTCCTCCGCAGAAGAAGTAACAATTTGCACACAAGTCCTGCCTTCCATGTGAGAACGATCGATCAGCAAAATTGTCGCCAGTTTTCCTTCCAACGCAAGACCCTCGGGGGAGAGGATCTGAAAATTAGGAAATCATTTATAAAAATCGTGGACAGCGCGGGAAGTGGCGTGGAGTGCGGACCACATCCGCAGCGCGTCACCCGCGCGGATGTGGCGATGTGGGAGAATCTCTCTTCCCCCTCCCCCCCCTCCCCGTGGATTTATTGTTTCATCTTCCGCCCGTATTGTCTCTCTCCGACATCCCTCCGGACGTATTTATCTCCGTATTTCAACGCTCGACTTTTATGTCCTTTCGATGCATTGAATCCCTCGATCCATCATCCAGTGTCACGGCTGCGGTAACCAGAATTCGATTTGAAAAGAGCGTAGAAAGCAATAGTCGGCGGTGGCTGTCTGTTCGCGGGGCGACCTCCCGCGGTGAAGCGTTGAACGCTGGGGCGACGTGGGGGTGGGGGGTGGGGGGGAGGGGCATTTTAGCGCGATCCATTGTGGAATTTTGAGTCCACACAATGCTTCCGTCGACCGTCGGGGCGTTGCGCCTCAACGCCTCGCTCAACTTGGTTCTTTTCACTCGTTGGCCGATACATTTGCGTGCACCGTTTGCGCGCACTTTGTTCTCGCTTTGCCTGTAGCGTTGCATTAAGCGGAGTGGGTGGGTTGGAGGAAGTGTTGAATGAGATCCTGTGTAGAAACACTTAACTTGTCTATTCAGTGGCAGTGGTGGAATTTAATACAGTGTTGTCCTATTGACTTGGGCATAGACGTGTATACAGGAGAGCCAGAGGGTCCGTGGTCCCCCGAAAATTTTTGAAGGGGGCCCGTTGCCTTACGTTACAAAACATTTTATTTCTGTCAACATGTTTAATCGCCGATTTTGTTCTTTTTTAAACTCGACAGTTTGTGGAATTGTACGACATTTGGAGAAGAGGATCTGCAAGCCATTTGACCGCTCTGTAAATGATTCAACACAATATAAATGTTTTTTTTTAATATGTAATAAATAAATTAAAATTTCTTTCTACTTGGTGTATGGTTCATTTATTTACTTGTAAAATATCATATAAAAAGTTTAAAGGAATAGATTGATTGATTCATTTTTGCGTGTTTCCGGACGCGTCAACTGCTCTGGTCATTAGTCCCGTTAGTGTAGTGCATGTTTTTGTGATCTTCCCCCCCCCCTGGATGGCGAGATCCGGCGCCGACCTACCGTCGGCTTGTGGAGTTTCCCCCTAACGAGGACTCTCCCACCAGCAGGTCACCGCCCCAGCCGGGTTAAGCTCTAAGCTCCCGACCGGTCTCCCGGGATATGTGGTGGTGTAGTGCATGTTAGTGTAAGTGTGTGTGTTAGGGGAAAGGATAGGTCAAGGAATGGGAAGTACAGATCGCGCGCGGTCCGTGGCCCGTTTGGTAGTGTACTGCTCCGGCATTCGCCTGGTGTAGATCGGAGAAACCACGAAAAACTACCGATCAGGGCAGCCGGCCGCTAGAATTCTCCTCCAGACAGCGTCTGAATTCGACCTAGCTGAGAAGCTAGTGTCGAAAATCCTGGGAACCTAGGACCTCCCGGTCAGAGGCGCTGCAGTGACATCAGTTGATGCACTGAGCTACCGCTCCCGGTTTAAAAGAATAGAGGGAGCAGTAGATGGACACTTCTCTTGTTTTAGGCAACGCGCTCTCAATGACATGGTTGATTATTGTACTGATGTATCTGATGCTTGAATGTGAATAACATTTCTTATGGCTTTCGAGCTCATTTTCTCCGTCGCTAAATCTTCTGAAAATCGTATTTTGGATTAAATTAAAGCGACGTGCTACTACCTCCTTTTGGGCGCTACTGTAACTTCGAACTTCGGCTCGTCCTTACTTCCGGAACTATTTACGTGCAGGCGGAACATTTCGGTAATTGCTTGTCAGAATAGTTTCTAAGCTCAATTCGGTTTCGGTTCAGTTCCTTTGTAACCTATATTTCGAATTAAATGGTTTCTCTCTCGTGTTGTAGTCGTTACTCCAGTCTTAGCGACCTCGCGCTATTCCAACTTACTAGGTAACCTTATTTCATTTTCAACTTTTGTGACACTGGTTTCCCTCTCAGCACGGTTAGGAGTTGTGCTTTATTCTTTAGGGAACCGCGTGACGGACGCAGTAAATCAAGGGTAACGACCGCTGAAACATAGCTTCGGTTATTTGAACCGTTAATTTGTGTACCTTTAATGCGTGCGCAATTCCATTAGTAGAATGTTCGTATACACGACGAAAGTGGGTAATTGAGTTTAAAGAAACACAGAACGACTCTGCAAGCAGGAGACGAGGTGTCTCGGACATCTCTTGTGATGTATTCTGTACCACGTTTTAAGAATATGAAGCTCTGCAGAGCCTTTTTTTTTCATGTGGAAAGTGTTATTTCTGATAAAAGGTATCAAAAACATTTTGTGTGTTCTTTATAAAATGACACATAAGCTCTTTTACTTAATGAAAAATGCATTCCGTCAATACGTTATTCTGCTAATTAATATTGATCATTATTACTTTCTAAAGTAGATACCTTTCGATACCTACCCATTCATTTTCACACCCTTATATTACTCACGCTGCCTATTAAGACTACAATCAGAATTTTTGATTTTGAAAATAACCAAATAAAATATCTGAATGTGAATTTCTAAAATTATCATTAGTGTAACCAATATTAAGTAAAATGCAACGACGTTGGAATCATCGGTCTGCTGTATCTGAGAATGAAAGAGAATAGCTCTATTCGAGGACTAATAAAATGTATTTCTTGTATTTTTTGAATCTACACAGACACGTAAATGAGCTCTTGTTATACTCTAATGTCAGTATATTTCATTCACATAGAATATCATTATTAAAATAAATGATAGATACTATGTATACCCGCGACCGTAAACCGGCAAGTATTCCTCATCTACGTTCTTTTTGGTGTATCACCTCTTTTCCCAAATGCACTTCCCCGCCTGCCTCTTTGTGCGCCGTCTCGTGCTTCCCCGTTCCCCTCCTTCCCCGCTTCCTTCCCCTCACTTGGCAGCCTTCCCTTCGTCGAGTGATGCATGGCTGTTTCTCGGCGTGGCCGCCGAGCGCGCTAGCGTCGCTCCGCCGCCGCCGCCGCCGCCGCCGCCGCCGCCACCACCGCCGCCGGAGAAATGGAGCGCGCAGTGGCGGCGAAATGGACGCGTTCATCACGCGAGACAGGGGTGCCAACCCCCCGCACCTGCGTTCGCGACGGCCTCCGGGGAATCCCATGGAGGTTCGTCTCCCTTCCACTGCTCTCCCACATCGCCGAGTAATCCGTCTAGCGGTTACGGGAGCGGAATATCCACCTCGCGATAATGGCACGGTTCTCCGCGCTGTGCAGGGAATTATAAATTATCCGGATGTGGTAAACGAAGCGAGTTAAACGAGGGCTTGAGAGTTTTTACGACACGTCAATTTGTTTTTTTGCTTTCTTGTCCTCCCCTTCGTGCGGTGTTGATGTATTTGCGGTTGGTATCGCGTGGCGGTAAATTGCGGCACATCATTGATATTCGGTGAAATCTTTCATCTCACTCTGTGGAGATATTGATCTCTGTATCATTAAATTGCGCATATTTTAGATATCGTTTTGTGAATGACTTCATTTGGGCCAAGTGTGGACGTTTTAAATGTCCGCCCTGATACTGTGCATTTATGCGAAATATTTTAGAATTTTTAAACTTGCTTTATGAAAGAGGTTGTGGAAACGATGATACAAAAAGAGATTATGTTATCATAATTTATCTAGAGGCCGAAGAATAATATGTTAAATTCGCGATTGAAATTTTGAGTGCGATGTTTGAAGCTGGAGAGACATTTGCGTTAGTCCTACAGCGAGAAAAAGTACTGGAGATCTGGATAAGGAAAAGCTACAAAACTACTGGAAACAAAAAGAGCTAGAAATCTCTGTCCTCGCACAAAGATTGCATGTAGTGATAGGCAGCAAAACTCATGTCGTTTTATGAGACGAAGTCACGAGAAGCACGAATTCCGATACATGAGTTGTGTTGATCTGATGTTTAAACTCGAAGTAAAAAGAATTGCTTCAAACCTTGATTGATAAACGCATTTCATTGCTAATATTAAACCCAAGTTGTAGCACATTCTCATGGTTAAATTAAATACAATTATTGTAATGTGTTGTAAGCAATACACTATTAAGTAAATCGAATTAGATTTAAAATAAAAATGTTAAAAAAATGATTTCACATATTGAATGTAACAATGTCCCACTCTAATTCAGTACTACTGTATATATTACATTTACGCTTCAGGATAGACTCGTATCATTATGTTTGATTGGACTTGCTTGAAGTTTTCTTTCCTAAGCAATAAAAGTATGATATTACCCGCCTTTATGACAAATGGTTCTCATGTATATTCAACTTCACATCAACCAGTCGTATTGACATCTGAAGACGAATAATTGAAAAAAAATTAATTTGCTTACATTTACGCTTGAAATACCTAGGGTTTCATCTAACCCTATGTATACGCCTTGGACAAGCATTTATATCGCCTAGATTCTAGTTCGCATGTTTGATGTGTTATTTCTAGGAGGACTGATTTTAATGAAATGTCTTTTTTCACTTTAGAACAATTCCTGTTTGTATATTCATTAATTTTATTATGTGACGAAAGGAAATGACCCATTTTTATATGACATTCTTTTGAATTTTTTTGTCGATTTCCAATAGTAAGTCACTTTTTACCTTTTTCTAAACATTTTTAAGCATGATTTGGTCTATTTGGTCTATTTTAATATCATTTTAAAGGTAATTGCTTCAATAACATTTCAAGATGCAACAAATGTTCTTAACAGAATTCCTGAGTAGCCTACTTGTTTTCGTCGCTTAGAATTTGTATTGTCAGTCGTCGGAAGTATGTCATCTAAGGTGCCTGTGACGCCACTGACGGTTTGGCCAATTTTGCAATAACTCAAATCAGATATTTTCTGTTGAAAACATTCAATTCAAACGTTTGCAAGATGAGATCACCTCAACGAAAGGTAGAAGCCTCATTTACATCTGTAACATATTCAACAGCTTATGTTTTTCATCTGAAGTGGTTTTCATAAAACATTTTACGTCATTTTTCTTAGCTTTTAGGGAATTTGAAAATCATTTTAAGGGCATTTTATTGATAATTTTTGGCAATGATTTAGGTAATTAAATTCCGCCCCCGTAGTCATTACCCAACTACTAACCAAGATAACGATCGTAATCGTGCCACTTTACCGCCACAATCTGTTCGCCGCAGTGTGTAAGGAAGTGCTTAAAAGCATTGTCCCAGAGCACAATGTTTTCTTCCGTTTTCTTTGGTTTTCTAGCAAAAATCGGGATGCGGGTTCTTCTATTTTCGAGCGAGTTGCCGTGTAGTGTCCGAAATTACTTTCTGCACGCCATTTGACGTGTAAGCGACGAATATCCCGCGTCCGATGTTGCCGCCTTTTAATCGGTGCCATTCCGCAGGTTCGCGGTCCTATGAGGGTGCGACACGCACTTCAAACGAACGGCACGTGCGTGAGGCGGGCGCCCGCGTCGTTTGTTGTACGACCTTCATGGCCGTTATTCATTTTACGGCAAAAATTTGTAGTTTCAGAGTGATACGAAAGGCCGCCTAGTCGTAAGCGCGTACTGTCATGTTTTTATTGTTTTTACTTTCTCGTATTCATTTGGATGTTCGGAGTAATGCAAGCACAAAAGAAAGTGATGTTACGTTGCGGAAAATTGATTTTGAGATTTTAATGAAAATACACGCACTGGGATTCCTCTGTTATCGAAAAAGATGTCCGTCTGTCCGTCCGCTCTCCTGACGGTTCGTTTATGCACCTGGTTGTCCGTCGGCTTGTCTGCCTATGTGCCTGCCTATTTGTGAACAACAAAAGCACCTAAAACATTCATTTTTTTACCAAAATGTATGTTCTCCAATCGACATGGCCCAACTCGAGATCCTTGGAACTTGGAACCAATCCTTTAGCTTTTGGAGGTACTTCTCATTAAGCCCTGTCAAAAGTTTCTTAAAAATGGCTCCATATCATTTCTTTTAATTATTTGCTAGGAAAAAAGAAATACTTTTATAAAGATGGCATCGTTCTGATTTCCTTCCCTCGAAATCGTAGAAAGTTGAAGAAGTTTAAAATGTTTGGGACCTGTTCATGAAACACTATTGAGGATATTTTTCAATTGAATTTGTTTCTCCACACGTCACGAACAAAAGTTAAATGAAAATTTTGAGCCGTTTGTTTAGAGAATCTTACTTCAAACTTGCTCTTCTTTTTCTCTCTCAAAATTGCGTGAAAACTTCTTTTATTTCCAAAAGATTGTACATTACAAATAATTGTTGTGCTAGCCTTCATTATCTTGCTCAATTACTCGATTTAGTTCACTTGATTGACTTTCTCGAGAAATTCCCTTTGATTGACTTGTTCAAATTTCGCTGTGTGATTGATGTGCTCAAGATACTCCCTTGAGATCTTAAGATCTTAAAATCATATTCCCAATATTCTCCACTTGATCGACTTGAGATGATTCTCGAACTGATCCGATTTCGCGGAGATCTCCTACTTGATAGACATGCATAGACACTTGATTGATCCTCAACTTGACAGACATTCTAGGGATGTTTCAATTGATTGACTAGCAAGAAATCTTCGAATTGATCGACCTGCTAGAAACAGTTGTGACTTCCGTAGTGGATTTTATGTCCTTTTTACTTTATTCATTTACTACATTTATTTTAATCACTGTAGTTATTTTAGTACTGTTATTTATTTGTGTGAGAAACGATAGGAAATGTTTTTGTAGTTTGGAAACGTTTGCGGAAAATATATATTAATTAGCCAGTTACAAAATAAAGCTTATTTCTGTAAAGCAAGCAGCAGTGGACTAAATTACCAATGAACATGAGGGTGACTGACTTAAAATCACAATTACCACTATGATAACTGGATAAAAATATACAGAACAAGTAATTTGAAGTGTTATACGTTTTAGCCAATGTAGATTTTTAAATATTTTGAGTTTTTTCCGTTGAAATGTTGCCTACCTAACTGAGAAATAAAATTTAAACCTCAAACAATCTAGAGCTATTGAAATGTAATTTCAGAAACATATTTTGGAAGATATTGCGAGCATCTAGTTTTTACTTTTCAGCTTCGAACAAACAAATAAATTAATAAATAAACTATTTTTAGCTGAACAATGATATGAATATGTACAATTACCTAAAAAGTAATGTAGAAAACATTAACAAAGTAAAGAATTCATAAGTTTATGTGAAATAAAATAAAGAACATTAATTAGGTAAATTAATCACAACAAATTGAAAATGAAAGTAAATACCATGTTTTTGTACCATGTGCAGGAACTCACGTTTGCTTCTTCCTGTTCCTGCACATGAATTCAATAAAGAATGATACACAGTCGACTCCGGACATGGTGAACTCGGATATAGTAAGCTTTCGGTTCTAGTGAAATAAGTCACTAGCCCTGATTCACATAAATAACAAATACGCGGTAATAATAGGAGACAGAGTACAATAATAGGAGATTCAGTTGTAGTGAACTAGTAACGTCGGTTATAGTGAACATATGCGGAAGAAAAATCATCTCCATTCCGTGAATTCTTATAACAGAGTAATAATACTTATAATGGAGTTATTTACTTGAAATTTACGGTGATTGAAAGGAATTGAAGGAATGATCCTATTCTGGTAATTGCTCAATGGCAATGCGTTTATTCTAAAGACTTTGTGAACTCGGACTACAAGTTAGAAAGTAGTAAAATACGGGTAGGACACTGTGAATGCGAGAAAAATCTCTTGGAAAAGGGAAAAAAGTATGATGAAGGTACAGTAGTTAAGAGAGTGCTTCAGCTGTTTAAAACGTGGAAGGGAAAGTATTGAAATTTTCAGTTTGAAACATTTGGATATTTTTTGTACAACTAAAATAATAAAACCAACTACAGTTGAAAAACTGCATGTCAGATTATCGGATATAGCGAACTTCTGATATAATGATAAAAATGAGAGTCCCTAGAGGTTTACTGTAATCAAAGTCATAGAGAGGGAAATTGATCCCGAAATTTCGCATTACCCAGAAAAAAATTAATTGTGAGTTCTCGGCTGTTACGTCATTAAAAATCACATTTGTGAATCATTTACCTCTTTATTCATTCCATGTTAGGCAGCATTTTTACTTTGCTACTCAAATTGCCTACATTCATTTAAATATAGTAAATAGTATTAGGTATTAAGCTTCAATTTCATAAATATTTACAATAACTATATTTGATATCAGTTGGAGGAAATTGCACCCAAAATTACGTATTACTCAGCAAAAACAATCATTATGAAGCCTCAACTGTTACATTAAAAATCAGATTTGTGAATAATTTCTCTTTCATTCATTCTATAATACTGTGTGGGCATTTTTATGCTGCTACTCAAATTGCTTGTAAAATAAATATATTCCTAAAGTAATATTTTTAGAGAATTTTATTCAGTATTAATGCCATGATAACAAATTTCTCTACGCGTTAGTCATTAAAATGAAAAAAGGCTGCTATGGGAGGAAAATAATAATTTATAATCACTTGTAAAATCAGTTTGGAAGTCCTGTACAAGCTCAAAATAAAGTTCTTTCACTTCAAATACTTGATATTTAATTTTTTTTATGACCACCCTTTCATTCATTTTCTCCTTTCATACATTTCAACTTCTTCGTTAACCCATGAGTCTTGTAAAACACGAATGTTTCCAGGAAGTTTAATCAGCCCGCTCCGTCTCGGTGAAAACTTCACAAAATAAATAAGTCTAATAGAAATTTAAAGAATAAAAAGCCACTTCGTGGCCATCAGTGTTTCAACGTCCCTCATACTCCAACGCTCCTTCGTTCCACAGATTCGCGTTGAAATTAAAACAGGGTGTTTTACTTCACGGAAGCCGGGCCATGCCTGTGTAACTTACGCCGCTTGTAGGTGCTTGCAACTTTTTATCGCGTTTTTGTTTGCTTTTCCGCCGTGGTCGCTGCCGAGCAGTATTTTATTCAGAACAAACCCGCACCGTGTTTTGCAAGTGCACAAAGAAGCTGTGTATGCTAATTCACTTTTTTATAGCAATACGTGTTGCACGGGGCCCAAACATTTCCTCTACAACTCTCAAGCGGAGAACTGACCCGAATGCGAAGTAGATGGGTGGGACAGTGTAGAAGAGAGCGGGTCCAGAGGTCGAGAAATTGAAAAACGCTTCTTTTTGGGAAGAAATTGGAAGTTTGAAGAAAAGGGTGGGTTCTGAAATTATTTTAATGAGGGATGAGAGGTGCCCTAATTCCTCGAAAGGGAAATGTAAGGAAACTGACAGAAGAATAGCAGGATAGAGGTTAGGAAATGAAACCAGAGCGAGTAATATGATTAACAGTGCAATGAAAATATAGGTCTGTGCGATGGGAAAGGAAGACTAGAAACACACATTACAGAGATGAGTTTTTTGTGAAGAGTTTTTGAGAAATGTTAAGGATAAGGAGAGGAGGGTATTACAGGACAAAGGAGAAAGGATTAATATGATAAAAAAATTCAGAAACGTGCATAGTAAAGACTGAAGGTTATAGAATTTACAGATTACAGAAGTAATGAGACGTAATGAAGGAATTATAGATTGATCTGATCCGTACAGATATGATTAAAATGACATAAGGAATAGATTTATAAATAAAGGGAAGAATATTTATTAACTGTTTCCAACTGTCCACCTAACTAGCGAATGCAAGTATTGTAGCTATTACAAAGTTGTAAAAGTACATAATAGTAACAATTTTAGAGCTATCATGAAACTATGCCCATGGTGGTTACATTATTCTAGATCTGATGTGATGAGTATGTTGTAATTGGTTTCAAAAATTGGGGTAAAGTTTTAAAAATATTTGCTTTGGTGGGCGCCTTTGAATCCTTCCCCGAAGCAAACCAAAATGTAATGAAAAATTTCCTTCTTTTGAGCGATTGTTTCTAGTTCAATGTTAGGGAAGAAGGGAATTCATTTAGAAACAATGCTCCAATATCCATATGATTATATAATTTATGAGAAAGTATTTTAAATTTACTGATAGTTCGTAGATTATTTTCGATATTCATGTATACCGAAAATTTGGTATTACACACACGAAGAAGCAAGAATGTAAAATACTAGTTGAGGAAAGAGACTTATAAAACGCATTCACAAATAACGTTGCTCGTTTGTTTGTATTCTTTCGCGAATTATGCTCACGTTTAGCATTTTGGCAGTTGTAAACACTCAAATAACTTTGAAGGGCCCCTGCGAATTATCTTTTACAAAAAGATTTTTTTAAAAGTGTGTTACAGCAGGATATGGTTGTGAAATGTGTAAAAGCTGAAGTTATGCAATACAAAACACAAGTTTATTAGACTATAGTAAAAATGGGAATTGATGTAATTAATTGCTAGAATTGAAAAGTTCTTCTCATTATCGGGCCAGATCTCTAAATTTTTCTCTTTTGAAGTCACAAAGCTTCTACCTATTCTCGACAGATCTCAGTTGACCAGTCAGATCCCCTTTCCACAATAGATATCTGGGACTGCCGGTTGGGGTTTCAGTCGTCCGAGATTTCGCGCGCCGTCTACTCGATTTTCCGATGGTCTGTCCGCCGCGCAGCACACGGACGCAACGGAGTGGGAACGATGCAGTACGAACTGACCACGGAGGATGGATGAGAATGATTGGCAACGGGCAGAGAGGGTAAGCAAAGGAGATAGTGGGTGGGGGAGGAGTAAGTGAGAGACGGATATATGTAAGAGGAGTGGGTATAGGTAGTATGGGGGGTAGTTCAGAAGAGCCGTGAGTATGAGGGAGGGGAGATGGGAGAGGAGGGAAAATTGGAAGGTGACGAGATTGGAGAAGTGGGGAATTGGGAGTGTAGGGGAGATGGGATAGGCGGGTAAAAGGGCATGAGAGGCGGGAAGATGAGAATCTGGGAGATGGGACAGGAGGCGAAATGAGAGGGTTGGGAGAAGGGAGAGGCGAGAAGGAGGGCAGATGAGAGAGACCAGGAAATGGGAAGGTGGAGCGATAGGCGGGGAGAAGAGAGGATGTTTTGGAGATGGGAGGGTGGGTAGACAGGATGGAAGAAGGAAAAGGGTGGAGGAAGAGAGGAGAAGTGCGGAAACGGGAGGGGCTTGGAGACGGGACATATACGGAAACGGGAGAGACGAGAAAGGCTGGGATTTTCGAGAGGCGGTGTGCCGTGCGGGGACGGGCGAGGAGGCGAGCAAAGGAGGAGACGGCATGGCATGGCGTGGGAGGGAGCGCCGGCGGCGGCTGTGCTGAGGGTCGGCGCCGAGTCGCGGGGGACGTCCGCCCAGAGGCCCTGCGTGGCTTCGGCTGCGGTTAAAGGATTCCGACGCACGCATTCCTGAGTCGCATCGATCCACCCACGCCGCGCCCTGCACTCGCCAGCAGCTTCTGCCCCCCCTCCCCCACTCGCTTCCTTATGCCCGGCGCCCCCGCCGCCTCATCTTGTGGGGCCACGAAAAAAATCGGCGTTGTTCGCAGAGGCGTTGGCCAAGTCGAGGCCGCGCGCAGTAGGCTTCAACGGGAAATATGTGAGCGGTCCCAACAACTGAGCGCTACATACAATACGGTAAAGCACCACACTCGTGTGTTATCGGCACCACACACGTCAATTGTTTAATTTTTCTCCAATGATGTGTGTACTTTGGCACGACAGCTCTTTACAAGCTAAGGCTCGGCAGCGGCGTCCCGGCCTTTCGACCATGGGTTGAGGGGTACATGTGGTTATCACATAGCGATCCCTACGGCATATCTCTGGTTTTCTCAACCTAAGAAGTGAGCTTTCTCATCGTCACACAGCAACGGCTATTGGGACATTGCAAGGAAAGCGCCCAGTTAATTTTTGCCTCAACCGGGAGTCGAACCCGGGGTTGCGCCGTGGAATGCGAGCACACTAACCAACGAGATCTTTACTCCGATACTAAATTTTCCTAATTTTATCTGCCTCAAGTTTTTTTTTTTCGCCGCATTGTAACATACGTAAACCCTGTACAATCGTTCTCATTACTTTGATCGAACCTATCTCTTGGCTGCCCGTATATGTTTCATTTAATTTCATAACAACTCATAATCTGTTTTTCTTTTCGAAACCTATTCCATCACACACATATCTTGAAAAATGTGTCGCGTGTTCATTGAGTCTCGAATGCGATGACTCCTTCCCTCTTAATATCTTCACCGTAGTCTCATCTCCTTAAAGTGGCATTTACATTCTCTGTGGCTACCTTTTCTTTCCTCCATCCCAATATTCCAGAATTTGTTTTAATTGTTACCATTATCTACCTCTCTCCATTTCTCCACAAATGATTAATTTTTTATTTTCTTTCTCGCGGGTACTTCCCAATGCACTTTCTCCAAATTCTACTTTTCCTTCTTACCATCCTTCCTCTTTTCCATTTACTCGTTTTTCCACAATGCGTTCAGTTTCATCATCTCTACATCACAGCCTTACCTTCAGTTCCACCCACGCCGTATTCCGTGTCCCGTGCTTCCCATCTTCATTCTCCCTCTCCCCGGTTCACCGTTTTCGGTCTGTATTTGTTCGCCGGGGATGCCGTTGGCTTTTGTGAGCGGCGGGAAGACTTCTACTTGCGGAATGCGCTTCAATTTAGAGAAGGAATATTTTGCATTGCGCCCCGCCTCTCCCCACCCTCCTTTTCCCCGAACCGCCTCACCCCACTCTTCCCCGCCCAACCATGTCCCGCCCTAAACTTTTCCGCCCCTCCCCGCTCCACCCCACGTCGCGCTATCCCACCTCGCTCCAACCAACCCTCACTCAGCTAGGCCGTGTCCCGCCACTTTACGCAACTCCCCGTCTCACCCCGCCGTCCCACGCCTCGCCACGCTATATCCCGCCCCGCCCCGCCCTGACATAGGCCCTCGGGCGCTCGCCCGGCGCGGAGGCCGCACCTGGGGAAGTCGATAATGGTTTTTGTGAATTCGGAGAAAAATGCCGGGAAAGTTTGCTTCTGTCGGATATGTCGGCCGTCTCCGCCCCCGCTGGATGTTCGCTCTGGCAGGGTATGCCAGCCCGCCTGCCTGGGTGCGCTTCGTAATGTTATGCATTTCCGTTCCGAATGTATGGCATTTGCGTCTCGATTCCGCCGGGGGCGGACTTGCCTGCTTCCGAAATGAGGACGATGTTGCCACCTGCGTACACCTCTGCCTTGTCCGGGGCGCTGAACGGGTGAAATGGCTCAGGACAACAACTGTTGCAACTGCAGCGTCGCTGGCCGGGGAGGTCATAGGTTTTGCGATCCGACCGTGGAGGAATTTCGACACTGCCCACTGTCTGGAGGATAATTCTAGCGGTTCTGATAGATAGTTTCTTCGATCAATACCAGGAGAATGTCGGAGAAGTACTTTAACCCACATACTCCTATCGCCCCTAAACTGAGACAGTAAACTTCTACTTTATTTCTCGGCTCAAGTTCTTTTTTTTTGTATTGTTAGTTTTATTTCGTTCAATAAAATGAAACATGTAAACATGTACATTTCCGATTCTCACTTCCCTTCGCTCTATAAAGTGCTTATTATTTTAACCTTTCCTTTTATTTTATTTTAATTTATTTAATTTATTTTAATTTATATTAAGTTAATTTATTTTTATTGACTTATTTATGTACTTATACTTAACAATTGACTGCGACTTATGACTTTTTTTACTGTTTACTAACTTAACATAACTTACTGACTAACTTAATTATTGTTAGTTTATTGACTTATTTATTTCTCTCCAGTCTAGGCTCTGCTCGTACAACAGTGCTATTTTCCCACTCCTAATTTCAGTTTCCCTAATGGTCCGAACCTTTCCTAGTTGTGTAATTTTCTATTTACATCTCTTATGTTCTCAGAGTTTTATTTTAATTACATATGTAAATAAATTATTATGCTCGGAACATACCATTTATAGTTATTAAGTGAATTCGTAAGTAGGTCATTTCATTAATGTTGTGATAGATCTCCACATTAAAGAAACCAGAATTATAAATCGTTTTTCGAAAGAGAGAAATTTACTGCCTTTTCGTGTGGACTGAACAAAATGAACAAGCGGTTACGAAAAGAGAACGGAAATGAACCCACTATCTTGCTCATGTACACGGAAGCTCTTCCCGAAGACAAAAAAAAAAAAAAAGAAAAGAAAAGGAATGGAAATACGTGACATCTCTGAGCGAAGAAAACAAGTTACTTCCAGCGACTAAGCATTTCCTCGATGAACCAACTGAGTGGGTTTGAGTTTTTTTACATGGCTAGTAAATGAAATAAAACCAAAAATACTCCGTGTGAGAGGAATTCTAGTACCCTGTGGAACGTCTAAGGCGCCACATGTTCGGTGTAACCGGTTGGGAAAGTAGGGAGACAGCAGGTATGCACCAGATGTGTCACATATCATAAGGGGTTGTAGTAACTCCCGATGTGTATCATGCCTCCAATGGCTTCTTTAACAGTTCTGAGATTTTTCGTATAAATATCAGTGCTCCTGAAAGGATGTGAATAAAAATTGCTAAGTAGTTTTTTGATAAAAATAAATGCAAGACTGACTTTTTTGTCATAAATAGAAAGTCACAAATACTCCAGCAATAGAATTTTTCTAAACAGTATTATAACTACTGTTTTAAATTATTTATGATTTTATTTATAATACTCAGTAATTAAAAATAGCACGCCAACTTCTTCCCATATTAATGTAGAGATCAGAAAACTAGTCGGAAGCTAGAAACTGGTTTATTGATCTGTTCTGGATTATGCAACAAGTCTTTGACCACACGCGAAGTCTTAAAGGTCGCCTTGAATCTGTTTATCCTTTTCAGGAATATGCACTTTATTTTATAATACTTCAGCTGGTAGCCATATTTCAACATCAAAAAGAAGTATTTTGATAACAAAGAGATAAAATATTATAAAACAAGAAGAATTAGCAGAGGAAAGTAATACCTGCATATTGGAAGTATTTACCCTCATATGTTAAAAGTGCTACGATGTGATTAATAATTTATGAGAATATTGAAGTTTAATTCTATGTACTAAAATAGTTTGACAAATTATCACAAACAGCAGATGAGAATTTACATACTTCATCCAAATTCCTGACAACGTGATGGTTGCTATTTTTACAAGTAAATGAACACGACCAATTATTGTATACCACTTCATTGTCTGTCTTTTTCTCCCAAACTCATTCAATAGATCATTAAGTTCTTTCTGGCTAACGTATCTCGGGTTCAATTTCTGTGCTAGAAAATGTTCTCCAGTTGAAGTGAATAATCAAACAAATCTCAAAATGAAGCAAGGGACTTCAAAGTTGACATTTCACGAGAGCAAATGGTTTGATTTATTTACAGGTTTCTGAAAGAGGATCGTATTGGGTTCAAACAACAGCTTGTGTCAAAGGGTTATTTACAATTTAAATTAATAAAGAAGAGGGAAGTGATCCACAATGCAACTAGGAGTAGGAAATAGCAACATCATGACATTCTCATTCTTTTTCAATTACCAAATCATAAAAATTCTTTAGAAATCATGAAAACTTCGCGTTTGTTTAGAAAATAACGTTAGAAATATAAAGGTACGTCTTAATAAAGTATATAATTTATGTGAATTTTTATTTCTGTGTACCAAATCAAAAATAATTTGGAAACAAAAGTTTTTCCTTTTAACTAATCCCCGATCCCAACAAGTATTAGTCGGTGTCATTAACTCAATGGAATAGCGCTAACAATTGTTACTACATACGTGCCCAAAGATATCGATGAATAATAAGTTACTTCTGAAACAAATAAAACTATGCAAATGAAATAAATAATATTTACTTTATGAATAATATTTATTTTATAAATAAAATTTATTTTATAAAATCTGTGGTCTACAAAAGTAGTATGCAGCACAGAATAATACACAAATGAAAATAATTGATAAAACATGCCGGGTGATTGATTTCTAGAAAGACACATATACACACTTACAAAGGATCTCATTTTTATGTACCATTAACGTGAAAGTGAAAGATAAAATTCTAATTAAATATAAAAATAATAAAACTAAATTTTATTATTATTACTACTACTATTATTATTATTATTATTATTATTATTATTATTGTTAAACAATGCCCAATAACTTCAAACTTATGTCACAGTGCATGTCACGTAGTCTACATCATTGACAGAAGAAATAAAAGAGGTCATCTTCGACAACATATTAAATAAAATTCTAATTAAATACAAAAATAATATGTTGACGAAGATGACATCATATTTCTTCTCATAAGAACGTCAACAACACCACATCAGAATTCACACAATACATCATTGACACCACTTTCTCTCTTTCCCAAGGGTCAACGCCAGAACACGAGGAAGCTTTCTCCTTTGTAGCGGGAGAGGTGTCTCAGTGCATCAGCTGATGACACTGCAGTTCCTCTGACCGGGAGATCCTAGATTCGAGATCCGAAAGAAGCACGATTTTCGACTCTTAATTAGACATATAGGGCGAGTTTAGTCGCTCATTGAAGCGAACGGATGCTTTGATTGATGGGTAGTTCTCGATGGTTTCTCCGATCAATACCAGATAAATGCCGTAGAAGTACCCTAACAACCAGGCCACGCGCGATCTTTCCTTCTTCTTTCTTGTTATATCTTCGCCCCTTACTTACACCTCATTACACTCACACGCAATACATTACCGCACATGCGGGGAGACAGGTTGGGAGCTCAGAGCTTTCCCGACTGGGGTGGTGCCCCGCTTGTGGGAGATACCTTGGGGTTATTCCCGCTTGCCGGCTGGTAGGTCCGAGCCGGATCGCGCTATCCAGATGGGGAAGATCAGCGCCACCTCCCGAAGAAAAGCCACTCCACCCCACTACACTTACGGGACTAATGATCTTAACAGTTGACGTGCCCGTAATGGTCAATCAATCAGTCAAACTTTGTAGCTCACAGCTGGCGATCTCTGGCTGCATTTGTAAAACGTTTTGTACCGTGGGACGCTGTAATGCTCTTACAATTTTGCAACAACAGAATAGCACTCAGGACTTTTCATATCTTTGCGTCTCTGACTTTCAAAGGTGTAAAGGCTATTTCGAATCATCGTGTATGTAAAAAGTTTCTAACTTCGAGTCTCGTTTGTGTTCGCTGTTGTTTGCAGCCAACAGAACCTGTCCCATCAGCGGGGCACTGTCTCAGCGAAACTCCAAACATATGTTGTACTGTAGTACATATCAGTGCAGATGTGTGTGAGTAAGGAGTCACAGGAAACGACAAGAAAGAGGAAGGAAAGATCGTGCGCACTCCGTGACGCGTTTGTTAGGGTACTGCAGCGGCATTCGCCTGGTGTTGATCGGAGAACTACCAATCAGAGCAACCGACCGACAAAATTCCCCTCCAGAATTCCTCGCCGGCCGCCAGAAGTCGACCTAGCTATGAACAAGAGGGTTGAGAAAGGGAGGAGGGCAGCTGGGGCAACTTGCCTCAGGCCGCGACTTGATTGGGGCCCCGACCTTTTGTTCATTCAAAAGATATAAAAAATATATTTATCTTTAAATCAAATTTAAATTATTAAGTTATTTCTATGCTATAAGTTATTTCTGATGCACGGAAAAACGAATATTGTTAATGAATTGGGGGGGGGATATTTTGTTTGAAATAAGGGGCTCTCGAGGACCAACTGCCCCACCCCCCTGTTTTTTCTAGGCGCCCTTGGCTGTGAAGCTAGTATTGGCAACGTCGGGGCTCAAACCCCCAGACCTCCTGTTTATGACATAAATTGATTCCCTGAGGCACCTCACCCGGTGCGACGGGGACGTTTATCACATAACTACACGCACAATTCACTTAATGTAAACGTAAATGAACAGATTGCCCTCCCCCTCTTATATGTTACTGCCCTGAATTAGTGTAGATTCAGTGGTTAGGCGGAAGAGCAGGTCCTATGGCCTGAGCCTCGCCATTAATATAGACATTATTATTATTATTATTATTATTGTTATTATTATTGTTATTATTATTGTTATTGTCGTTGTTATTGTTGTTATTATGATTATTACATATTGTTATTTTTATGATTATTACAAGATAAAATGAAGAAATAAGCCTCGGAAATGAAATTCCTCCGGAGAGTAAAACGCTGCACCCCAATGGACAAAATAAAAAACGAAGATATAAGAAAGGAACTTAATATATTTTCTATCAATGAAAAAGTAAATGAATACAGATCACGGTGGGTACAGCACTTAGGAAGAGTGTCTCACGAAAGGATCCCCCGACAAGCCATTACGTACAGACCACGAGGAAGAAGGGACATTGGCCGTCCACGACAGATGGTGTAACGAAGCCGGAACAGGGAATTTCCCTAATCCGTGAAGTGAAGAAGAAAATTATGATTATTATTATTTATTATATGTTAAATATTATATAATATTATTATTATTATTATTATTATTATTATTATTATTATTAATAATAATAATAATAATAATAATAATAATAATAATAATAAAGGCCTCAGCTCAATCATATATTTCCATTTTCTCATAAAACACGTTCATTCCAACTACGCCAACATTGTTGTGAGTTATAAATTCTTTTTTCTCCGTGTGGAGGCTGTGAGTCGCGCTATGAGCGGCGCCTTGTGGCGGCGGTGGCGGCGGCTTCGCGGCAGGTGCGCGAGATTGAGCGAAGGAGGGGGAGGGGAAGGGGAAGGGGAAGGGGGAGTGCGTGAGGAGGAAGAGGGGCGGGTGACGGATGGGAACACGGGCGCGAGGCGCGTGACACGCCTCCTCACTCAACAGCCTCGGCGCATCTTGCCTCCGCCCCTCCCCCTCCCTCTCCCCCTGCCACTCCGCTCACTGGCTGCCAGTCGCCGCGTCCTCTGACGCCTCAGCCTGCGCCTCATTTGACGCTTCAGTCTCTGCCGCCGCCGCCGTCGTCACCTAACCGAATAAGCGCTTTCACTAGGGATGACGTATTTTTGCACCCTTGAACATTAAAGCAATCGAAATCACTATCGTTCTTCTGCACATGCGCAGTTGAAGTTTCGTATCAGTTTTGTGCATCTGCGCATACCGAGAAGATCGATGTTGCAATCGATTGCTGCCCGGTAAGGCGTGCAACTCCCCTCTAGTTTGTTACACTGTCGAATGTTAAAGCAATCGAAGGCGCTATCGATCTTTTGCGCATACGTAGATTGAGTTTCGCCTCACGTTTGTGCATCTGCGCATGCGCAAAATATTAAGATTGGAGTTCATTGCTGCCTGCTAAGGGGTGCAAAAATACTACAGCCACCACTGTCGTATCGAAGCCTCACATCGGCAGAGTTTAGCTAAGATTGAGTGGCTCAGTTTAGTTCACTGCCTTTCTCTCTGCACCGACTCTCGGTGGGAGGTTGATACTTCGATTATAACATTCATGTCCGCTAATACTTCGTCAGTTGTAACGGTGTCTTGCAGCGCCTCTGACCGGGAGGTCCAAGGTTCGAGTCCTGACGGCGGCAAGATTTTCGACACTAGCTTTACAGCTAGGTAGAATTCAATCGTCGTCTGGAGGAGAATTCTAGCGGCCGGATGCTCTGATAGGTAGTTTTCCGTGGTTTCCCCGACCAACACCTGGCGAATGCCAGAGCAGTACCCTATCAAACGGGCCATAGACCGCGCGCGATCTGTCCTTCTTCCTTGTCCTATCCTCCTTCCTTACACACACACTTACACTAACACGCACTACACTACCACATATTCCGGGAGACCGGTCGGGAGCTTAGAGGTTGTCCCAGCTGGAGCGCTGCCCCGGTGGTGGGAGAGTCCTGGTTAGAGGGAAACCCCGCTAGCCGACGGTAGGTCGGCGCCGGATCTCGCCATCCATCGGAGGAAGATCACCGCCATCTCCCGAGAAAAAACATGCACTACACTAACGGGACTAATGACCAAAGCAGTTGACGCGCCCGGAAACACGAACAAATCAATCAATCAATCACTGCAATTCTGCCACTTCACCTCCCCGCCGTCATGTCACTGACATCCGCCACCTTGTCCACTTCCACCACCGTCATCCCTCTTCTGCCACCTCTGCATCCGCCTGCTTCAACGACTCCACTTCATCTCTGTTTTTCTCAACTGGCTCCTTGCCACTATATCCGCCCTCTGAACAGCTTCCATTGCAATCACCATTACTGCTACCATCAATGGTTGCTGATGGTGGCATACTTTTTGTTAGGAATAAGACCAAAGGTTCCCAAGGAAAGAAGAATATCTCGCGCAGAAAAAAATATCATATCGAGAATTCATTATATTTGTATATGCCTTTATTCTTGCTTGGCAGTGAGTACTTTGAACATAAAAAACTGGGTGATTATTTTCTGCGTCATTGTTTTATGGAACAGGATGTTTACTAATTGAAGTTCCGTAGTTTGACTCGTGCATTTATTCTCGGCGATCTTACGTGGACAAACAGTCGAGACAGTAATCATTTTAAGGAAACGTAGGTAATTTGGAAACAAACACGCAAGCCAAAAGAAAGAAATTGCATTTAAAGAAGGCAAATGAAGTTCTAGATTGTACCTTTGGACTTATTTCTCAACTTTCTTTTCATGCTGTCCATTACATCAGAGCTTTAAAAAGAAAAAAAAAACCTCTGTGTTGGTACAGTATTACACCAAAAGCAACACCTTTCTCAGCAACATCAGAACTCAAACTTGAATCGCGGAAAAAAAATTAAATATATTTTTCAAGTCTTGCAAATCAGCATCGCAACACCAAACGCGTCGTGACAAGGTAAGAGATCTCAACCAAACATGCCTGCTGCTGCCAATCATGCCCAATTCTTGTGTTGAAGCAAAATAATCATTTATCCTTATCCTCTCATGTCACCTCTACAAAGCCGCTTCCAACGGTGACGATGTTCAATACTAGCAACATACTAAATCGGCTTCATCCGCTGTGTAGCGGCTGCTCTGATCGGTAGTTTTCCGAATATTGATCGTTTCACTGATCAATACCCGGCGAATCAGGAGTAATAACTAGAGACCGGAAAAATATGTAGTATGAAACGTCAAAATATGCAATATAGTATAAAATATGTAAATATGTAATGAAAACAGTAGGAATATGTAATAAATATGTAAAATAGGATAAAATATGTAATATTTAAATTAACTTTTTGTAAAGCAAATTTACATAATACGAAATTACATATGTAAAAACTCCTAAACAAATTTTTAAAATACAAACGTCTCAAAAATCATTTGGAGAGCATAAATGAATGCAGACTTTGCACCATACAACTTTCTCATTGGTAGTAAAAGCTTCATCTATTGCTGTTCAGGACTGTAGTTTTGCAGCCAGACCAGACGCAATAGACGACCAGCAAACAACACTGCAAGGGAAGCACTCTCATTGAATGTTAAATGTCAGCAATCGCCAATGTTTCTCCAAAGTTAAGGTTAAAGGTCACCAACCGCGGCGTGAGTGATACTTTTCATACCTAAAGATGAATCGGGTCAGTCCCTGACAGGCACTTTCCACCCCTGAGATAAATGAAGCAGACGTTTGAGACTGTGAGAACATCACGCGTCTTCACATTGGGTACATAGAGGAGACAGCACGCAGTAATAATGTAAAAAAATGTAATTTTTAAAAAAATATTTATTTTTATAAAAAATATGTAATAAAATTGAAGAAAATTAATATAATAAAAAATATTTTGTGAAAATACCAAAATATGTAAAATATGTAATATAGTACAAAATATGTAAAAATATGTAATTACATAAAAATCCGGCCTCTAGTAACAACCAAACGAACGGCCCAGAAACTGCCGCGCGCTATTTTTCCTTCTTCATCCTTGCCTTTGCATGCACTACACTACTGCACATCACGAGACCAGTCGGGAGCGTAGGGCTTCTCGCAGTTGGAGAGGTGACCCGCTGGCAAAAAACATTCGGACGACAGATACACACCGCATGTCGCGTGAAGGTCGGCGCCGGTTCTCGTGTGCCAACGGTGCAGGTACACCGACATCTTCCGGTACACACTACACTTTCAGGACTAAGAACTCCAGCAGTTGCCGTTGCGTGGAACATAAAATCATTCATTAGATTGGCCGTCATCATTCCTTCACCTGCCTTATCACTCCCCCCACCACGGCAGCCTTTTATCATCCACGCCCCCCTCCCCGCCCGGCGGCCACAAAGAGGAAGTCCGAGGCCGTTAGCGCTACTTCCGCCGGCCGGTCCCGCCCCGCCCCCTCCCCCTCTCCCTTTCGCCCCCGGGGGCCGTTTACTTTCCTCCGCTGGACTCCGCATTTACTGTCCTTAAATCTTAGCGCGGCGGGTGCGCGAGTTGTGTGACTTTTATGAATATCTCCTCGGACCGTGGATCAGATAGGGCGAGTTTCGTGGGCTCGCGTGCGGCCTCGAGGGCGGCAGCGGCTGGCGGCGGCCAGGCCACTGGGCGGGGCGAGCGTGGGCGCTTGGCTGCGGAGGAAGAGCTGTGCAATGAAATGCGACGGTGCTTGTCAGAGTGCAGCTGCATAGCTTGCACTTAGGACAGGGTTTGCTCGGGCAGCCTTGTCCTCACCGAATCCTGGTCCTAACAGCCAATTACTGGAAATCAATCCTTTCATTTGTATTGCGTTGGAAATGAGTTCTGAATCTGAGCGTTCGTGAACTCTGCTGCATGCATTAGTGAAAGAACTGAAGTGATATTACTGGAATTCAATTTTTAGTTCAGTTAAAATTATTATCGATTCAGATAAAACTCGATTATTCTTGAGAAGGGACAAGTGCTGTTTATCAAGAGAAGAACAAGACAGAAAGTACTGTTCCTTATCGATTTACTGAAGGGAGAAAGGAAGAAACCATAAGCGAATGACAAGGAATGTTCATTGAAACAAAACATGAGCAAAAATTATTGGTCCTAATTTGTAATGTGTGTAATGGTTTTATTCGATGTAATCACCATTCGTATCCTTGACAAAATGTATTCGTAGTAATAAGTGTAATCCCATTGTCCCATTTAGTAATACGTGTTACCGATCGTTAAAATCATTATATAGTAGGGTATGGACTGTAGAGTTAGGGTTATTACAGACAGAAGAAGGACGGAGGGTGGACCGGGGGCGGTAGCTCAGTGCATCAACTGATGTCACTGAAGCGCCTCTGACCGGGAGGTCCTAGGTTCGAGACCTGATGGCGGCAGGATTTTCGATTCTAGCTTTTCAGCTAGGTCGAATTCAGTCGCTGTCTGGAGGAGGATTCTAGTGGCCGGCTGCTCTAATTGGTAGTTTGCCGTGGTTTCTCCGATCACCACCAGGCGAATGCCGGAGCAGTACCCTACCAAACGGGCCACGGACCGCGCGCGATCTGTCCTTCCCATTCCTTGTGCTATCCTCTCCCCTTACACACACACTTACACTAACATGCACTACACTACAACATATTCCGGGAGGCCGGTCGGGAGCTTAGAGCTCGTTCCGGCTGGGGCGGTGCCCCGCTGGTGGGAGAGTCCTGGTTAGGGGAAACCGCACTAGCCTACGGTAGGTCGGCGCCGGATCTCTCCATCCAGCGGGGAAAGATCACCGTGCATATCCCGAGGAAAAACATGCACTACACTAATGGGATTAATGACGAGAGCAATTGACGCGCCCGGAAACACGCAAAAATCAAATCAACAGAGGGTGGCACTCGTTACGTTTATATTGATTGTTAGACTACTTTATAATGAGATGTCACTCTGATTAACGATGATAGTTCTTTTACATATAGGCGTACAAACTGTTTCTACGTTTTCCTATCCTGCAGTGACGAACCGTTTTTTCACTCCTGTTTTTTTTTTTTTTTTTTTTTTTAAATTTCGTTCGCTCCTATTTTCTTCCCCCGTCTCTCGTTCTCATGCACACGTGCTCACGATCCCGCGTTCACGCTCATGTATATAACAAAATGATAGTGTCAAAATTGTGATTAATTAAAACACTTTCTTATCATTGAGGGGATCTCCTCTAGTTCCACCAGTCATCGGAGGGGAAGAAACTGGCCAGCTCATTTTTGGCGCGGTTGGAGCCAGAGACTTAACTCTCCACCCTACCGACGGCCAACCGTCAAAAATATTTTATCTCTACTCGTATAAAAGTATGACAGCTGGGCCTGTGTCATATAGCAGAGAAAATTCCGAAGCGATTGTAGCTGGGGCAGGATAGTTACTCATGTTACCAATAAACAAAGAAGTGCTCCGTTAGATCAAATGATCGTTAAGGTCAATCACAAGAAATTAATAAACATGTAACACATCTTTAAATTCATTTCATACAATGTACGGCACATTATACTTCCGTAGTTGTTGGGTAAAAAATTAATTTTTGAAAATTTTGAAATGGTAATAAACGTAGGATTAAAAATCATTTGTGTTGGATCCTGGAATGCTTTTCACTGTTGGTGTTCGCCGTCAGGTCGTTTACTACTTCCATGGTCACAGATTGGTGTTTGTTTAAAAAATTAAAGCGTAGGGAACCCGCAGAGTCTGTAGGGAAGGATAAACATTCATCCCTCACTCTGGTCAAAACAGTCTATAAAAAAATTACCTCTCAACGCCTACACGAAATAAATGTTACAAATAGCGAACGGACGCAGGAGTAGGAGCGGTAACCAATAGATTGTACAATTAGGTAGTTCTGCACGAAATACACTAATATTTTGATAAAATAGATCAGGATTCACTGGATGAATCAAACATTACAAGAAAAAAAACGATGATTCCAGTCAATAAAGTATATTTAAAGCAGACGTTTCGGCCTAAATTGTAAGGCCCTCTTCAGTGTCTGAAAGGTCCTTTAGACCACCATTGGTTTAGATCAGAAGTGCCTGGTTATATATGATATCTCGACACTGTGGTGTAACATAACCTAAGCAACTTACAGGTACCACGACTTTCTCTCATTGTTTTTGTTTTTAATTGTTTTATACTAGTAATATTATGTAAGATTGTAACTGATTGGTGTATTGACCTTTCAGACACTGAAAGAGGGCCTTACAATTTAGGACGAAACGTCTGCTTTACATACACGTTATTGACTGGAATCATGATTTTTTTTTATAATGACTAATATTTTGATCATGCAACAAAAGGAAATTGGAAGCTGTAGCGAAGTTCACAAAAAATTGTTATACACGCAAATAACTTTGTCTCTTACTTGCGTGCTTTCAAACATCAGTGTTTCAATCTTTCGACCAATTGCAGTTGGATGCTCTGGCGACTTCTATGTAAGAGGGATTGGATGCAAACTGTTGCATCTCTCGTTCGCATGATCCAAAGCATCATACTTGCCTCTGAATGTCGGTTTACTTCAATCACATTTGCTCATGATCAAGCCAATTGGCTCTCCAAGCCCCTAGTCGGACACCGCTAACTACCCATTTCACTCGTCTTCGCAAACCATTTGCGATTTGTACTTGGAGCCTTTCAGGGCCCAATCTGCGACGTACACAATGCGCATTTTCAGCTCCCTCATTATGCGCCAAGCTGCATTGAATCTCGGTAATTTCATTTCCATTTGCATCACTAATTCCCGTAGCGGAGTTTACGGGCGCTCTTTGGGAAAATCCTCGTATATTACTCACTGCTGTCAGCAGAGCTCTTATTTCCCAGTGAAGTAATCAAACCAATGACATGCATTCATAAAAGTATCGGGTCATACTGCGTTTTACGCACCATTGCCGTTTTTTCCAATGACTGCGATTTATTGCGACCATTTCCGATGTGATACAAGAAAAATATAGATGACAAATTATGATTATTTAAAATAATTTAACAATCTATTATTAATCATTTGAATCAAACAGAATGTTTATATTCTTTTTTGAATAATTATTTGATGTTTTCATTTACTTAAGAAATGTCAATCTTATTTTCATTATTTTGTTAACCAAAAGTTTAATCTAATCCCGGCGGTGGCAGTGGTGGAGCGGCGGTGGACGGGCGAGCCGGTGGCGAGCGGCAGTGAGCGCGGTGGCGAGGCGGCGGGGTGGGGACTGGGTGCGAGCGGCGTGAAGGGTCGGGTAGGGCGGTGAGGTGGCTGGGGTGCGGTGAGGGACGGTGGGGTGACGGTGGGGTGACGGTGGGGTGACGGTGGGGTGACGGTGGGGTGACGGTGGGGTGACGGTGGGGTGACGGTGGGGTGACGGTGGGGTGACGGTGGGGTGACGGTGGGGTGACGGTGGGGTGACGGTGGGGTGACGGTGGGGTGACGGGTGGGGGTGACGGTGGGGTGACGGTGGGGTGACGGTGGAGTGACGGTGGAGTGACGGTGGAGTGACGGTGGAGTGACGGTGGAGTGACGGTGGGAGTGACGGGGGAGGTGGGTGTGGGTGACGGTGGGGTGACGGTGGGAGTGTGACGGTGGAGTGACGGTGGAGTGACGGTGGGAGTGACGGTGGAGTGACGGTGGAGTGACGGTGGAGTGACGGTGGAGTGACGGTGGAGTGACGGTGGAGTGACGGTGGGGTGACGGTGGGGTGACGGTGGGGTGACGGCGGCGGGGCGGTGGTGGCAGCGGAGTGGCGGCGGCGGGGCGTCGGCGGCGGGGCGTCGGCGGCGGGGCGTCGGTGGCGGGCGGCGGCGGCGGCGGCGGGGGCGGCGGCGGGGTGGAGTCGGCGGGGCGTCGGTGGAGTTGCGGCGGGGCGACGGCGGCGGGGCGACGGCGGCGGGGCGACGGCGGGGTTGGCAGTGGTAACGGCGCAGGCGATATGGCCTGAACGAGCGGCGCGCGCCCGCCGAGATACCGACCACTTTCCGCATAAACACGCGCCGCTCGAAGTGCGCGCTCGCTCTCAAAGCGCCGATGCCTCCGATTAGCCGCGTTCCGCCCACGCACTCTTCGCCGGCGCCCGCGCCCGCGCGCCATCAAGATGCAGGGAGCCACACGCCCAAGGCCCCACGGTCTGCAGAACCAAAGACCTCGAAGATTCAAGAGCCCAACGCCACGATCGACTCTGGCTTGCGAGCGAGGTCGAATTCAGTCGCTATCTGGAGGAGAATTCTAGCGACCCGCTGCTTTGATCGGTATTTTTCCGTAGTTTCTTCGATCAACACCAGGCGAATGCCGGAGCAGTACCCTAACAAACACACCACGGACCGCGCGCGATCTTTCCTTCTTCTTGCTTGTCCTATCCTAACTACCACTCTTACACTAACATGGACTACACTAACACACACGCCGGGAGATCAGTCGGGGACTAAGATCGGTCGGGCTGGGGCGGTTCCTTCGTGGTGGGAGATACCTGGTTGAGGAAAACCCCGCTAGTCGACGGTAGGTCGGCGCCGGATCTCGCCATCCAGTGCGGGAAGATCACTGCCACCTTCCGATGAAAAACCTGCACTACACTTACGGTACGGATGACCTCAGTAGTGGACGTGCTCGGAATCAGTAATCAATCAAGCAATCAATCAAACAACAACGCCCCGACTGCACTATGCCCATAAGAATAAATCAATCTCATCACCCAAAGACCCAAATCTTCGTATCACCTCATGAATCCGTCTCCACATCACTCCATATTATATGACTTCAAGTCTCCTTCACATCATCCTAAGACTCCATCATCCCCCTGTTTTCATCATTACATAACCCAAGTTCCTAAGCCCCAACTCTTGAAACTCCAACACCTCAACACCCGAATGCTTCTAGACCATTAATCTGTAGTAGTTAAATACATTTTTAAATCTTTAACGAGGTGTTTTGTTAAGGATAAAACAAATTCTAAATTTGACCTAGAGGCCAATACATTTGAGAAGAAATATGTGGGTATAAATCGTTCACACAAAGCATTTACTATAGTTTCGTCAGACAATATATTATTTTGTGCACTTCTCTGATTTAGATTTCTCAAACAAGTCTTCGTTATTTAACTATTTTATTACAATTTTAAAAAAGATTAGAATTTAAATATATGTACGTGATTACGGGGTGGGGTTTAGTGAAGGAAAATACTATTCTTTAATGTTGACGTTTAAGTTCCCCCCAAAATCACCAAGAAATATCCAGTTTGAATTGCAAGAAAAAACATACTTCCAGTAATTTACGTACAAGAGAGTGAAACTAATAAGTATACGGAAAACTTGAACGTAGAAATTTTCTCGAAATTACACATTTGAAAAAGAAACTGATATTTCATCGTTGGACAGTATTTGACGAGTTGTTGATTTATACACATAACTATATATCAGATCGTGCCATGACGTATGCGATGAAAAGCGGCTTTATGCATTTTGAGTGCTATTCATGCGATGTAAGAGTGCTCTTTCCTTCTTTCTGGGAACTGTGGCTAAGTTTTTACTGGCAATTGCGGTAGATGATTATCATGCGTTATGTGTTCCGTATCCTGTTTGAGACAGTTAGTGGTGTATTTTGAAATGTATTATGGCTAACGTAGTTTAGGAACGGTACAAGGAAGTTCTTCAAGGTAACGAAGGCACGCTTTTAGCGTGAATTTACCGCGGATCGATTGAAAAAATGGGTTCCAAGAAACACTGTTCCTTAATCCATCGTGACAAATGAATGTAGTTCTCTACCAAACGCCACGCACATACCAATATATTGGATACGGAAACATAATCTAACCTGTTGTACGTTGAATATAACATTTCTCGGAATAAGCTATTGTGTGCAGTTCAGAAATATTCTCATTTTTAATTTTTCAAATAAACCTTAAATGTGTTGAAAATATTTTGTTATTTCTATGATAGCATCCATTAAATGTATATTTCTTTTTTCCCCATGTATACGGCAAAATGTTTGACTTGACGTTAACTCCATCAACATTTTAACCCATCAAGATCATTAACATTGAATCGCTTAGTAGAACGTACGTGCAAAGGATGCTTACAGATATCTCAAGAAGTAGTGAGAAATGTAGTAGTGAGGAACTCCTGAATTTAATGAGCTATGTTATTTTCAGTAAAGTATTTTCAGTTCGCCAATAATATTTTCTTATACAAGTATAATTAAGTAATAAGACTCCATCTCATATGTGTAGGTGTGGTGTAACCATAATGATTCTAGATGCCGGCGTCACTAGTCGAGACATCGCGGGTTCCTGGATGGGTGACCGTCTGGGAATGTCAGGGATCTAACTGTGCTGGCCAAAGGAAGAAAAGGTATTGACTAAGACAGACGATGACTAACTTGGTTAAAGGAAGATTACTCCATGACACATTCGACGCCAGTAAGTGGCTATAATGGAACATGGTTACCAATTAGAATAAAACTTCACGTTACGTAACATAACCTAAAAAGGAGATCGTGAGAGATTGACAGTATGAACCTGGACTATAAGCGGATTTCTCGGCCTTAAAGAATGGAGAGCGATCAGGATGGGATCGGAAGGATAACGCGCGGCCTTTGTCTAAGATATTGGTTCTATCCGATCATAGAGCAGCGAGAGCAGGAGAAACAACCGATCAGAGAGCAGTGGGCGTAAAGAAATCTCGTTCATACAGTTTCTTCATCCATCCCAGCTACTTAGCTGGGGTTAGAAACCTGACACTGCCGGGAATGGAGTCAACGCACATTCAGTTACGAAACACAAACTTAATAGGCTAAGGTAAACGGTGAATATGTAATAAGAATACTTATTTGTATACTAAAATAAAGACAATTATCTCCGGAACGAAAAGTTTATTGAGGTTTAGGATTTATTGTACGTCATAATTTACATATACTTATAAACCATTTTCTCCAGTTATCGTTCTCAAATACTGCACATATATCTTGAGAAACTGTTTCTTCAAGACTATCCATGATCACACAATTTTTCAGTTGTAAACCAATCGGAGAGATATTGTCATTGTTTAATAGCCAGTTTTACCAATTTCTTTTACCGGCTAGAAAGAATTTAAGCTCATATTACAAAATAGTAATGATGAATGTGTGTTAATAATTGTGTATTATGTAATATTCATCAGATTGAGGAATATGATCACCGTAAAAACACAGATTCAAAATAAATTATCTTAGAATTTCACCCCAAAACAAAGTTATGATTCAAACCTTGAACTGTTTTCAAAGTTTTATTATTTTTATAGAAACAGCTTGAAGTGCGTATACAAAGTGATACATATTTCCATTTACAAAAAATTAGTTTTCCACAGAATTACAAGTACAGGAATCGTTACTTATCGTTATAATGCCTCGAGTCCTTCAATAATTCATTATGTTTTCTGTCGGAAAAGTGATTTGCAAATTTGTAGATGAAGTCTCGATTCGTTTTTCGATTTATTACTTTGTTGAATAAGAGTGATGAGATATAATCCTATCACGAGAATTTCTCAAGACTCCCCCCCCCCAAAAAAAAATTCCTTAAACCGGGTCGCTGTACGTGTTGCTATTCCCCAATCCAGGTCTCTTTTCGAGCCTTCTCTCTACGTGCGAAGTATCTTTCTGGCGTCAGGTACCGGGCAGTCACACCACGCTTGTTTGGCCCCGTGACGCCACAGATTTCTAACCAAGGCCCCCTGCAATTGTTCGCGACCTCAGGGCTCACCCGCCGTCACCAGTCACGGAGCTTGTCTGCAGATCTCGCTGGCGTTTCTTCACAGCTGTTCCCCGTGAAATGTGTCGTATTCGCCCCAGCATACTCACATCACAATGTCTCTTTGTGATACATGACAGTTGATTGGTCTTTTGACCGCTGCGAATGTTGACAAGTAAAAAAAAAAATCAATGTTTATTGCTGGTACGGGCGCGCCCCTCGCTTAGTAGTCTGAAACGTAATGTGATTCAAACGAAAATAGTCCATGAAAGGCTGAATCTTCCATTCGTATAGAGTAGGGACGGAGTTCATAGTCGGGTTGGGCGTTTCAAAGCTTAGTGGAACGTCACGGGACAAACGCATTTGATTACCGGGATGGGTATTCACAAAACGTACGTTTCGCGTTGGAGTTTTGACTTACGACTCCTACCTCTCTATTGAGTTTAATGGGAGTTAACTGAAATTGAATTTAGTGGGGAGCCTACCTGCCGACTCGCTTTCGTGACTCCTGGACGTTTCTGCTGAGGTAGAGTTTGCTTGTGGGTCTGAGCGGTGCCTCTCAGAAACATGCATTTCAGCAATTTTCGAAACGATAGAGATGAAATCATTTATATTTTGTTCAGATGTAGCTTCACAAAGCACAAGTCTTGCTGAGATATCCTTTTAACTTTATTCCTCATTACCTATATACGTAGTACAGAGGAAATTCTGGAACGCTGCGGGAAAATCGGCGATTTTTCGGCAGAGCAACACATATTGTGGGGCCTTCATATCCAAAAAATGGATAATGTTATAATTGCTGTAATCGTGCCCTTTATTATTTCAGTAGTATACATATCTTTTGAGGCTCTCACACGCAACCAATCTTTATAAATGAGGTCTCTAAAGGAAGATAATTTCTAGGAGACGTGACGAATTGCACTTCGACTTTAAAATAAGAAGGATTTGTTTAAAAAGCGCATCTAAATATTCATATCAAATTCCACCCGTAACACTGGGCCGCATTTTTTTAATCTATATCGTTAAATAACTCCTAAATGAAGCGTTTTAGAATCTTAAAAACTAACATTTTGAGGCAGTAGACCTCAAAGAAACGTTTCTCACCCTGTAATCTACAGGATGAGATCTTTCCGAACATTCTATTATGTTTCTGCTGGTTCGACGCTCTCAATTCTACCCTATGTATTCAGATCCTGTAGAATCTGCAACTGTATGTGAAATTAAGCTAATTGCTAGATATTCTACACTGGTGTACCTCTATGAATTACACAGGTGTACCTCTCTGTTCGGTAATAAGGTTGAATGGGATGATAAGCAATTATTCGGCCCTAATGTATTTATTATCACTAAATATATTGCGTCTGAAAACATAACACACTTTGTCATTACATATAATTTTTAATCTATTTCTGCTTCTATAATTTATTTATACCTGTTTAAACTTGGCATATGCAGCACAAATGTAAATCACAGAGGTTCTCTTTCGGAAATTGTATTTAAAGCCTATAAGAATACCAATGTAATACATTGTTAATTGCACATTCTATCTTATAGGTAGTCTACTCAGTTTTAGAATAAGTTACGCCATATCCACTTTCGTAATTTAAACAGTTTTGTTGATTAAGCCTTGACGTAGACACACAAAAAGGCATTGCTCTACTGATTTCAATCGTAATGGTAAAGGATTACCATTTGAATATTTTTTTGGTAATGGACTTCTGCAATGTCTTCATCCTATTTATCACTTTACGGAACCAATCCTTCGACTATGGCTCTTCACAGAGATTGGTATTCATTGTGAGGAATATTTTTTGCAACATGCTAGTTTCACTGGGGATGGGTAAATATTAATTAAACAATCGGTATATAAGGTATGCCAGAAATTCATCTCCGTGCTCCTATCAAACATGTATATCAATTTGTCAAAATGACAACATACTCTTGTAATTTCAGAATGCGAACTATCTGAAAACAGTTGTTTCTGAAGGAATCTTGAGCGTGTTTCCGGGAAATACATCTAGTTATAATTGACATATGTATAGCAAAATACTTCATTGCAGTAAGAATTTCCTATTGAAGCTAAATTACGCATGACATCTGTTCTACTCCATCACCAAATGATAGAAGTCATCGAAACGTCCCTATACCACCTGCAATTCTTATATCCCAATGAAAACTTTTCACTAATTCAATTTTTTTCATGTGGTATAAAAAAAGCACTCAATTGAAAACAAAAATTATTCAATGAGAACATTTTATAAACACTTTTATATTCAATATTTTAGAAAGAAAACCGCCTAACGTAATGCAATGTAAAGAAACGAAACAGTAAGGTCACTTTGCCTTCACTCGAGTACAGACAGTAAAGTACACTTCTACAGCAACCAAAAAGATTTATTCGTTTAAAAAGTTGTTTCTTTCTTTTTTTTGTTGTTGCCAGTTCTGCTCCTATTTGCGCGTTTTCCCTCAGTGAGGATTTTCTAGCGTGCAGCTCGTTACGACATGAAAAGAAGAGTCCAACTGAGAGACTGTTTCTCTCAACAAACAGCGAAAGTGAAAGAGGCGCCCTCAGTCGGCTTCCGCGGAACCGAGCGCGCGCAGAGTTTTGAGAAAACGCCTCCGTCTCTCTCTCTTTTTCGCTCGCTGGGAGACGTCGCTTCGAGAGGTTTCCGGGCAGAAGAGATTTTCTTCTTTGGTGCCCCGGGCGTCTTTGACGCTTCCGCGGGGCGTTGAGGGACTTCGCGCTTCGCCGAGCGCCCGCTGATAGCGCCACGTGTCTCGTTCTCGGCGGCACGCGCCGTCACTTGTTTCCAATGGACTTGGGGTGGTGCCTACAATATCGGCAGCCTATAAGTGATTCTGACAGTTCGATGCGTTGTTGCCATACTGTACTACGCACATGGCACCACCTACATGACAGATAAATGAAATGCCAGAACAATAACACTTACCGTCAGGCGGCAACACGTCTAATGTCATATTCATAACTAGGGGGCGGATTTTATTTAAATGTTATTTTTTAAAATTAATTAAAATTAACTGACTAACGCTGAACCCTGACTGTGAGAAAGTAAACAAATCGCTGTAAGCTGATTGCTAGAGAGAAGGTCACATGACCTACCACAGCACGTGGCGAGAGAACTTACAGAGGTGCTTATACTCTGCCGGCACTGTGGGGACCGTGTTGGCTGGTGTTTTAAGCGGTGTTTTTGTGGGATCTGGTTGGGATATGGCATATATATTAACAACGGAATGGTTAGGGTGACCTTCCCATTTCTCTTTAAGAACTAGATCGCTACTTTGCTCACGACTAGTTTACGTGATCACCTGTAATAATAAGTTTTTTGTATCGCTAAGCTACAATTATACTGGTGTTAAGTTACAGTTTATGGTGAAGTGAGTTTGAATGCAAAAAGACAACCCTCTATTATGTGGTATCATGGAAGTATATTTCTGTTTCCTCGATCACTATTATTGATAAACCTATTTATTACACCACAGCTACAATTATTGTGTTTCAACATGTTCGTGTTTCAGTCCACTTTCTAGTGTTTAATGCAGTTTCGACGACAATGTACAATTAGAGATCACGGATGATAGTCTTCTCTTCTCTTCTCTTCTATGAAGAAAGATGCACCAAATATCTTACAACTTTCATTGATTGGGTTTCACCCTGGACATATCTTTTTTCAACCATACGTCCATTTCACGATAGTTATTAACTGTTTTTGACGTTAAATAAATAAATAATTAAATAAATAAACAAGTCTTTATTGAATGCTGCATTTGTACGTTTACATCAGTCATATTGTGTATTTCATTTTCTAACCTTAATTATTGTTAGTTGCTGAAGTGTACGCGACTAAGAGACTACTTTACAGATCTGAAAACTTTTCTTGGAAAAATATAAATATGTGGGACCTTTTAATTTCTATTTTATAAATTTATTTTAAATACGAAATCATGAATGACGAAGTAGCTAACTAGATTTTTACATTTACTATATATTCACATTGATGCTTGAATATTTGAGATATTTAAGAGAATAGGATATTGCATTTGGACGACATTCATTGAAATTATTCGCGAGATTCATTTTCGCATTTTAACCTTCTTCCTCAAATGTCCTTTTCCACAAAATTAAAGGAATTATACGGGCATTTGTTTCGAATGTATGAGGTGAATTATGCATTGTAATTAATAATGATAATCACAGATATCCTTGATTTGACGTAGAAATCGTACAAATTAATGAATGGTTCAGGACATTTCAAAAGTCAAAAGCGCTTCATTTTATTTCATTTTACCCTTCTTAAAACTGAATCTTTTGACGGCCATTATTCAGAATGTTTTAACCTCTATTCTCTATCCATTATATTTTTTACTAGTATATGTTTTCAAATGAATAGTAGGATTTCTATATATTTTCTCAAATAAACGAAGAGGAAAAATAAAAATCAGTATAGTTGTGAAATGTAAGAAAAAACTGATTCACTCGTAGATGAATCTCGCTTCTAGTGTGTGTCTTACATGATCACAAACGCTCGTTTATACCTTGATTCAAAATTCAAATCGTGACAAAATATAGGACATTCATATAAAACAGAAAGTAATGCTCACGAAAACGTTCGTTGAACGTGTTTTTCAGTACTTGCTGAAATTATTACCGAATCATTTTAACGCTATACTACTGCTCCCACTGTATAATAATAATAATAATAACAATAATAACAATAACAATAATAATAATAACAATAATAATAATAACAATAACAATAATAATAACAATAACAATAATAATAACAATAATAATAATAATAATAACAATAACAATAACGCTGTAAAATGATACTCGACGGTTTGTGTTAAACGTGTTGTTGCCATGCAGATCCCAAACTGTAATTACAGGTTTTAAAGATTAATTTGGCCTCACGTAGACTACCTTCAAGGTACCCTTAATTCTAGGGGCTGAATAAGAGTTCCAATAGAGCACGTGTGCAAACTAATCGCACTCTGCGTAAAACTTCATTAGGCCAATGTAGAGCATTCAATTTGAAATTGTAATCTGAAGCGATAATCCAGGTTTGTAACTAAGCAAGGACGTTATTCGCGATATCGATCCTGCCGTTCAATGCTTTAACCACCGTAATAAGAGAATCACGTAAACAAGAAATACCTTTACTCAAAAAGAAGTATTCATAAGTCATCATTTCCAATAACTCGTTTGTTTCTATTGTTGTTAATAGACGGCGGACTGACAGAATCCTGAAAGGACACCAACTGTTTTCCGTTTCTTTAATTGAGTTAAGTAGAACTAATGGAATAGTGTTATCAGAAACATATTAAAATGCTTGTGGAAAACGAACATGTACAAATCAAATGTTTCAATAAATGGGATGGAATATTGAAATGAAAATACGTGGCAAGAGATACCGACAAAATTGCTTCTTCACAAATGATCCATGAGCTGATCAATTCTGGAAGCCTGGTGCCTAGAGGTAGAAATCCGGCTGCCACATAACTAGCAACAACGCCCCGTCTCTGCTCTTACATCATTGCCGGGTACAAAAGTGCTTCCACCGACATTCCCGCGTCAGCAAGTCCATAACAGCGGGATGGAGTGTGGGAGAGAAAGGAACCGAATCGGGCCGGGGAGGCGGGTCCGAGAGTTGGGGGCAAGAAGCGGCGGGGACGAGGGAGCGGGTGCAAGATGCGGCGGTGGGGACGAGAGGGCGAGGACGAGAGGGAGCGGGACGAGAGGGAGCGGGGACGAGAGGAGCGGGGACGAGAGGAGCGGGGACGAGGGAGCGGGGACGAGAGGAGCGGGGACGAGAGGAGCGGGGACGAGAGGAGCGGGGACGAGAGGAGCGGGGACGAGAGGAGCGGGGACGAGGGAGCGGGGACGAGAGGAGCGGGGACGAGAGGGAGCGGGGACGAGAGGGAGCGGGGACGAGAGGGAGCGGGGACGAGAGGGAGCGGGGACGAGAGGGAGCGGGGACGAGAGGGAGCGGGGACGAGAGGGAGCGGGGACGAGAGGGAGCGGGGACGAGAGGCGGTCGTGTCTAGTTGGCCGGCGGGGGCGAGAGGCGGGAAAAGGGCAGCGCGTTTGTGCTTGCGTTGCCGCTTCCTCATCGCCGGTGCCGCGAGGCGTCGGCGCGCGCAATCGATAAACAGTCGAAGCCTCCCCGCGATTCTCTTTTATTTCCGCGCAAAAAGTGGCGCCGCGGGCAGAATGCGTGGTCGGTCGGGGGCCGGGAGGTCGAGGGAAAGGGGCGGCGGCGGGAGCGGTAAAGGAGGACGGAGTTTGATGTGAGGTCGGCTGCCGGCTGCCGGGGGTGGGGGGTGAGGGAAATTACGAATGATGTGAGGGCAGGGGAAGTGGGCGCGAGGTGAGGTTGGGTAGGGTGAAGAGAGCTGAGGCTATGGTGAACTGAAGATAACGAGGCAACGGTTATGCGAGGCGAGAATGAGCTCTGAGAGAACTAAAGAAGGATATTAAAATTATATTAATCGTTAAATGTATTCACAGTGCTTCTTAGTAGATCTTTTAACTCTAGACTGAAGTGCAATGTACATCTTGATACCAAATTGTTGGATTATAATACAATCACAGTATGAATAATGAGTAAGCGTTTGTTTTTTGTTCTTGTTGTTCTTTTATTTGTTTTTTATCTACTCTAAATGACTATATTCGTCTACAATATTGTCGAAAACAAAATACCCTACCTCGCAATGAATACGAGCTTCAAAATATTATATTCCTGCAGTGGAATATTCAATCATAAACAACCATTTATTGTAGTTCACTGGCTGCTCACTCACCAGTATTTTACTAGCTACTCACGTTCAGCTCAATCTGATTAATTTGGTCATTCACTTCCCTTAGAATATACGACTGAATATGACGGGATACTTTACATGCTACTGGGTTGCAGCTCATTTGCTTGTAAGTTCACTCTGCGAAATTGAGCACTGAGGTGTTAAGCGAAAGAACGCCCACGGACACTACTATGTCATAGAGAAGCAGCGAAATATAATTGAACTCTAGAAGCTCATCTCGCGTGAATTCGCTCTCTGATTGGGAGAATGCTCTAACTGTGTGGAAACAGGTGTTTGCTTACGAGCAAGCTCCATTAGTTGTTACAAAATGTAGTTTGGGGTTGTGCAGAGACTAGCTATGTCCAAAAATTAACAGCCATTCAGAATGTATTTAAGAAGAACTTTAAATGCCCCCTTGTTCATTCCGAACACCCAGATTCGCAGAGAATTGAAAGTGCCTTCATTAAGCGATCACATAACACAAATAGCCCAAAACTTTTACCAAAATCTTCAGACTTCCCCATGCTCCTTAACCTTCAACGTAAGTCGCAATGCTGCATACTCACGTATTTAAGCCAGGTATCCCAAAGACCAATTCAAACCACCGAAATCCCCCGTAACTGTTAATAGATCAACTGAAACAGTATTCAACCTAGCTTCATTTACTTTAGCCCAATGTCACGTTATTCCGTGTAATAAAAACCACTGCTTATAGATGGCCATTCCCAAAAGGTAAAAAACTATGTATTTCATAGTTTAACCTCCTCGAAAGACAAATATGTCGAACGAGAAGAAAAATTAAAAAAAAAGAAATGTTGAATCGAGAGGTGAGAACGAAGAGAGAAAAATTTTGGCGCAAATGCTATAAAAGTGTAAACGTTAGTATGTAATGCACTGTATATATTGTGATAATATAGTATTTCTCTACTGTTTATTTTAACACTGAATTATTAGTTTATTAAATTTCCTGCCAATTTTAAGCATGGGCTCGACACACAGCACACACTACTTACTTGTTGCATGAGGACGTGTGATTCTATACAGAACCAAGATTCCTGGAAGTTCTATTAACTGGAATCAATTATTAGATGATGTCCACTACTATGAATTATCAACCTTTTCAACAATAAACATTTATTCTTACCATCTATACATTGCAGTGCTGTCAAATGTACGTGAATTACTTTCACTTCAAACATTGAAACCCCGTACGGGTTTGATTAAAGTTCGTAAGCTTACGTTCGTAATCATGTTCGTAATCTGACTGGCGGAATGAAGTCCCCGGAATCCTTGGTAAACCAATTTTCATTGGTATCCTTTCGTAAATAAAAATGTTTCACAATATACTCAATGATTGCTGTAATTGAACTTAATATTCCCACAATTTTAACACGCGGTCGCGACTTTCCCCATCTGTGTTTCGTATGATTTCGTTTTCAGGACATCGGCTATCTCATGGTGTCTCCCTTTCCTCTTTCATTGCCCACGTTCGTTTGGGTGAGGATTGTTTTTGTCTGCACATTGCTTCCTTCCCAAAGAGATCATACGTAGAGCTGGTTACGGGAGCTGACCTTCAGGCCATGGACTGACAGGAATACATTTCGGAACAAAATGAGCTAATGGTTGCCTTCTTTACAGTATTTACCTGGCAGGTTGGAGTCGAAGACTTCCGCTCGGACAGGAAGAATGAAACGGCCCGAACTATCACGTACCCCGAATTCTCCCTTTTTGATCGGTAGTTTTCCTATCAATTTCAGGTGAATGCTGGAGTAGTATATTAACAAATGGAGCACAAACCTCATGCTATTTTTTCTTCCTCGTGAATTGATTGATTGATTTTTTCGTGTTTCCGGGCCCGTCAACTGCTTCGGTCATTAGTCCCGTTAGTGTAGTGCATGTTTTTCTCGGTGATCTTTTCCACTGGATGGCGAGATCCGGCGCCGACCTACCGTCAGCTAGTGGGGTTTCTCCCTAACCAGGACTCTGCTACCAGCGGGGCACCGCCCCAGCCGGGACAAGCTCTAAGCTCCCGACTGGTCTCTTGGAATATGTGGTAGTGTAGTGCATGTTAGTGTAAGTGTGTATGTAACGAGAGAGGATAGGACAAGGAAGAGGAAGGATAGATCGCGCGCGGTCCGTGGCCCGTTTGGTAGGGTAGTACTCCGGCATTCGCCTGGCGTTGATCGGAGAAACCACGGAAAACTACGGATGAGAGCAGCCGGCCGCTAGAATTCTCCTCCAGACAGCGACTGAATTCGACCTAGCTGAAAAGCTAGTGTCGAAAATCCTGCCGCCCTCTGGACTCGAACCTAGGACCTCCCGGAGAGATGCGCTCCAGTGACATCAGTTGATGCACTGAGCTACCGCTACCGGTAACTGATCGATGTTTCTGAGCCGCATCAGCCAGAGATGTTATTAGAGGTGACCGCCTGGCCGAGGATGAGGTTCCTCTGCATTTTATGTCTCTCGGCGCTCGAGGCGTGGATGTGTCCGCGGGGGAGGGGGCGTGGCCGCGGGCGGCGCGCAGTTGCTGCTGTGCGTCGAGGACAAAGGCGCTAACGAGAGAGAAACTGCCTGCGCGAGCGCGTTGTGGCCTGGCGGCGCTCGCCGGCGGCGGCGAGGCGGTGGGGAGAGGGAGGGGGGGGGGGGGGGGGCGCGAGCGACGAGGCGGTGGGAGAGGAGACGGGCAAAGATACGGGGACGGTGGAGGGGACGGAGAAGCGATGGCATGGTAACGGTGGTAACTGGAGTGAGGGCGTGGATTTTGACAAACGCCAACACCGCAAGCAAGGGAAAACTTGGAATATAATTGGATTGACTGATTATTTCGTGTTTCCGGGCGCGTCAACTGCTATGGTCATTAGTTCTCTTTTGTGTTAAGCAGTTGGGGAGAGGAGGCGGGCAAAGACGGCGCCGTTGGATTTGGGGTTTCAGATGGTCACCCAACCAGGAACCTGCGATATCTCGAAATCGCGATACCTTAGTGACTTCACATAGTTAACGAATTCGGCTAGCGTTTGCGCGGTCGTGACTTTCAGTATAATCATCCCAGCATTCGTCTGAATGACCGAGGAAAACCACGAACACCCCCGGTCAGGATGCAGCCACGGGAATTGAACCCGGGCCTCCCGAACGGGAAGTCAGCGCGCTACGCCTTGAGCCACGGTTCTTTAAGTGTAATGCATATCTAATCACGACGGGTGACGGTGTTCTTTCCCCGCAGGATGGCGAAATCAGGTGCCGACTTACATAGCGACTTGGGGTTTTCCTCTTCCAGGTATCTCCCTAAGCGAACCTTGCCCCAGCCAACACAAGTTCTAAGCTCCCGACTGGTCTCCCGACATGTACGCGGCAGGGCGGGGCGGGGCGGGGCGGGGCGGGGCGGGGCGGGGCGGGGTTGGATTGGGCTGGGCGGAGCGAGGTGAGGAAGGCAGTGGCGGGGAGGGGGGGGGCGGGGCGGGGTTGGATTGGGCTGGGCGGAGCGAGTTGAGGAAGGCAGTGGCGGGGAGGGACGCCCTGGTGGCGCTGGACTGCGACCGGTGGCGCTGAGTCCTGGCTAATGGGCGGGGCGGGGCGGGGCGGGGCGGGGCGGGGCGGGGCGGGGCGGGGCGGGGCGGGGCGGGGCGGGCGGGTTGGATTGGGCTGGGCGGAGCGAGTTGAGGAAGGCAGTGGCGGGGAGGGACGCCCTGGTGGCGCTGGACTGCGACCGGTGGCGCTGAGTCCTGGCTAATGGGCGGGGCGGGGCGGGGCGGGGAGGAGCGGGGCGGGGCGGGGCGGGGCGGGGCGGGGCGGGGGTGGGTTGGGCTGGGCGGAGCGAGTTGAGGAAGGCAGTGGCGGGGAGGGGGACGCCCTGGTGGCGCTGGACTGCGACCGGTGGCGCTGAGTCCTGGCTGAGGGCGGGGGCGGGGGGGACGCGTCGCGGGGCGGCGAGACCTGCGCTGTTGAGCGTAGCGGGGGGATGGGGGAACGCGACAAATGGGGTCGCCTGACGGACGGCAGCGTGGGGGGGCGGAAGTGAGGCCAGGAGTTGGTGGACGACACTAGAGGACGAATTCACACGGGAGTAAAAGGCACAATACAAATACCGAGAAGGACACAAAAAGTACTGATGTGCCTTCGCGGTTTGTGTATCGATTGCGTGGGCGTGATTGGATACGATTTACACTAGTTCATTGTATGAATTTTTTATGTTATTGCTAATGCTTTTGGTGATGATAATGAAATAAAGTATTTTCTTTTCGAATACTTCACTAGCCCAGTTTTGTGCACCACAGTAAAAGATCTGTAATTTTTAGGATGTATGCTCTCTTAGTGTAAAAGTTTTATAACATTCATAACTTTATTTCTTAAAGCGATATCCAGCAATATTTTCTTCAACTTAAGAAGTACTATCTCATGTGATGAGACGATTTGGTGGTACCAGTTCAAAAAGTAGCCACTGGAGGAAACGGAGGCTACAACGACGGTCAACAACAACAACAAAACTGATCACAAACAATAGTAATTGTCTCTTGAGATTTCGTATGCTCAAAGACACGAAATGACTCCACGGAAAAGCACTGCATGCACTGAGGCTAATAAACAGAAAGCGGTTCTGAATAACTGTCAACCTCTCCACAGAAGAAACTGAACTCATCAAATGCACATTTTGAATGAACAAACCTAAAATGTGGCACATTAAAAGTACTTCACACATGGGTGCGGTGCCTGGCTTGCTACTAGGCGTCATAGAGAGTGCTCAGTAAGTTCTCTTTAATTTCAAAATAATTCCATACATCAACATTGCTGCAATATTTCGATAGAGAAGTGAATCGTCTTAACACTGAAAACATTTATACTTATTAATACGAGAAAATAAAAATGATAGAACTGGGTTCGACATGCCCACTCTTATTTCAATATGAGACATGCGATGAAAAAGTATCGCTTAATGGCAGGGAATATGATAGAAATGTATTGCTGAGAATTTGCAGAGCTAGTATCTTGAGGTGCGACAGATAGCGAAGGAGAAAAACTATGAAAAGTTTATGAGGAAGAATAAAATGTTTCTCTCTTTGATTTAGATGGGCACTCTTTTTTTTATCACAAAAGCATCATCGATATTATTTTTATTTACATTAAACTTCGAACATTATTTTAATCTAAGAAATATTGTACAAGAACAGTCGACTCCGGTTTAGTGAACTTCTGGGGACTAGCATTTTTGGTTCACTATATCCGATGATGCCAAATTAAATAGAATTTATTCACTAACATTGATTTTATTAATGTAGAGATATAGCGAAATGCATTAATAGCACGAACAAAAAATTCAATATATTTATTTGGCCTTAAAAAATTTTCTTTCGTTTCTAAATTATTTTCAAGTGTTTGCTTCGTACACTTTTTATGAGTAATTTCTCTACTTTCTTCTCCAGAGTTTGTGCTCTCTCCATACTTGATTCGGCATTGTTTTCAGTATCATTCCACTCTCCTCCACAACCATCTTACTCTCCGAAGGCCTTTTCACTCGCCCAATAACATACGAAATGCTCTCGGCAGCGGGATGGTGCAAGCGGCTTATGAAACTGATCGCTTTTCCGCGAGGCACAGCGGATATCGCCAATTTGTGGCAGTCGCGTGTTTCCTGTCGCCTACGTAGAACTCGAATCGCTTTGTCCCGCGGAATATCAAGCAACACTAAACTTGAAACTGAAGCAAGCAATCACATGTCGCCGCAGTGAAACTGACTGGCATAAGGTCGTCACTAAAGTCCCATTCCGGTTCTCTACATTCATCTCAGGGGAAGAATTATTCTATTATGACCTTTTGCAGACGATATTTTTTTCAATCTGTCCAATGTTGGAATTAGTGGTAGTGAGGCGATATATTATTTTCTTGAGGGGAATTAATTTTCATAACGTTGTATTTCAATGTAGCCTAGGTTCAGGTTCACTACAGCCGAACATTTTCATCCTTATTTGAAATATAAGTGCTACGAGACCAGTGAATTAAGTTCGTTATAACCGAGGGTTCACTATATCCGAGTTTGCTATAACAGGAAACGACAAATTCTCTCGATTCTTCTAAGCAAAACCGTTTTTTCTTGCGAAATAATTTATTTATAATATATTAATAAATTTTCATCCATTATTCGCTAAGAGTATGATTGGAATTTCCCTTCTCTAAAATTGTCTCCTCATTGCAAATACACGTCATTTTGTTAGTGATGTAGAAATTATGTAATGCTCCTGAATTAGGAGTTGAATTAATATCAAACACTATGCGTAATTTAATATGCTGTAAACGCAAATCGACAGTTGGGTATTAAACTTTGGGTTTTTTGTTCTAAAAAAGATATAAAATGCAGTTGTAAATGCTGAAGTTAAAAGGTTACATTAATTCAAATGTTCTCGTTAACCATAACAATGAAATCAATTATGAACCTGATGAAATGAAGCATTTAACTCAAAAAGGATTAGTCTTCGCGCAATTAAAAAGTTATTTTAAAAAATTAATCAACTCCCGTCAAAACCGATAAGAATCGTCGGTTTCAAATGAAAAATACACAAATCATCTCACTACTTCAAGAGGCGGTCTTTTTTTGTGTCAAATATATGCAAAGATTTGGAAAGCGAGATTGAAATGCCATTTGTTACTTCAATATTTCCATGCGCAAGTTCATAACGGGAAATCTTAAAATGAATTATAAATTATGTACCGTAATTACCACCGTAAAATTGATTGAACTGCAATAGTTTATAATCACGTTTAAATCTGTGTGTTGGAATCTTCTTTTGCTAGATGTAAAACAGTATTTGATCAGGTTTGATTTAGTAGCTCTCCGTATCCCATTGTCCGCCCCTACCTAGGCGTGAGTTGATCTAAAATTCAAATGAACGTCGGCTTCTTGCGTGGAAAACAGGAGGTGGTAAATATCCTATCGATAGACCTGTAATTCTTAGAAAATTCGTTTGTAATTTATATCGTTAAGTTTAAAGCGATTTCTGATTGGTGTTGAAATTGGGGCGGACCCTTATGAATTAGGAGGTCACGCTTGTGCTTCTGATCTTTAGTCTCGTCCGCGCTCTTCCTAAATTCACTTAATGCGTTTCGTTTAAAACCAATTTGGTTGGTCTTTCGATAATATCTTCGATGATTAAAGACTTTGCATACTAACAGCGTAACAAAAGAATTTCAGATTCTTCGTGTTACGAGGGTCATGGATCGTTATTAAATTCTTACTCGAAGTAGAATTTCTTACGAGACCATTTTCTTCTTGAATATATGAGTTGTAATTCAGGTTAACGATGTGTTTTCCATTACCTTACTGAACGCTTGCTGCTATAGGTTCCTTCTTGGCTGTACTGATGGTTTGATACGCATTAAAGAAGTAGTTAGAAGTTGTAACTGATATGCAGGTATTTCCCTTGTTCGTATTGTGAAGGGATTGTAATTAGTTTTCCCAGAAAAGAATGAAGGAGTGCCGAAATATTGGGAATATCAACTACTTTGTTTATAGTAATAGTTTATAAATTACTAAATTGTAAAGAAAGAACTGAACTTTAGTCAATCTTATGTTTACGGTTGCTGAAAAAGCTCTGAATAATGAAAAGCACGGTAGGTTATTTCTGCTCAATCATTGAGGAGTACAACTTTGAGTTTATTTATTCTTTGCAGTACAGTAACATTGCACTGAATAAGTTAAAAAATACTTTTCAAGTCAGTAAAGACGCTGAATATCACAAACTGCTGTGCAAGTTGAATACAGGGGTGTAAGAGCAGAGGTGTCAAACATTTTTACCACAAAAGAATTAGTGACTGAGGCTCGTCTTAATAATTAATATTAATTATATATTTTTATTTAACAATGAAATTAAGTATTTTAGAATGAGAGAATGTAGACTAAATATTATATTTCTTAGAATTTTTAAATTGAACACGATGTGTAAAGTGGCGTATGAAAATATTACAATTTCATAGTGACAACATTGTGTATCAAATGCGTAAAGGAGAATGCTTCGAGTCTCTTCTGGGGAATGTTTGCATGTGTCTCAGTCGGAGAATGTAGTCATTTTATTTGCAATTTGAGCAAATGGAAAGGGGAAAAGCAATTCCTCTAGAATTACCAAATGCACGATAAAATATTTTCAAACACATATTAACTTTTACACGTGATATTTAGGCGGAATAAAAGTAAGAAGAAGAATAACATACAATGATAATGTATTTTAGGAAGTTACATTGGTTCAGTGGCCCAGAATTATTCATTACAGTCGCATGCAATTGTCCATGTCAAATCCCGAAAGGCACCCTGTTTTTCGTGACTCCTTCTTCGGCTTCCCTCTTCCCTTTGCATTGGCCCAGTTGACAGGCAGAACTCGCTCCAACATTTTGTCGCTATTTTCCGCTCCGCGAACCCGGATCGTCGCCTCGTTACCTTCTCCCCGCTCCTTCCGCGATTCGCCCAAGCCACGTCACGCCCCGCCATGCCACCCCGCTCCGTCCCACCCCGCTGCCCCCTCCCCGACCCGTCTCGTCTCGCCCCGCCCGAGACCATCCCGGTCCACCAAGCCCCGACTAATCACCCCCACCCCCATGGCCAGGCCCGCCCCCCCCCCGCCCGTCTTGCCCCCCTGCCCCGCCCTGTCCCGCCCCGCCCCGCCCCGCCCCGCCCCCCCCGCTCCGCCCCGCCCTGCCCCGCCCTGCCCTGCCCTGCCCCGCCCTGCCCCTCCCTGCCCCGCCCCAGACCATCCCGGACCACCATGCCCCGACTAACCCCCCCGCCCACCACGGCCAGGCCCGCTTCACCCCGCCCCACCCCGCTGCAACCCGCCCCATCGTGCTCTGCGCCGGCTCACTTTCTATCCCGACCTACAGCTCCCCGCTGCAGTGCTCGCCGAACCCACCCCGGCCTAGCCATCGCTGCCCCATGCCTAGCGCTCTGGCCTATCGCGTCCCCATCTGCCCAGTCCAGCCTCGTCCCAGTCGCTTCGTTTCCCTCCCGCCCCACCCCCCACGCCTCATCCATTTCGCCTTCTACGCGTCCAGCCCCGCCCCCTCTCCTCCCCGCGCCGCCCTCTCCACCCACCCTGACTCGCCACGTCCTACCGTGTTCATCCCGCCCCTCCCCTCACTCCGCTCCACCCGACTCACCTCTCTCTGTCTCCGTCCCACCTCCCCTCTCCGCCCCTCCCCACCCTCACCCTCGCACCACGGTGCCTCGCGCCGCCGTGGTTGAACGGCGAAGTTCGCTTGGGCGCAGCGCGGCGCGGCGCGGCGGGGCGGGGCGGCAACCGCGGCTTAGTTAATGGAGTTGGAAAGTTTCGGATTTCGTTCTGTAATCCGGAGGTCGGATATCTTCCTTCGGACAAGACTCTCTCACGGCTGTTCCCGGGGAAAGGGAATTGAAAATTTAAATAAGTCCCGTAATTGGAATGATCTCGCTGGTTTACTGAGAGTGTCCTCCAACCGCGACCTCTGTGGGCGGAGGTCTCTTCGTCATTCCCTGCTGCTTAAGGCCGCGCCGTGCCGCCTCGCGCTGGGAGGTCCCATTTGCATAAGGCGCCACGCCGCGGCGGCGAGTGCAACTGCGCCTCCAGGAGCTACATCTGTTGCTGTCAGAAAGTACTAGCGGAAGCGTCTGGGGAATAACGTGCTTCAAGTTCATTATAATCTTTGTTGCATTGTAGTTTACACGTGATAAGAATCTAAGATTCATCGCATCCCTGTTAGTTAGGGAAATAGCCTTTGTAGCGGCAAATACATTTACACACATGTACTGTTGATGCGTTGACATTTGAAATAAATTTGTTGAATGCGTTTTATGATAATCGAAACGAATTATGCAAGCTTATTGAGTGATCGTGCTATTCTATGTGTAGCAGTTTTACCTTCTAATTACAAATTCCTTGACTAGAACAGCAATAAATTCGTTGCAAATAACACGTATTAATTTTAGTCTTAATACAAGAACTAAAAATTGGAATTAAAATTCATTTTTTTTGAAGAATGTTCTTCAAAAATTGTATACCTACGAGTATTTTTCCGCTTCTCCCTATCAGTGCTTTGAATTACTGTGTGCATAGTAAGATATTTTTTCAATAAAACATAAAACGTTGACGTATGCTTCTCTATTCATAAATACATACTTAAGAATAGCAGGTGCGCCCTTCCTCCTGTCATACAGTTTCACTGTTTTTAGATGAAATACCTTTCATTTAGGAGTACATTCAACGTATTGTATTAACATAAGCAGGAAGACCGGCGCCTTGCAGGCGTCGCGTTGCAGGATAAGGGCAGCCAGAAAATGCTGTTTGGAGAAAGGAAGTACAATGAATAGGTGGTAGCTAGGGGCGGAGGCACCCCGAAGTATTTTGAGAATTTCCACACATCCATGGAAAATGCGTGGCGGCGCGACAGTCACGTTGCACGCAGTTGCGTGAAAGCAAGATGACGTTGCGTGTCACGTGGTCTGGAAGGTATATAAGCGGGAGCGCAAAGCGCGGGGGTGGATTTTTTGAGCTGAGACGAGGAGAAACCTCGTGCGAACGCACAAAAACTTGCGCTCAGGGAGGTGCGGAGACGAGCTATGCTCGTAGAGCAACCCATGTGTTGGGACGCCGTTGTGGAACATTTTTTCACAGGTCAATGCGGTCACTGGGGCTCTACGCTGTGTGCATAAGCTCGCTGACGCTCAGTGGCGAGGGCCACGAGTCAGACAAAAGTTGCATCATTTAAGGATCGCTTCTGCGATCGGGGTACAGAGTCTATCAGAGCTGTAGATAACTGATCAAACTATTTATTTGTAAATACTTATTAATAAATCTGTAAATATCTAAAGCTTGTCTGTAATAACTGTTGTGTTCCCACGACGTCACAACATCATTATTCAGATGGCAATTCCCATTGGCTTGGTTAGCAAACAAAAATATTTCCCGTTCGTCTCTATGCAGCTCACAAATGGAACAAAGTGATTTCATGACATTTTTATTGATGTACGGAAGCATTATAATATTCTATTTTATCTACAGTTCTTACAGATACATTCGACCACAATACTCATACCAATATTATGCCTTTTTTATTATAATAATATTCCCCAATCTTCTCACAGTACCTCGAATGAGGTATGGTAGGGTATGGTAGATGATATCAGAATTCCTAAAACAGTAATAATATTCTTATTCTTTTTTCAGTGTCTCGACGCATTGCGTGTATTAGTTTTGTATCTGAGACAATTCCTATTGATGTACAGTATGCTGGGTGTCTCATCATCTACGCGCAACCCTCATAACCTCTAAACGGCTTAGATATGGAAATACAGTTTTCATTCAACAATGCGGAATCATAGGGCAAGTATTATGGTGTAGATATATATGCATATATATATATATATATATATATATATATATATATATATATATTGTGACGGAACACACACGCCGTGGACTGGCCCCCGGCGCGCCGCACACAATGCAACCTGGTCTTTGATCAGGGGTCGTTAGCCCTGAGGGTGTGAAGCACCGCTCGGGCGTTACCAGCGCCGTGCGGCAGCCTACTGTCGCTCCGACGCCAGGCCTGTCAGGTTGTTCGTTCGTCTTGCCTGTGAGAGGCAAATAAGGGGTAGCTTGCAATGGATAGAATCAGGGCGGATCGAATTCTAATGAAACACTTGGATGGCTCTGGTAAAATTAGGCATGTATTCTTAAACATTTTCCAGAGGCACATACACATACACACTAGATTATAATAAACAAATTGCAATCCTATTTCTATTATAATTATAATCCTAAGTCTGGGTTAACGTTCTTGCTCCATCTTGTGCAAATAAACAATAACCTCCCTACCTTAAATACTCAAAATCATATCTTGCCCGCTAATTACAATACTCGGGCCATTTACTTGTTTATGCAAACCTACTGATCTTGGCACTAAAATGTTCTTTCAGTCTGTTCGTTCCACTATGTTGGATCGAACTGAATTCCCGTGTTAAGCGTTCGGCAAGAATACTTCCTAGTTATACCTTTTTAATCACACCTTTGGAAATATTACGACCTCGCGGTCTGAATGTCGCACGGGTACTCACGCTTCGGCGATTGGGAACACGTAACCTGGACCTCGGCCAACGCAGTGACCGACCTCAGCTGCTTATCGCTGCGAACGGCTGCTCGCGCCGCAGTGACGCTCGGCCTCGCCCAGCTCGCTGCGCTATACGCTCGCCGGTCCGCGCTGCTCCTTGGCTCGCTTGATGCTGCCTCCGTTCGCCCGTGAAGTAGTACAATTTTCTCCGGTCGTCCCGTAGAACGGCCGTGCCTCTACGCCCGTCTTCCGTTCCCAACAAACTTGCTTCTTTGGCTGTGTTGCACCAGGAATGTCGCCTCAGCCTTCCGCTTTGGCGATGCGGCGTAGTTGCGACGTAATGATCGTATACTCGACCCTTCGGCGATCTCTATCAGACTGTTCGGCGGTTTGTCTCAGAATGTTCTGCGATTTCTATCAAACTCTCCGGCGGCCTTTCTCCGACTGTCCGGTTTCCCGGGAACCCCTTCCCCCTCGCAGACTGTTCCCTCGTTTTTCTATCAACGTGCCAATCGCAGGATTTAATTTTCCAGCGCTTATCGCCCCGAGAAATCATTGGCGACCACTCGTTACGTCCGACTGCAGCCGCGGCTGACGTCAGATGATGACGTACCAACGCGCCACATTCGAAGTGGTGAGCACCCGCGGTTTATCTTGGGCGTTTTTGCCTGGGGTTCTGCTTCCTCGCTGGGGCGCATATCAGAGCTCGTCTCAATATATATATATATATATATATATATATATATATATATATATACACACATATATACATATATATTATATATATTGTTTGTAATATTTTGGCTTTTCGAGAAATTTAATAACTTTTTAAAATTTTTTAAAATGAACTGTATATTTTTCTCACTAGCAATGGATAGATAATAAAAAGAAATACAATGCAGTATTATTTGTTTTGAATGTAGTTTGAGTATAAAATTACACTTTCGGACGTGTGATCTTAAATTAAACAAACAATACTTCTTTTAGAAGCCCATGCAACTGTTGCCTTCGGAGTTGGTGATCATTATGATGCCGAGACTTTCTGGGAGATGAGAAACTGAGATGGGTGGCAGTGAATGATAGAGAATAACTATAGCAATCCCTGGTTTTGGCACGAAAGAAACAGGAACCGATATGCGTTAACTGTCGGAATGAGATATGTTTTGTGAATAGTAACGGTTTGGCCAATAGTAATATTGAAATGTTATAGTGAAAACCTGCAACCTTGTACTAGAAATGTTCTAAATCGCGGACTTCGTCGTACAACGTTTAGACATCCATCGTTTGTTGTTCCAATTTTAGTAATATCGTTCTTTTCAATGATAGAGGTTTTGGAGTTTCACTCACTGGAAGAAAAGTTCGATTCTGATGAATCAATAAAAAAAACTCTGTTTCTCTGATCATTAATATCGGTGTTCCTGTGCCTTCGTTTCAAAATCTTGGTTTGCTATAATTGCGATTCTGTCCTTCGCTGCCAGCTCTGTCAATTCCCCTTCTTCTGTAACAGTCTTGGCGCTGCGAAGCGAAGGCCATCTCAAAGGTGACAGTTGCAAGGGATACTAAAAGAAATATTGTCCATTTAGTTTAAAGTCATATGTCAAGAAAAATCATATCCAAATTACAATGAAAACATTAACAGATGAAACGTCACTATGACTCTTTAATAGTCTCTCAATTGCCGGTGAGAAAAATATAGTTATAATTCAATTTTTTTAAAAAGATTATTAAATTCTTTTAAGCAAATCACAACAAACATATCTACGGAATATTACTTGCCCAATAATTCCGCAATTTTGATAAAAAATTGCATTTTGATAGCGTTAACCGTTTAAAAGTTATGGGGGTGCCCAAGAGTTGATGGGAAAGCCGGTATACTTAAATTGCTATGGGTTTTCATTTAGGAAGAAATTCCAGCTTTCTACTGAACCAAAGTTCGTGTTTTTCTTAAATGAAAGGTTGGAGGTCCTAGATGTGTTAATACTTTCTCTTATTGATTGTTCGGTGATAGCTATTAACACACATAAAAATTTTATGAGTATCATTACTGCCGAGTCCAAAAGTTAAAAATCAAGGTGGAGCGTAATGGAGCCGAGATTTTTAATTTGGACGAGGCAGTAATAACACTGTAACATTTCGTGGTATGTTCTGTATATTATCGATCACCATAAAATCTCACGAATTATTCGAAAATTTACGACATTACTGTGATAGTAAACACATGAATTCTGTTGCTGCGGCACGTTAGTACGATATTGTGGGGTGTTGCTTGCGATATATTTATTACAACAATATTCTTATAACGCCGTTCGAGAAAGATGGATGCAAATAAGGCTCCGGAACGTGAAGAAATCTGAAGAAAACTACGTTCAGTTAGGAAATAGGCGCGTTGACTTCCAGTGGCCTTCATCGTCAGAAAATACCATTACCGGAGTAGTTTCATTTCGTGTAATGTGAGGAAAATTAGGCTAATTTACCTAATATACATTTTTATAATTGTACTATTCATAATATTACAATTAAGAATAATTATTCGCCAAACCAATGTGTATTACTTCTGAATTGTATGAATCTGATTTGTTCTGTATATCACCATGTTTATCTGCTGTCATTTCTCTTTTACGTTATTTTCAAGACCCCATATGTTTACAATACAAGTGGAATACTACAAGGATCTCCTTTCATCAAGAGTTATAGTTAGCGAAGGTAACGAGCGTGTTTTTTTTTATTTGTTGCATCTACAAATTGACGCAACGCGTCTCCAAACCCCTTAAGTTCTTTGCGCTGAGGAATAATCCTCCATTAATTCGCGCGGTAGTAATCCTCCATTAGGAGTTAAGAGTTACAAAAAATTGTAAATCTGTTTTAAATATTACAACAGTCCACTACAACATACATGATAGATCTAGATCAATATACGATTCAGTTACATTTTCACAAACAAGTTTCCCATTGTGTTCTTAAGGAATAGTGTAGATATTCTTCCAGAATTTGAACGTCCCTCATTTCAATAGACTTAGAGAATACGTACTGAAATTTTTGAGGGGGAGAGTCAATTTTCCATATGGTACTTATGTTGTATTTTTCTTTTGTAACTATTATACAGTTCTCCCTTTCATGCATTTAATCGCAGAAGTTCAGCTGGTAGTTCTTATTTATTCTACCGCACAACGAAAGAGATTAGAAAAGCGGAGTAACCAGTCCCATGATGAAAAATTCTTTTGGTATTCTCTGACATAATAAAAACTCGTATTCCCTATTTTTCGCAGAAAAATCGTCTCTTTCTGTGACGCCAGCATAATTTTCAGTGGCTCACTCTAGCGTATCAAGTCACATTGAATGGCAGGAATTCTAGAAGCTCGTGAACGCAAGAGAGAAGGACGCTGCCCAGAATGGATGAGGTGGTTTGGAGTGTCGACAGCGACCACAACCCGCCCAACCGATTAGGCAGTGTCCAACTTTAAAGCCGCCTGTACCGTAATGGATTTGTCGACGGATCCCGCCCTTCTGAAATACAGCTTGCCGTGTTCCCAGATAAATAGTCTCTGCGGTTAATCGAGAATGGGTTTGCCTAGTGCAACTGTGAACTGCTGTTTAACGATTGGGGCTGAGGGTCGGATTATCGCCGCGATGACCTACTGTGGCGGTGATATTCAGAATGTACTAGATTTGGGAATCAACAGTATAGTTTTTGATTAGCCATTCTTGTAGAATGAGCGTTAAGGGAATAAAGTATTCATAATAATAAGTTCTTTAGAATTTAATGTTTAAGGAAATAATTTTTTTTATTTATTTATTTTACGTCAAAAAACAGTTAAAAACTGCGTATGACGTCCTATGGGGAAAAGTGAATTGTGTGCACATTTTCAAAATTCTGTGATCCCTACACCAAGTCATATACTACTTAAATTTTGAATTTTGAAAGGGAGAAAAAAAAACAAAAAAACTCCCATGTAATAAAATCTATTTTCAAGGATAAATAAGCAATAAATTTTGGCTCTTATTTCTTCCTGCCGCGACAACATGGAAACGATAATTTAAATAATTTTATTTCCCACTGAATTCTAGAAGACGTGCACAGAAAATGAAGTTACATTTATGTCCAGAATCAAAACAAGGGGCCATCTCAGCATTTGCTCAATGGATCCGGGAAACTGGACGAAAAACCTGATCGAGATGGGGGTCATTGACCCGAAAACTGTAGTACAATAGTTGTTACAGGTTGTTTATACTCATTTACACAGTTCAAATGGTAAATAATGCATTATGTATCATTGTTAAAATTAATGTTACTTTTCTTGTGATGCTCAGTATAGTCTCTAATTGTATAGAAACAGTTATGCAGCAGAAACGATTTCACTTGGGATTTAAACTTTTCTATTGAATTTAATCGTTTAGAGTCATCCTAGATGGTAAGTTTTCTAGATTATGGTCTGGCAAAATATGAATATTCTGTATGAATGCTTTAGTAGTATACTGAATGTACATTGTGTGGTCATTAGCTGGAACATTTGTGAGGAGTTGAATTTCAACACGTCTAATTCGTCTAAATAATCATATTTGAGACACATTCAGAATAATTTCAGAAATTTGCTATTGAATTACCTTTGAAAAAATCTACCCCTGCGATTTATTTCATAAAAATGTGATTCAAGACTTCATTAAAATATCGGCGAGACTTGTAAATAAAGAACTATTTATCAGTAAAACTTCGTTCTGTGGATTTGGGTTATATCTGAGCTTTTTTTAAGCTGTATTTTTTTCAAAGTTCTTGAATTATTGTCTTTAATTTGTATTTAATATATTTTATTGATATTTTTTTCTCTTTACAGGTGAGTGACGTAACCATTTCGGTGATGACTCATGTTGCTGTGTAAGTAGCAATTTCCTTATTTATATTTTATTAGAAAAGTTCATAGAACTATTCCATTTGCTTTTAAGAAAACAAGGTTAACTTAAACTTAAAATTAAACTTAAGCACCTTTAAACGTAAAAGTTTATTTCTATAAGTAAACTTGGGTTGTAAATGTAAAATGTCCACTTCCAGTTTCGTGGAAATATAATGTGAGAAGTAATAAAAAATAATTTGATTTTATACGTACACTTCTCTATATGTTTCATCATGTGGTCACTCTTGAGTGAATGTACGCGTCCATAACTGTATTTATACAATGCGATTCTGTGAAGTCTTTAGATATACGATGATTTATTTATGCACACAAATAACAATAAACATCGTAAAAATAAATAACAGAACATTTAGTAATTGCACACAGATTAGCTGCTCAAAACAAATATTATAAATTGTTTCAGGGATGTATATTCTTCTATTTAGAACAAATTAATGTAAGTACAAAACTGGGCTTTAAAATGGGTATGTTGACTGTTTGCATTGAGTTATGTAGCTATTTTTTTCATCAAACAAATGTTATCCTAATCCACTGAATTGTTACACTAGGGACACATTTAAAAGGAAATTCGAATGCCATTTAGTGCCATTATAATTTATAAATCACCATTAAAAATCGTAGGATCTACAAAGGAATAACAAAAACTGATTTACTGTGCAGATCCATCCCCGATACAGCAATAACTTCGTCACTTTTCTCCACGTTTCAAAACCTCTCACAGCTACTCCTGCAGCTTTTTTGTACTCAAACACTCCTCAATATTCTTCCTCTCTCGAATTCTTTAGACGGATGACGGACTTCGAGCGGAGGTTTTCCTTTCGAACGCCTTTAATATCTTATCCAGTATTTTCTTCCGTCGCCGGAGTGCCAATCCGGGATCACTTGCATTTCCTATGAATACATTTCGTGCCTCATTTCGCGGAGTCCTTGTGAGAGCATGGACGATCGCGGCATCCCGCACTGCTCTCCTCTCTTTAAGCCCCGAGATGAAATACTTCTGAAGGCGCCGTGCTTACTCTGTTTTCGTTACGCGAGGACTGAATAACGCCGTCCCTTGAGCCGATCCATAAATAACGCCGAGAATCCCTAAATCTCGTGCCTGAGAGTCTGGCGGCGGTGGTGGTTGAGGAAGAGGCGGAGGTTTGTTGGTGGTGGTTGTCGCTGCGGTGGAAAACGCTCGGTCGTGTTGGGGAAGAGAGCATTGACGACGGCGCAGGTGGCGATGGCGACGGTGAGGACGACGGAGATATTGATGTAAATAACAGTGTGAGCGGCTGTATTCGATTTTGGTGTGCGTGACGATGGCAAGGAGTTGAGATAGTGGTGAGAATGTGCGAAGGTGAGACTAGCGATGAAAGTGGTAATGCTTGAGGTGACGGTGAGTGTGACGAGGCGATGTCTGTGCAAGGTGGCGCGTGGAACGGTGTAGGGGGTGCACGTGAAGGTGACGAAGGTGGGAAGGAGGGTGGTAAGGTGACGAAGGGAGGTAAGGACGAAGGTGAGGTAAGACGAAGGTGAGGTAAAGATGACGAAGGTGAGGCTAAAGATGACGAAGGTGAGGCTGAAGGTGACGAAGGTGAGGCTGAAGGAATCGACAGTGAGGGTTCCAAGGGTTGAAGATGAACGACGGTGAAGGCGAGAGTGAACCGATGACGTAAACGAGTGATGACGAAGGTAAAGGCGACGTCCAAAGTAATAGGTGAGGTCCATCACCGTGCAGGGTGGTGACGCTCGGATTTTCCTCAGCAGCGCTGGTAGCGGAGGTCACCCGCAAACACACCGCACCCTCGCCGGCGCGGCACGGCGCGGCGCGTCGATATCCTCCGGCAATCGATATGCAGCCCTCGTTCGAGGTATCTCGTCGATTCGAGGTGTCGCCGGCGATATTGAATGCCGGCGAAGGAGAGGAAAGTGGTTTGATCCGGGGCCCGGGGGCTGCGTGGATGTGTGTGTGTGGGGGGGGCGAGAGGAAGGGTCGCGGTGCCGAGACGGCGTGCGAAAGAGGAGTGGAAGATTGCGCGAGGGCGAGGTTTACGTCCAACCCGGTGGGGGGGGGGAGCTGCGATCGGAGGGATATGGACGGGGTGCGTTCTCGAACGAGTTCCCGCGGCGACGTGCTTGTTCTTCGGGCGCAGAGAATTATTGCGAGGCTCGCGGGCTTTGATTCCGCGCATTTTTCTCTTTGCCCGTCTGCGGTTCAGCCGGTGGGGACGCAGGGAACTCGCTGGGTTTGGTTTGATTTGTTTTTTTCGTGTTTACGGGCGCATCAACAGCTTTGGTCATTAGTCCCGTAAGTGTAGTGCATGTTTTTCTCGGGGGATGGCGCTGGTCTTCCCCCGCTGGATGGCGAGATCCGGCGGCGACCTACCGTCGGCTAGTGGGGTTTCCCCCTAACCACGACTCTCCCACCAGCGGGGCACCGCCCCAGCCGGGACAAGCTTCAAGCTCCCGACCGGCCTCCCGGAATAACTGGTAGTGTAGTGCATGTGAGTGTAAGTGTGTGTGTAAGGGGGGAGGATATCACAAGGAAGAGGAAGGATAGATCGCGCGCGGTCCGTGGTCCGTTTGGTAGGCATTCGCAGACTCCGGCATTTCCGGCAGTGACGAATTCGACCTAGCTGAAAAGCTAGTGTCGAAAATCCTACCGCCATCAGGACTCGAACCTAGGACTTCCCGGTCAGAGGCGCTGCAGTGACATCAGTTGATGCACTGAGCTACTGCTCCCGGTAACTGACTGGGTTTGCGCGCAAGTTATGTAACGAGAACACTGTGAAGCGCAGTCAAGAACAAAAAGTATTTGATAGTTATTGTTTAATTGTGTTATTATCTGGATTTGAGAATTGAAATATGTCCTTCGAATTTGGATTTTATTTTTATTTATTTATTTTACATTGGCAGACATTACAGCGTTCAGCTCTTCAGTTGATTGGGCGAGCAACTTTGTATCTGCAAAGCGTGAAGGGGGTAATTTCGTGTTACCTCCCTGCTAATTGCGTGTTATCTCCCTTCAACCAAAGTTATTGCGAGAAAATTTTGTTAGGGAGTAATGATAGGGTTTGGAAAGGAGATACTATGGGACGGACAGGTAAATGCAAGAAATTTTCTTACCTTATCTAATGTCAGAGAGATATTGAAGGAAAATGTGGAATGGAAGTCTGTTTCTTAGGCGGGAGAGTGGGGGTTGATCGGTTCCTCTTTCGTAGGTGACTGCACCTTGCACATGACTTAGAATGTGCAAGAAGATGTGTGATTGCACATGACATTACTGAAGAAATTATGTGCCAGCTTCGTAATAAAGGAAGTAATTGGTTCTATTGCAAGATCGTTGTGAAGGGTCATGTTGCTGACAAACCAGGGGGCGTTTACTGTTATTCTTTGCATTTTGTTTTGTAAGATTTGTAATTTCTTTAATGTGGATGGATCAGCTGAAATCCAAACAGGGCATGCGTAAGTTAATATCGGGCGAAGAATCGATTTATAAATGGTTAGAGCGGAATGAATTTTTAAAGAAGAGTTACGGTTGAGAATGGGACGTAGAATAGCTAACCTTCTATTGGCTTCGATTACTTTGGACGAGATGTGACTGTGCCAATTTAGTCTTGTGTCCATCAGAACCCCGAGATAACGAATAGATGAATTCAGAGGAGACCAAGGAATGATAGAAGAGAAATTTGGATTAGTGACGATATACTATTTTTACATTGTGCTTTTTTATTTATGAAATTTTTAATGTATTTCAAGACTAGTGTGATATATTTTCATTTTTTCCATGCAGGTTTACTTCTTTACAAGTGTCTGGGGGAATATATGGTGCTTTTTACGCGATTATTAGCTATTATTATTAGTGTAATTTATTGAACGTCAAAAAAAGTGTGACTGTTCGTACTAGTGTCCTGAATGTAATGCTTGTGATGGGGTAGAAGAAAGTTATATTTATTATTAAGCATTTCATAATAAAATATTCCGACCTTATTATAAAAATATTAATATTATACTATTTATTTATATTTTGTATTTTTTAATTATAATAAACATTTGCTACACAACTACTACACGTTTAAAACTATTACATAAATTGCCTCAGTTAAGTCGGGGACAAAATGCATTTGATATTTATTAATTAAAATTGTAATTAAAAGAATTTGAGAATTGAAATAAAGTTCATGAAAATTACGAGTAAATTAGGAGGTAGTATAGTATTTTTAGAACAATGTTTCATCTGTCAAATTTTTAATGTATTTCGAGACTAGTGTGATATATTTTCCATATTGTTCAGAAAATGCATTTGAATTATTTTCTTCCAGAAACATGCGATATCCTCTAATTACTAAATAATTATTAAGTTGATCATCCGTTGCCATTCTCAGCTACAAATATGTTTGATGTATGAGTTATCCCAGTTTAAAAAAAACATATCAATTGATATTCGTGTAGAAATTCAATTGACTTTTCTTGTACGTGACATGGAATATGTGGAACAAAAAACATTTCGTGTTCTTCTAAACGATACATTATGAATTCGTGCATTAACAGATGTCCCGTAAACCTTATTGTACTGCCGAGAACCTGGTCATATATTTTGCCAACACTTTTTCACAGACGTCAAGTACTTGCGATTAAACCTCGGAACAAAGAACAGTGGTAAAAACTTTCGCACATGCGGTTGAGTTGCTTGTTGACATTGCCACCCGCAAAATAACGCAAAATACACAACACTCTCGGAGTTCCGCGGCACTCAGTTTACTTTATTAATGCATCCACCACGCACGTTACGAAATCGCTCACGCGGATTCAACGCCTGTGGTTAACGTCGAATGTTCAATACTAGGTGAAGGGGACGCGGTGGGAACCGGGACGGCTAGACAATAGGTTGAAACGACGGAAAGGTAAAAATGGAACATACTATAATTTTAATGCGATCATTTTATTCAAGCGATCATTATTCTTTAAAAAATAAATTAATAACCGATATGAATAGATAGAAATAATGGGTTTAATTGATTTAAATTTGGATTCAGAATGTAAGCTGGCAGTAATTATAATTATTGTAAAGTAAATTAATTTTCATTATAGTACATATAATAATTATTTCTCATATGAAAAAGAAACCAATTTGAAAGCACTGCAGTAGTTTCTACCATGCGGCAGTGGACTTGCATTGCTGGGTACCGTACTGCACTATATTCACCGAACTATGAAGCGCTTTTCGATAATACATTTTACGGGATACCGCACTTATTGTAATTATTTTACTGCCGGTTCCCGCAGCGTAGTGCCTACGGTGGTCGCTGCAAGCTGCAGGATTTACTGGTCCAAATCCGCCTGGCCCCAGATGTTTGATTTATTTATTTAGTCAAAAACAGGCAAAAACTGTATGTGACGTATGGGGAAGAAAATCATCTGCGCACGCTTTCTTGAGTTTCAGAATCCCTTCCCAACAATTTAACTATTAATAGTTTAAAGATGAAATAATAATAATAATAATAATAATAATAATAATAATAATAGTAATAACAACAAATTTAAAAAAGCGAGGGATTAACATTTCAAATATTAGATATTTTCGTTGCCAAATTATAGAAAACTTATTTTTAACGATAAAGGAACAAACAGATTTGATTTTTCTGTATTGTTAACAAAATAAAAACTCACCCTAAGCTCTACTACCACTACAAGCAAAAGGAAAGTTCAAAAAAACGTGCGCATAGTGAAGCTACATAGTGCAGTGACGTGGTAGGGCCTGACCAAAACCACTACATATGACCTTCAATACTTCATTAGTCATTACTTGAGACCTCTCCCTGCCTGAATGTTGTGAATGTGACTGCCTGCGTGACAAAGCACTAAACCTCCGTAAAGGGCTGAAGGGCCGGAACGTGAGCGCCTGCTGGCTGCCACAACACTCCCTAACTGTAGAAGGGTTCAAATGCCGACATAGGCTAACGAGGTCCGGTGGCAAGAGGTAGGATTGATTGATTGATTGTTAGAGATTCCGGGGACGTCAACTTCTTAGGTCATTAGTTCCGTAAGTGAAGTGCATATTTTTGTCATCGAGAGGTGGTGGTGATCTTCCCCCACTGGATGGCGAGATCCGGTGCGGATCTACCGTCGGCCAGCGGGGTTATCACCCTACTAGGTACCTCCCACCAGCGGGGCACCGCCCCAGCTGGGACAAGCTCTAAGCTCCCGACCGGTCTTCCGGAATATGTGGTAGTGTAGTGCATGTTAGTGTAAATGTGTGTGTAAGGGGAGAGGATAGGACAAGGAAGAGGAAGGAAACATTGCACGCGGTCCGTGGCTCCTTTGTAAGGGTACTGCTCCGGCATTCGCCTGGTGATGATCGGAGAAACCACCAGAGGTAGGTGTTTCGCCGCAATGCGGTTACGAGTCACGGCGAAATTAAAGAAGTCGAGGCTAGAGTCAAAGGACTCTAGGGTGTCAAAGAGGCAGGGATATTAACTGAGGGCTGAAAACGTCAGCTGATATAGAGGGATTATTATAAGAAAGGACCGTTTTGACAGATAGTGCCGGGAACATAACTGAAGGTTCTGTAGTCGTTGTGTCCTTGAGCGCATTAGATTCCCTTCATCCATTCGTTCGTTTGCAGTTGGCTAACTTGTAAATGGCTTCGACACTTCCTTTTCTGATGTCCTCGTCCGACGAAAATATAGTGCGCTACAAGAAATAATTGAAATTAGGAAGCGCAGTGCTGTGTGCTCTTCTGTAAAAATTATTTTTCGGATTCTTCAATGCAATGATCTATTACATTGAATTTACTTCTTTTGTGATAAGTATTATATTTATCTTAAAACCGAGTCTTCAATGTGACATGCGTACTGGATCACGTGTTTCCGGCGCCTGTGTTGTAAGGCGGCGAGTTGTATTTACATTCGTGGCAGTTTTCTTTTACTGAGTAATAGAGCATGTTAAGAGATTTTTCCACATATGTAATTAAAGTTCAATATTTCGCCTTCTCGCGTTCGTGCATATACCTAAGCGAAACTCTTAGACTTCTACATAGTGATGTCTTCACTTGGGCCATAACCAAACACTTTACGATGAGGCGAGGCTCAACAGCTGCCGCGGCGGAGGGATACTACTCTGAATTTGATGTGATGTTCACTTGTTTAGGGAACTCATTTAGGATCATTTTTAGGCGGATTCTTCTATAACAATACGTAACCTTACATTAGTAGAAGTAAAAGACAGGATTCTGATGAAATTATTTTAAAGTGATTTATTATTTTTATTTCAAAAATTTGTCATCCTTCTCATTAAATTAAATCTAACTAATATCTAGAACCCTTCGTTATAAAAAAGACTTTTTTTTTTGGAATTTTTTTAATGTTTTAATGTTAAGTCTTTTTCAACAAGTGAACATTTTCTCACATCTGCATTCCTTCTGCCACGTTGCTGTAATTACAATATCTTAAGAGAAAATAATGAGGATTTTCATCGTGTAGTTTTAAATCCGTGGTAAATAGCTAAATGTGTATTTGTATTTTGTTTTAATTCATTCAACTGCGCTAGCATCAGAGTGTTATTTTTTATCGAGACATTAAATTTCGCTACCCCTTCACCACTTTTAAAATAAGCTACGTATTTTGTTGATCAAATAACCTAACCATTTCCACACTTTTTTTCCCCTAATTTTTGTTCTCCTTGGTTTTCTGCCTATTTCCACGTAGCGTGCTGACCAACGCAGCGTGGGCACAGCGTCCTGGGGAGATTACATAATCCGTGGGTTTCAATGGCTTTTTTCCGCGTTGCAGCGGTGTGTGTGAGTGTGTGTGTGTGTGTGTGTGTGTGTGTGTGTGTGTGAGTGTACACTGTGTATGTGTTTGTGTGTGTGTGGAGGGGGGGTTGCGGTGCCAGCGACACGTGCTTGTTCAGGGTCTCGTTGGCGTGCGAACGTCATTTGTCAGCCACCGGACGCTGCCGCGCTTTTCACCGCTAGAGCGCACCCTCATCGGAAGTTTTGTTTTGGATGTAGCGAGGGAACAGTCGCTTTGCAGATTAAACGCTGTTCTGAGGTTGTATTAAACTCTGCGGTAAACCATCGGGTAATTTGAAATTTTGGTTAGTTTTCTGCAATGCATTATGAAGATTTTACAAGAATCCTTCATTAAATTAGATTTGCGAAATGAAGTTTTGCATCGTGTTTACATGTGTTGCAAACAGTTATGCTGAAGAGAATTCAATGGACTTAATTTGACTTATCTTCACGGAATTTCGTTATGCGATTTCGAATTCGTCGATTTGTAGGTATGAATTGCAGGTACGATCTATGATAGCTCGCTGCTGTGAACTAAAATTAATGGTAAGAAACTCATTGATAAGAACTAGTTGGAATATTCTGTGAAAGTATAATATTAGTTCTTATTGATAGACTTAAGGAGTAGTTCTGTATTTGACGTTTAGACATAAGACACGTCAATATTTGTTATCATTTCTCTAACTACTTCACTGAACAAGTAAAGTCGGGGAGTAGAAGTAATTGGAACAAACTTCAACCCCGATTTGCGCGCTTTACGTTGCATACAAATATATATGTTGCTGAACATGTTAAATCTCTCAGATTATCAAGTTTATTCTACGTTTTAGACAGTGTATAAATTGAGATCTTGTACTCAACTACATTTTCCTTTGATGGTGACCATTTTTCTCTGGTTAATTTTACTTCATTTTTAAACATTTTTCTGCACTACACTATCACATACGCTGGGAGACCGGTCGGGGACTTCGAACTTGTCCAAGCTGGGGCGGTGCCCCGCTAGTGGGAGATACCTGTTATGGAAACCCCCGATAGTCAACGGTAGATCGGCGCCGAATATCGCCATTCAGTGGGGGGAAGATCACCGCCACCGCACGATGGAAAACATGCACTACACTTACAGGACTAATCACCTCGGTAGTTCACGCGCCCGGAATCACTGACCATCAATTATACATTTTTCTTTGAATACTTAATAGCTATAATGATGAGTAATGCATTCCGTTATTCTCTTCGCTTTCTTCGTATGTTCATTCACTAAATTCACGCGTATTTCGACGTCTCAGTCGTGCGACCGCCTCTCGCTTTACACATCTCACCTGTCCGTCGCCACCGCAGGGCTCCCGCAAAGCCTGCCCTCCCAGGCTTCCATCACATGGCCGTCGTGCAGAAAGGAAGGCCGGCGGCGGCGGCGGCCGGGGGCCTCGCGTGCGACCGCAGGCGTTCCCAGGGTCCCCCGTGCCCTTGCGGCGGCGCGCGCGTGCGTGCATGTGCGCGTGGCTGACGCCCGCCGCTGGGCGTCGCCGGGGCTGGCCATGGTGCTGCCGCCGCCGGCGGTGGTTGGCGTTGCTGCGAGGCTTGCGACGCAAAGGGGTAATCAGGGAGATTTTCGTCATGGAAAAATAAGGGTTTCCGTGAGTCTGTTGAAGTTCGTAGTGTGGATGTCGTCATGAAAAATTAAGATATTTTCATGGTGAACCAGGTGGACAGATGGAATGTATATTAGGAATATCGTGGTGAACCAGTTGGAGAGCCGGAATGTGTACCAGGAAGATCGGAATGAACCAGTTGGAGAGCCGGAATGTGTACCAGGAAGATCGTGGTGAACCCGTTGGAGAGACGAGATGTATATCAGGAAAATTGTAATGAACCAGTTGGAGAGGTGGAATATATATTAGGAAGATCGTGGTGAACCAGTAAGAGAGGCGAAATGTATATCAGCAAGTATTTCAGGAATGGGATTATTTCGCATTAATCCACTTAGTTCAAAAAATTTTTGATGTAATCATATTTTAACACAAATGTTTGTTAGCTTTAAATAATCAAATAGATATTTATTGTGGGAAAATTCCTTGGGTAGTGATTCGACCAATATGTGGTAATTCCTTAATTACCCAGAAAAATACAAATTATTGGTTTTAGAGGTCTCATTGCTATCGCGCCATTCCCCTTGTACTCGCCATTTACTGGAAATCATGCCTATTGGAAGATCTTAGTTCACCAAGCAAAGTCTCGAGCTAGAGTTTTCTTTGCGTACGACCATTCTTTCGCCATACGAGTGCAGAGAAGCTTGGATCCCAGAGAATGAGCTCGAAAGAAAGGTGATAAAGGAATAGACTGTAGCAATGGAGAAGGAAGACAATGATCAATAGTAGCTTCAATATCTCTATATGCTAGCTGTACTGCTAGTGATGACGTCAGACATCGTGCGGGATGATCATGGTGAATCACGACATTGAAACGATAGGAGGACGTGGTTGTGATGCAGTTGCAGGTTGCGCTGCCCAGTAGGATGCTAAGGTTTTGGACAAAGACCTTAGGGAGATATAATAATGGTGGAGTCAATCGCAATGATGGTAGAAGGTTGGTCAAAGATGAAGGTGCCTTCGCACAGACCAGGTTTCTTCCCGGTTTATCTGGTGCTTGAGTGGTTAGTGATATGTAAACATACGTAAACATTTGCCAGTTAACACTGACGCCAGATTATTGGCAAGAAACACTGACCGCTTAGCGACGTCTTACGAGCTGTATACCAACGAAGTTCGAGGCAAAGATGTTAATCAGTTTAGTTTTTCCACAGAGCGAAAACATGTCAGGTCCTGCTTCTGGTTCATGTCTCGATGGTGCCGAATTCTCGACACTAGGTACATAACTGGGCCGGATTCAACAATCACAAGAAGGTAATTCTAGCTGTTAAGTACACTAATCGGTAGTTTTCAATGGTTTCTCTGGTCAATACCAAGTAAATGCCGAAGCAGTACCTTAACCAACGGGTGACGGACGGTGCGCGATCTTTCCTACGTCTTCGTTATCCTGTCCTGTCTGTTTAAACTCACTACCCTAATCATCATTTTAATTAACGGACCTAAAAAGAAAATAATCAATCATTTAATTATATATCTAATATTTGTGTGTGCTTTGGCCTTCCATGTGTGATTGCTTGGTTGCTAGAATACTTTATAAATAACCCCTCGACTAATAAAGCCTCTGCGAATTTTTAAGGCAATTGATTGTTACAGGCGTATTTATTATTACAAGCGTATTATGCAAAGTAGCAACATTGCAAAGCGCGAAATCCTTTCACAACAATTTGTATGTTCATCATCATTTGCCACTTTCACCCCCTGTTCAAAGGTGAATTATATCCCTTTTGCTTTAACCAGTGTAATATTGCATTGTGGATCATGCTAACTACAGTTAATGGTAGTAATGTACTATTTATTAGAAGTTCATTTACGTTATCTCGTTATAGTGATATATTTCAGGGATACTATGTAATTCTACACACATCATTTAATTGTTGTAATATGGTAGATGGAGGCAATTCGGGACAAAATAGTACGTCAGTAGTGCAAAAGTATGCGACCAAATTTGTAGTCACTGTTCATATTAAACTAACACTATTTTCACATAATATAAAAAGTTTGTTCCTAAATCAGTAATTGAATTTGTTATAATATACTATCAACTATAGTGTCATATTTCTTCCAAGCTACACAGTTGCTTCGGGTTCTGACATTTCAAATACTGAAATCCTGATCCCAAAATTAAGAATGCCATTGATACACATATAGTAAAGTCTTTTTTGTACTTTGGTGTACATGCATACGTACCAAATGCAAATATCAAAACAGTGTACGACAAAAACCCTTTTTTTTCACTTAGATGTAGCTAAGAAATAATTTTGAAATTAAGTACGCGCGACAAAGTATAGTTCCTGCAGTACGGGTACAGAAATTAAATTTCCATCTTACTTTGGTATCGCATGAAGGTGGAAAACGTAATAAATAGCTTTATCTCAGTTTTGTAGAAGACACTAAATACTTTTGTTAATACACTTTTGTTATAAACGTATAATGCAAAAACTTGATTTGAGCACGTTTTTCAAGAGACATTCCAATACGTGAGCAATTGTTTTTGATTGAGCAAAACCTTTGTTTCTCCTCGCTCGGTATGCATTATAAGTTGTACTCGACTTGCATGATCGCATTTCTGCACTTGAAACACACTGAACTATTATTTCAAGACGATCTGATACATGTTCGATCCAATCGTTTGCATGAAGATGGCATACTCACTCAGTGATCGGTTAATCACGAGAGAACTTCAACGACATGTCCTTCGTGCAGCTCACAGGTCAAAAATTCCATATTTAAGACATAGCAGACCTATCAACCGCACGCAGGGAACTGTCTACCTTTGAAGCGCGTTAAAAAATATCGCAGCCGTTGCGACTCTCGTTGTCTTGTCGTTTCTGTCCTCTTGGCAGCTAGACATTATGTCTGGAAGGCTTTTTTTGATTTAAGCCAGCCCTATAATTACAAGAGAGTCCGCCGGTAACTGTGCAGTTTTCCAAGTAAAAGTGGAGAACCCTGTGTATCCCAGGAAGAATTACAGGCACTTGTGATTCGTTGACCTCCTGTTCTCTCGTTTGTTCACTTACTCAAAAAGGATCTTGCTCCTTTCTCACGCGTGTAACCAAACTGGGGCTTTTTGTCTTACCAATTTCCTCCCGACGAATCCAACATTTTTAAATAGAACCTAATCCATGGAGAGCTTTACGTCTCTTGTCGACCGTAAATAAGAGACAAGAAATGGCATTGTGTTTTATTCTCATTTACATTTTAATAAAGCTGGGCATAATAAACATAAAACTTTTCTCATGTAAGATATTAACGTCTTTCGTATTTGGATAGGATTAAGCATCTTCTGTTGAACAATATGAACATTTTTGATGATCAAGAACAGGCTGTAATTGTTGGTTAGTAGAACGAGACTCTTCGAGATTATTCGTGGAACATTGAAACATTGCTTCATGAAGACTCTAAATCACTTTTTGGAAAATTATCAATTCTTCAAAATTATGAAGGTTTTTGAGTTGTCAGAGTTTTATAGAAGCTATATATAGTGACATACCAACATGTCACACATTTATTTACTAATATTTGGCGTAAATGAGGTAAATATACAGGCATAAACAAATAGAAATATGGCGCCCTAGCAACGGCAGCCGAGTTGTTGTCAAGGTCAATAAACTTCATTCTGGCATTGGACCTGAGGGCACGGCTAGCTGATCAAATAAACAATTTAGGGATTGGTTGAGCAAGCAAGGCTAGTAGGGCATAGCTAGTTGATTATGTAATCAGTTTAGGGATTGGCCAGGTGAACAGTGACAGTCTATTCACGACGGAAGTGCGTCGAATGTTTCTGGTGAAAAACAGTACAAGGAAATAGGCCGAGTCGTGAAGGGCTGAACAGAAAGATTATTTTCACATTCTGACATATGTCGTGGTGCTGTGCGGGTAGCTCGCGGATGATTAATTTTGTGAGATTGAAACTTGTAAAATTTTTCTTGGGAGTGAATAGTTATCGGACTTTGAGTAATTCTTGAGTGCGACGAACGGAAATTATATATATATATATTTCAATTATACATTGAAGATGTGAATAAGTGCATAAGTAGTTGTGTAATATATAAGTGTATTTTTTGTTGTAAATGTTTCCAACTACGGATATTAATATATTTTGTAGGTGTAGACATGACACTTTTTTTAATAAACAGATGTGGCCGCTGTGCAAATCTTTTCAATTTCGTATAACAATATGAAGTAAATATTTTCAATCCAAACTCTTTTCACTTCAAATGATGTAGGGATAAGGATTTTATTTAGTTACGTTGAATTAACTAATATTATAAATAACATACATTATTACCAGAAATCAGAATATCAGACTCTGTGAATATGATATCGACGTAAATTGTTTATTAAACATTGTGAACAAAAACGTAGTAAAAAAACGCCAATCTTCATGACAAGCAGTAAATTGATAACAAAGACAAGCACAAGAAAACGAGGGAGTGGAGACACGAGACGTATTTTATGAAGTCTGCTTCCGTTCTCAGGGAACGGTTGTCTTTCGGAAAGATATTCTGGAAACGGTGAATCAAGTTTGTTGACAGGTTGACAGGCGTTGACTACAACTCCCTGTATCGGGCGACACTGGTCTCCCCACGGCCGTTCGTCTCTCAGAGAAAAAGATGTTACTAAAACTGTCGATTGTGGAAGCAGAGCTGAAACATTTCAAGAATCTGTTTTTGTGAAATCGTGGAAAAATTGTTTGAAGTGTACTGTAGAGCTTGTTCTTTACAACCCCTTTACAAATTTAGTTTGCAACAATTTTATGAGAATACCACTAACAAGTACACTTACCAACTCACTTAATAGAAATTCCGTCCACCATGGATCATTTTTTCCGCGTATCTTCGCCATTCAAAATTGTGGAGACAGAGGGATACCAAATTTAAGTGTTCATTCCATTCTCGAATTATAATGAACGAATGCTTAATGCGCGAATATAGATCACTTATCCTATTTAGCATTGGAAAAAAATAGTCTTATGAGTAAGGAAATATATATCTTATTTTGGAAATGTGTTTATATTTGTTCTTGATTATTGAGGTGCTTAAAACCATAAGTCTATTAAAAGCATTTTATGTGTTTTAATATATATATAGTGAACTCATCACGGTTAGAAAATTGTATTAAATGTGTTCGGTTTAAATAAATCAACTTCTAAATAATTTAACAGAAGTGACAGCAACTATAACTTTTCCTTGTGCCCCTAGGATATTTCTGCTCATTTTTGTTGACATGTTCCATATGCATTGATGTTAAAAATAATTGTTATTACTTTAGTAAGGTGCCAATTATTTGTGAACGTTCCCTTAAAACATGTACTCAAATCCTCTAATTGAAGTTGTCATCACGAATGTTGTTTTAAAAGCATCCTACTTATCCATTTCGAAGCGAAACGATCCTATGGAGAGGGGTTGCGTTGCGATGTAAGGTAAAGAAACCAGAAGGGGCCGCTATCTTAGTAGAGACCAATTAAAAGACACAATTATAAAAATAAGAATTAGTCTTCTCACTCGCTTTAAACATGCCAAACCAGCAGCTCATCCATTCTATCAGTGATATGTATAACGAAGAACCTTCTTTTATTCATAAATAATTCTATGAAAATATCTCATTACTATTGATATTGCAATAATGTAACATTAACTAGTACTATTTTGGAATTAACGTGGAATCAAACACATTCAGGGAGTAGAATATCGAGGACCCTTTTTTGAATCAACTTACCGTATCAAAATTGTGCTATTTGGAAGTGGCCACTATAGGATCAAAATCGGGCTTTGACGATAAATATCTTTAAAATATAATAAATTGAGAATTTTCCATTTTCAGGCAAGGGATCGAAAGAAGTATATCAGTCGTTCATAGATTCACTTAAATAATTTAATACTGTAGCCCAAGAACTTAAAAAAAAACTGCAAACATGTTCTTAGCTACGACCAACTACAAGCGTTTTTACCGTATTCACCCTTTAATATCAAGGTGTGAAATACCAGCCATTTGAGTGGTATGATCTCCCGCTTCAAGCGCTCAGAAAACCGAGTAGTGCTCTCCGCCGTAACTTTCGCTCTCTCCGCTTCCCGGTGCCAGCCTGCCTGGGCGCCAACTCTGCGGAGACTCTCCCGGGGGGCCCCCCCCGCCTTCGGGGCGAAGGGCCGCCGGCTGGAGTAAGGAACCCCGGGGGGGGGCCCCCCCTCCCCCCCCCCCGGCCTTGGCCGCCGTCTGGCCGCCGGGCCTGTCCCCCCAACCCCAACGCCTTCTCCTCTACCTTCACCACCACCACCACCACCACCACCACCACCACCACCACCACTACGCCGGCTTCGACCCTGCCCCGCCCCGCTCCCACCGCCGACAAGAAGACGAGCAAGGCGGTGGCGGTGGCCAAGGAGGCGACAGATGCGACTGAGGGTGGAGGCAGGGGGGATTCCGGGTGCTGACGGAGACAAAATGGTGTATATACTGCACGTTCGGAGGAGGTGCAAGTGGTGGAAAATGTGACGGGTGCCTGCAACTACGGAGAGAATGAAGTTGGGTTAAGATGGTGAAGACTATGTGGTTGAGGCTTGGGGAGGACACTTTGTCATGGTGGAGGATCATACTTGCTAGCAATTTGCCAACCAGCGAGACACTGGATACGGCGTGTTGAGTAAGTGGCTGTTGTAGAATCGGTTATGATGAGACAAATTAGTTGTATAATTTCAGTTAAAGAGAAATCTGCCTACTTTACGCTGCCATATGGTTTCTTTTTCGATGTATTATCAATGTAGATAAATTTCAGCAAAATGCTTCGAAGTTTGAAGATTAAAGTTTAGGATTTCTTGACGACGATCTACACATACAATAAAAATTTTGTAAATTTGCTCGTATTAAAGTTAAACAGATAAAATATATACTTTTAATGTATAATGATGCGGATGTTGCAATGATGAATGAGTGGTATGGGATAAGCTGAATTATAGATGATAATAATTTGTATGAAAAAGAGAGAAGAGAAAGAGAGGAAGGGAGGGAGAGAGCAAAAATTTGTTCCTCTACCCACACCATTAAAAGCCCCAGCTCTTAAGGAATTATTGGTTATATATATTTTTTTACTAACAATGGTAAGTTTCTATGAGAAAAACTCTACAAACTACTACCAAGCTAGCTTGATTCACGTTTTGCAATGGATGAGAATAAGCATCAAAACTTTCCTGTCGTAAAAGACACGGGTAACGGTGATGAGACAGACTCCCGAGCACAATCAGGAGCCAACGAAAATTGGGCGCCGAGGACGATGTCGAAGGCTCCTTGAGGGCCGGAGAGGAGGTTGGCGTGAAGCGCTTGCTCCCAAAAGTGGCGATGACAGTTCGACGTCATCGGAGGGGACATTGGCTTCGAAAAGACAGCTCGACGAAGACGCTGCGGAGACGAGGGTCAATACACTGGGCCAAAAAGGACCAAATGGCACTCATAGAAAAACAACAACAAAAATCTATTAAGTCTCATTCTTGATGGACAGGGTAGTTAAAGAATAATAATCATAAACATGGAACATTCTTTGCTACTTCTACTCTGCTCTGGCGATTTTACTTTTTTACAACAATGCGTCGCCATTTCGATTAGTACGATGGAGAAAGTAGATATCTTTTCATGTGTATTCTTCTGTGTAACCTCCATAATCACAAAACAATAATAATAATAATAATACAATAATAATACAATAATAATAATACAATAATAATAATAATAATAATAATAATAATAATAATAATAATAATAATGTATTTGGCGTTATTGGGTCGGAGGTCGAACTTTGATGGACAGTTACCGGTGTCCCCATGCCTGGCGTAGTTAAATTCCCATGCTCGGGGGTAAGAGCGATATGAGGCAGACATGACGTATTCTCTTCACTGTAACTAGCAAGATCCGCCTGCTTGAGCTTTTCTTCGTCACACAGCTACAGAAACTGGGAGGATTTTAAAGGAAACCTACAACTATATTTTTGCCTCGACCGGAAATCGAGTCTTGGGCCACATCACGGGAAGCTAGTACGCTGTCCATGAACCAACTCAGAGGCTATAATAATAATAATAATAATAATAATAATAATAATAATAATAATAATAATAATAATAATAATAATAATAATAATAATAATAATAATAATAATGGTCGCGGCAGCCTAGTGATTAGGTTGTGTTTGCTAACTTCAGGGACCCGTGTTCAAAGCACAACAAACTTTTCTTTATTCAGTCATGTCAAACGATCTTTATCCGGTCATGTCCTATTGAGGGCAATCCGGTAAGGTCCATTAGGCCTTCTTTTAAAATGAGTACCAGTGTTTACAGGCTTTATTAACAATAAATATTGGGTAAAAATATCCATCTGAAATGTGTCGCTTGCCATGTCATCTTCACTTCTCTTCTTGCGTCCAAATAAGATCTTGTAAATACACCCATTACATGAACTGAACAGGGGGCCATGAGTGTGGGTAGTTACCGGATAAGGCTTGAAAGAGGGGACTACGAACACCTCCAACCCATAGAAGACACATGTCTGCAGTGCTATAGATACAAAAAATAAACGAGCACAAAATAATAATAATAATAATAATAATAATAATAATAATAATAATAAAATGGTAACAATAATAGCGTTAATTACATTTTATGGCTGACCTGCACTATTTTAAACTATTAAATACAAGACAACACGACTTTTTAATTACACTTCACTTCACTTCACTTCACTACATTTAAAATTTACTTCTCTTTGTTCTTCTATACTGCACTACACTGCACAACACGTTACCACACTTCAATACAATATCACTTGGAATATAATGATATATTTAATACAGGAACGCATTTAATAGTAATTAACACAACAATAGCAGTAAAAATAACAATGATAATCAAATAATAACTGACATAATAATACAACTTACTAAATTAATAAAGTTTACAATTACCATTAGTTAATTTTTTTAAATCTTTGAACACCTATAGGTGCTCCTCCTGAAAATTGTGTTAGCGGCAATTAGACCAGGTGAGAGACGTACGGGCTTACAGGTCGCAACAGCAACGCCATCTGCGAGTCGTCTGAGTCCTTTCCTCTAACACTGGATTAAGTACAATGAGCTCATGTGTTACGTTTACGCAATGTAGAGTGTTCCACGACTAGGTTCTAAGGTTCGCGCGCTTGAATCTCGCCTCGAGCAGAGACGTTTGTTGTAGGGTTGTGGTATGGTGAGACTCCCAACCCCAGTGTATCAACTTCCATTCCTGCGAAGCCTGGGTAGGGCAGAGTTGTGATATGCTTGTTTCCTCCCCTTAAATCCATTGCCTTACCGGGTAAAATGTGATAGCGGGAATAAGAACAGGTTTGCGACGTACGAGCTCACGGTCGCAGCCTCAGCTGATCTACGTATGGCTTTCCTCCTTTTTTCTAATCCTGAATTAAGTGCTAGGAGCTCGCGAATTAAGCTTCTTCAGAATACGAATATCATTCACCATGCTCAAGAGCCACTTCGATGCGGGAGATCGGGAGACTGGTAGGTACGACTATGGCTGCATTTGGATAAATACGTCTCACCTAGAAGAAATAGAGGAATACATACGTATAAGTACAGTAATGAGAGCATCATTGGTATTCATTTATGGTGGAAGTCATTCATTGTCTGGCGAAAAAATAGCTGGCGCTTTTATTAGTACACATCCTTCGTTTCCTGACATAACACCAACCAAAGCAGTACACCAACAAACGGGCGACGAACTTTGCACGGTCTTTCCTTCTTTATCATTGTCCTCTCTTATCAGCTTACGCGTACACACACACACACACACACACACACATTACAGGACTAATTATCATAGTAGTTGATGCACTTGGAACAGTAAATAATCAATCAATCAATCCCTCTGCTTCCGGTACTAATGTCCTCTTTAATTGTTATGCTCGGAATGATGATGCACGCACTCACTGACAACCCCTCCTCTTGAGAAAATCTTCTGCCCATTCGCGCCCTAGATGGGTGCCCTTCGGGTGCACTGTGACCCGCTAGGGCGTGGGCATAGCGGTGGACCCTGGGGAGCTCTCAGGTAGCGGAGCGAGTTCCCCCATTATCCTGCGTTCGACGACGGCCTCCTCCGAGCGGAAGGCGGCGGCCGCCGCCGGCGATTTCTCTTCATGGCGGGGACTTTTATGGCGGCGGCGCCCGCGATGACTCTGGGCCTCGCCACCCGCCCCGCGCCCGCCTCCGCCCCCGCGCCCGCGCCCGCGCCCGCGCCCGCGCCCGCGCCCGCGCCCGCCCCGCGCCCGCCCCTCGCGCCCTCCCAGAGCCCACCTCGCATCCCCTCTGCGTCCCTCTCACGTCATCTCCTTACCGCGTCACGCCCACGTCCGCCTCGCGTCCCCCGTCCCCTGCGTCCCCCTGCGTCCCCTGCGTCCCCTGCGTCCCCTGCGTCCCCCTGCGTCCCCTGCGTCCCCTGCTTCCCCTGCGTCCCCTGCGTCCCCTGCGTTCCCCTGCGTCCCCTGCGTCCCCGCGTCTCTGCAGCCCCGCCCGCCCTGCCCTGCCCGCGCCACGGCTCCCGCTCGGATTTACAGCTTCGCCCGCGGTTAACTGAAAATGAAGAAGGGATTTTCATTTGTTGCTGGGAGAACGAGACGTGTATCGGCGCTGTATAACTTGTGCCTGCTTGATCCGTTTTGCAAAATAGGAATAGATGGGTTTTTTACTGCGTTTTACATGGGCTTATTTCTAACACTTGTGATGCAACCTCCGACCCATGCCTTGATCATACGTCACTTCATCTCTCATACGTCCCCGCTCTTCGTGCATCTCCCTAGTTATCACCCTCTCCGACGACTAACCACGATTCCTCACACTTCTTCAGGACCCGTCACCATCCCTTTCCCCTTGATGACCATGACCATGACCATGACCATGACCATGACCATGACCATGACCATGACCATGACCATGACCATACCTCTTCACGATCTCTTCGGTCTTTTCCGAATCACTAGACATCCCTTTCGGACTCTCCTCAAGTTCATCCTATTGCCTTACGATCATCTACACTATTGTCTTATAAAACGCCTTCTCCCGATCACATACATCATTATCTTCCGTTTCACTTAACGATGGAATACTAAACGTTCAACTGTCCAAATTACGAACGGACAGTATGGCAGAGCAATCTACGCGTTGTCCTCTTGCCTTGTCTTCTCAAGAAACAGTAGCTCACCTAGCTGATAACACTTCATCTGCTGTACTCTCTCGTTACCAGATACACTTCATCGCATTCTATCCATCCCATTCATCACGTTATATCCCATAACATCTTCTCCTTTCCATATATCAGCATTACATCACTTTTGTTTTGCCCTTCTTTAAGATTTTATTTTGTTTCTGTTCCATTTACATCCTCCTGGCATCTTCTGACAGTTTCCATCTTGATTTTCTAGGATGTAGACCTACGTCAGAAGAGAGATATTATCTCAAACACCATCACCGTCACTCATATCTGAATATTTCCATTTGTCGCAGCCACCTTTAGTAGAACTACCTTCAATTTTAATGCCATCTCTACCTTTATCGCCAACTACATCTCCCATCATCTCCGTCAACTCTGCCGGCGTCGCCAACTCCTCTCTGCTCGTCATACTGCTTACTCTTTTTGCCACCTTTTCCCTTCCGCATTCCCCCCCGCTCCCCCCGCTCCCTCTCTTTACATTCCCGCGCTCGTTACACCCCGCCCATCGCCCTCCGCACCAACACCTTTGCTTGCTTGATTGAATTTTTCGTGTTACCGGGCGCGTCAACTGCGTCGATCATTAGTCCCGTTAGTGTGGTGCATGTTTCTTTCTCGGGAGATGGCGGTAATCTTCCCCCGCCGAATGGCGAGATCCGACGTCGACCTACCATCGGCTAGTGGGGTTTGCCCCTAACCAGGACTCTCCCACCAGCGGAGCACCGCCTCAGTCGGGACAAGCTCTAAGCTTCCGACCGGTCTCCCGGAATATGTGGTGGTGTAGTGCATGTTAGTGTAAGTGTGTGTGTAAGGGGAGAGGATAGGACAAGGAAGAGGAAGGTAGATCGCGCGCGGTCCGTGGTCCGTTTGGTAGGGTACTGCTCCGGCCATTCGCCTGGTGTTGATCGGAGAAACCACGGAAAACTACCGATCAGAGCAGCCGGGCGCTAGAATTCTCTTCCAGACAGCGACTGAATTCGACCTAGCTGAAAAGCTAGTGTCGAAAATCCTGCCGCCGTCAGGACTGGAACCTAAGACCTCCCGGTCAGAGGCGCTGCAGTGACATCAGTTGATGCACTGAGCTATCGCTACCCCCACCTTTGCCACCGTCAGCACCATCGCCGTCTACGTTGTTTAATCCACCACTGTCAAGGGTTTCTTCTCTTTCGTCGCAGCCGCCGGACTGCTGCTGCAAACCACCTTCACCGCCTTCGCGTCCGCCTCCGTTTCCGTCACTTTTCCCTCCCCGCCCCGCCGTCGTCCACCGAGCCGACAGCCGTCCAGACGCTGCTCTCCACCCATTGTTAGCGCCCGCCCGCGCCTGACTCGCAGTCACGCGCGACATACGGGCGGCAGCGGCGTTGGCGCGGCGCGAAGGGATGGAGTCAGGTGGCGGTGGCGGTGTCGGTGTCGGTGGCGGTGGCGGTGGCGGGCGGGACGGTGTCGGTGTCGGTGTCGGTGGCGGCGGTGACGGTGACGGTGACGGTGACGGTGACGGTGACGGTGCGGTGGCGTGTCGAGGCGTGTCGGGCGTGGCGTGGCGTGGCGTGGCGTGGCGTGGCGTGGCGTGGCGTGGCGTGGCGTGGCGTGGCGTGGCGTGGCGTGGCGTGGCGTGGCGTGGCGTGGCGTGGCGTGGCGTGGCGTGGCGTGGCGTGGCGTGGCGTGGCGTGGCGTGGCGTGGCGTGGCGTGGCGTGGCGTGGCGTGGCGTGGCGTGGCGTGGCGTGGCGTGGCGTGGCGTGGCGTGGCGTGGCGTGGCGTGGCGTGGCGTGGCGTGGCGTGGCGTGGCGTGGCGTGGCGTGGCGTGGCGTGGCGTGGCGTGGGGGCGAGACGAAAAAAACGTAACGTGGAGTGGCAGAGTGAGGCGTGTGGGGGTGGCAAGGCGTGTGAAGGCGTAACCAGCTGTGATGAGGCGATGCATGGTGAGCCATGGCGAATCGTGACGAGGGGGACGCGTGTGGAAAAGGGCGAGGCGAGACTTGGCGAGATGTGGCCAAGCGTGACGAGACGTAGCGTGAGGTGGTAGCAGGGCGTGACAAGGAGTTGCGGAGAGCGTTGGCGCGCATGGCTGGTGTGCGAGGCAAGCGCACAGCGGCGCGGCGCGTGGCATGGCAGGGCGGGAAGGGCGGGGGCGAGCAGCACTGCGGAGGTCGAGAAAGGGAGGGACACAAGGGTCAGTCGCCGCGGCCGCCGGAGAACAGATGCTGCGCGGCGGGCGCCCTCCATTGCCCCGGGCTGCGGGTCCGCTGTTGTTCCCCTTAAGGCCCGTTTACACGATTCACTTCACTTGGTCAACACGAACGCCGCGCCGCGCCTCTAGTGGATGTGAAGCCAACTATGCAAACTATGCTTCGTCGTCTGTGAAGAGGGGCAGTATTTAGGGGTAAACTTGAAAGGTACTGCGCGGTGGATGAGCAAGCTGGCATTGGCACCTCTGCAGTTCTCTTTTTATCTTTGTTTCGTGACGAAGTAGATTTGAAATATGAATTTTCAGTGATGGGATTTGTTGAATGGAACAAGAAATTCAAACGCATTGTAAGGTTGCAGGTCGCAGGAAAAAGTCTGGATTACTTAGCAATTTGAAAACAAAAAGCTTGTTTTCTGAAAGTTACAACTGCCGTATCATTTTGTCACAAAATATGAGGTATTGTGTGATAATTGAGAAAGATATCAAGTATTACGTGATAAAGAAGAATCAGATTGTTGATGACGTTCTATCGCTAGTGAGAGAAGGTAGAGAATGATTGTTTCAGTCATAAATTTCTATATTCATAATATCACATAACGTTCCTTAATCTCGTGATATAATTCTGTTGTCGGTTCGCTATGCACTTCCGTGAGGTTTACAGACTCCAATTCTCGATTATCGCGATTCGCATAAAGCAATTTTCCTTCTGTGCAAAGAATAATTTCAAAAGCATTTTTATTTAAAAATACTTCTCACGAACACCCAAAATGCCTCGTATTCGAAGGCAACTTACTTAAGGGAGCGTACTTGTCAAAATTAGCAGTATGTTGCCCCAAATGATCCCTTCATTGTCATTCATTCAGCATCATCCAAACTGTCTGGTTAATGTGTGAATTCCCCGGATAAATCACCAGTTAGCTAGACTCGAGTACTATCTATTAGGCACACAAAACAGGAAGTCGAGCAGGCTTTATGTTGCTTCCAAGAGCGGAGTTCTGCCTAGACAAACTAGGCAGCTGTCAAGAAGTCCAATTCCTGAGGGACTCCCTGTTGATAGTAAGAAAATACAACAGAGTCCGTATTAAAAATTTTAAAAATATTTTTTTAGTTTACAAATATAGAAAATATTTTTTTAATATTTTACTACACTGCTTTTTAACTATATTTATTTAATTAGTTTCTTATTTTAAAAAAGAATTACTGGAATAGTAGCTTAAATAAGTGGAAATTTTTTACAAAGAAATTTATTATTTAATTAATTATTAACAATTTCGGTTTGAGTATTAACAATTACTATAACAACAACAAAATTAATAACAATTATTAAATAATATTTTTATTTGAAATCTTAATATTTTATCTTTTTTGTTCCATTACCACAACGTGGGGTTCTGGTTGCTTCCGCCCATAGGATGGACACCTGACACGACGCATCCCGGCATCTGACTTGCCCCAAACCGCCTCGCCAAGACCAGGGGCGCCCGCCGCGCGGCCCCTGTCTCTAGCGACGTCCGACCGCGTGACAGAGGACTATCGATGTCCGGCCGCGGAGGCCGCGGCGGCTGACGCCCGGAGCCCTAATTGATCCCTTAATCCCTCCGTCAACAGTGGCGCCCTCCCCCACCCGCGCGGACGGCCGTCGAAGTTCCCCGCCCACTCACCGCTCCCCTCTCCGCCGCTGGGGCCACACGTCAAATGGGCTCCCTAGGCGAGCGGCGACTTACGGCGTGGAAGTTCGTGGGAGATGAGACATCAACTACAAAACTTGGATGGTCGAATTTAATATGTCGCTAGTAATAATTCATTATCGTCATCATTATCATCATCAACAACATGACTTACAGACCCGCACCTGACGACTGCTACCTCGACATTAAAACCCAGCTCGACATTAAACCTCTTGCGACAGAAACCTACGAAACTGCACGGAAACGACTGCTAGAAGCAATGTACAATCCTTCCATCTCTGCTTTTGTCGAACCTCATCGTCATATCATGAACAGAACCATCCCTCACAACAGGAAGCGCCACCCGCTTGACATATTCTCCCTACCTCCACCTTCTCCCACAATATGGCTACGTAGACCATACGACCAGGCACCTGGACAACCAGCACTTACATTCACGACTTTATAAAACTTCTGAAATTACATACCTCTCTACTAAACGACTTGAGTTCCCTAAAATCAAGAAATGCCCCCCTTTTTTCAACAATCTCCATACACCATATTCAGTTTTACAAATACCTTCACAAAACAACCAATCACGACGCAGTACCTTCAAATAAAATAACCCATCTAAAACCCCTTTAACGAAATAACCCATCGGACATGTTCCCAGCCCTAAAATTACACCTGCATTAAAATAACCTGTGATACCCTCTTACACCTTAATTGAGAAACCTACCTCCTCCCACAATACCCTCCCTTTAACAAAATAACCTCTCTAAATCCTAGACCTAACAAATTAACCCGTCTTCTCATGTCCAAAACATCACTCGTCTATTCACGCTTCCCATACGCCATTCTCTCCTTTCACCAGTTCATCTGGGGTATGGAGAGATAAGGAAGATTGTTTTTGCACCATGTTAAAATCACACACATGCTGAGGAGTACAATCTCTGTGCAGGCAGCACGACTAAACACACACGTACGCATCAACAACATCCTAACCGTAAAAAGCGCCTTGTCGCTGCCGCCATGACATTCTGTTCTCCGCTCTCCTCTTCATCTCTGTGTACTTTCCAAAGTGTAGTTCGCTTTATAGTTGATCTATTTTTTTTTTGTTTTTTTAACCTTTGTTGCGTCAACTCACGACGCAACGCGTCTCCTAACCCCTTCTTGGGTGTTGAGCTCTATTGGAGTAATCCTCCTTTACTTTCTACGTATAATTTGGAGTAATCCTCCGTTACTGTAGATATTTACTATAGATGTTTCTGTCCGTCACGTCTCGTCGTAGTCTGTTGTCAAGAGGACCGCCAAGTAGCATCTCCGCGTACGCGCCTCCTGCTACGCGCTCGTGGGTCACTACCCAGCGACCAGAATTGGGAAGGAATAAGGATAGGGGCAGGGTGTAGGACACTTCACACGGGTTGGACTAGCCCTTGTGAAGCAGCCAAACTCGTTTTGTAGGAACAAATTTCACATGAGATTCGACGGGAATCGAACCCGGATCTCCTTGGTGAAAGGCGAGCGACTTTGCTCTGCGCCACGAGAAGGCGCGTTCTAGATCTCCCTCTTTCTCTTTTTCCAACTATTTTGCAGCCCGACACTGTTCTTAAGAATTGGTTAAGTCTCCAAATATGTTCAAAGAATTTTGTATTGCTGTTCCTAAATGATTTTTCGTAGGGATCTCTTCTCCTTCATTGTTTTCTAAAGTTACATTATTATATTTTTTTCGTTCCAAGAAACTTTCAATATTTTTCGCCACAACTACATCTCGCAAGATCTCAAACGACTTCTTTCTGCTTTTAAAAGTGAAAATATAACTTTTCAGAAATTTCTTTCTAATATCCAAATTTAGCTTAGTATATGTGAACAAATTTCTTTTATTTAGGAACGACTTCTTTTCTATTGTAATTGGCTCTCTTATTTCTGTTGTGCTTTTATTGTCTTCAGTAAAAGAGCAGCAAAAATTATGGACATGTTCTATTTCTGTTAGATTTAATATTATTTTACTTAGTGTGTAGTTTCTCTTTCCCAAATATCATGCGTTTAGATTTCTTTGTGTTAATTTTTAAGAGGAAAATTTAAAGTATTTCTGCTAGGCTATTTATGATTTTCTGCAATTCTTTTCTTGAACCAGCTAAGATTGCTATATTATCAGCATATCTTCAACAGTGTATTTCTAAATCATTATATTTTATAAATACACCGTTTACGATATGTTGATGAAACAGCAATCTCTCTTAGCTAGTTTTAGAAAATAATGACAATTTTAAGTAAGAATTACTTAGTGATAATTAGTTTAACTAATTTTTAAACATCGATATTTTTAAAACTAACGTTTGCGAGGGGGATGTTTTAATTTTACAGTGATCTTGTGTATTAATTTTTAATTAAGATGTAACCGTCAATTCAAAGTTAAATAGTATTAATTAACAAAACAGCCTGAAAGTTGAGTGCTCATGCTCATCTCAAGGGAGTAGAGCTTCCTCAGCTCATCGTAGAAGGAGGTAAGAAGCGAAGGCCTACAACACGAGCGTGGACCGTCTTGCCGTGTGCGAAAGAACGAGAAAAGTCGTAGAAAGCCCCTGGGAATCTGAGACATCTTTCGGGGAAGAGAGAGACTTGCCCGATGATAGTATAAAAGAGTTCGCTTTGTACAAAATCATGCCTTATCAGTGGTATCTTCAGTTATAATACCGTATTCTAACTTTTCCCAAGTGCGTTTATGGCGCAATTATTATTATTACTATTATTTGTATTACTATTTGCATTCGTGTATTTGTGTTTTGTAGTCTATTTAATTTTTAATTATTGTACTTAATTAACTTCTGCCGAAACATACCGAATTCCGATTACAAATCCACCTTACTCCCCCTGGCTCTCGAAGGAACGTTTTGCTGATATTTCCACTTCGTTTGTCAATGTTATTAGGTGTGCTGCGGTCTGTTTACCTTCCACTAGATCGTTGCTCCCCACGAAGCAAGAGGCCAGAAAGGAAATTGAATGGTACTTCATTTAATGGAAATTACTTCAATAATTAACATCTTTTGATCAAATTTCAAGTTATTGTCATTATTACTTATAATAAAATTGAACAGATGAGCAGAAAATGTGTTAAATTTTTGTTGAAAACGTTTCAACTCCCAGGTGAGACTTTCTTCAGATGTTTACTAAATAATAAACACGAAATAAAAATTACTATTATAATTACCTATTTTTATTTCATGATTATCATTATAAAGGACACATCTGAAGAAAATCCCATCCTAGTGTTTAAACGTTGTAAAAAAATAAAATAAAAGATTCATCTGGTCATTTTCCAATGTATAAAATTATTTTTGCGGCCATACCTAATAACATTGATTTAATTAATTGGCCACTATATCGATCTCTACGAGTTCATTTTTTTGAATTTCGAATCTTCATCGTTGAAGATCCTAAATACATTGTAATCCCGGACTAGTTTTTGTCTTTTGTCGAGAATTAAGCAACCATGCTTAGAAAAAGAAGGCGATAGGGTATAAAATGTGAATATATTTCTCCTAGTATGAAAACGTTCATTATTCGTATTCAAAGTCGCTGTCGTTAGAAAACAATAAAAACAGATATACCATTAATTTTGAGTCGTGATCATTCAATTTAGAGGCCATTAACTCTAGTTAAGTGTTTATTTATTTAATTTTATGGTTAACAATAATGAAGGTAATTATTGTTACATTTAAAATATGTTCGGAAATATTGGAATATGCATTCAGTTTGAACATTTTCAATTCAGGCGACCGTTGAATCCAAAACTAGGGAACATGGATTTTTATGTCTTGTATAAATGGCAGGTGGAATTGACAATCTGTCGCGCTGCGTTTGTGGAATTATATAGCGACCGTGACATTGACAATAAGCTACCATTTTTTATGAGCGAGTGAGGGTAGTGTCTCAAGATTTATCGATTTCATTTCTTATTTCTGTTTATTCTTATGGTTGAAAGGTAATTTAATTTTGTTATCAACATGATTCAGAATAAACAGACAATATGATCAGTATTCCAGAACATAAGAAAGAGGTCAGTGGGTAGGTAATATACTTTATGATTATACTAGTCGTATATTACATATTTTATTTTGTTATGTAATTATAAAAATGGAGTTCAACCAATACATATAACGAATCTACAAATGAGAGATTAAGGGGTACGCTTCGTTGCGCACAAACCCTATTGAAATGAACATACTGGTTCACCATTTACATTAATATCGCAGATTAATGAGGGAATCTAACGAAATAGGAAGGATATTAGTACTTTTATTTAGCAATTTCAGAATTTGCATTGCACAAAAAATAAAAGGATTAACGTGAAGAGAATAAACGCATAAATGACAATATGTGCATTCATTTTGTCACACGCGCTCAATTCTTTAAATTGTTCTTTCATTAAGTGTTGATGAAATGTTAATACATATTGTAAAAGTGATATTTCGTTCTTTTCACTGATAGAGGTCAAGAGCAGTCACGTATTTTTCGTGAGTAAAATACAATTTCAACACAATTTTCGTTGCTCTACATTAGTTCCTTGCCGGCAATTAAATTTTGATTTCTGTATTTGCGGCCATATGTCATTATTCCCTTGACAGTCGGTAGTACTGACATGTAAATTCCTGGCTAGTGAATATGCGATCTCAATGAGACAAGATTTGTCGGAACGTTTAATTTTGCGGTCCGTCAGCCAAATATCTCTTTTGTGCCGCTCGTGTGTCATAACTACGAGATTTGGACAGCCATCCAACTTCAATTTAAACCTGAGAATTTGAGAATCAGTTAGGACCGTACTCTTTCGGGAAATGTTTTCGGTTTTATCCGTTTGAGTGTGCGCTTCTACCGATGAACCGCAGCCTGATGACACCAACAGGCATCCAGATTTACGCAGCCAAATTTACCGCTATTACCCGACCGTATGTAGAACGATTTTCCTAAGAATGAGTCAAAGTGACAGTTCGCGAAAACAAGTGAACATCACATGAATTTCAGAGAAGTATCCCTCCGCCGCGACAGCTGTTCAGTTACGCCCCTTCGTAAAGTGCTAATGGCTCCTGTGAAAACATGCAAAAGTCTAAGAGTTTCGCTGAGGTATATGCACGTACGCGAGTCCGGGAAATATTTAAATTTAATAACGTATGTGGAAAATCTCTTAACATGCTCTCACAATCAGTAAAAGAAAACTGCCATGAATGTAAATAGAAAGAAAAATGATTTTAAGCCGGAAACAAGTGCACCGGTACGCATCTTGCATTCAAGTCTCGGTTTTAAAATAAACATAATATTTATCACACAAAAGTAAATTCAATGTAATATATAAAGAAAAAAATAATTTTTACAGAAGAGCACATTACACTGCACTTCCTAATATCAATTATTTCTCGCAGCGCACTATATTTTTGTCGGAAGAAGACACCACAAAAGGAAGTGTCGAAGCCATTTACAAGTTAGCCAACTGCAAACCAACGAATGCGGGGAGTCTTAATGGGTTCAAGGGCACAACGACCACAGAACCTTCAGTTATGTTGCCAGTACTAGCTGTGACTTTGGCTCAACCTTAAGAAAATCGTTCTATAACATGAAAATATCTGACTACAACTCATCGGGTTAAGTGTCACTGACGATACACATTTCGTGCTTAACGGAACGCCTTTTTCCTGCATATGGTTAACGAAACTGGCTGGTACAGGTTAACGCGTCCATGGTACACTCAGTCATGTTCTCGAATCATGAAGTAAATCAGGAACCGGTGATCTGGGGCACTCAGAGGAAACAAAGAGCTTGAGGAGGTAGAACCTCGAGGGGCCCCAACAAAAGTTACACCACCCCAACACATAAACAAAATTAATCTCTCTAAGCAACAGAAATAACTTCGCTTCAAATAACTAACACTTCATTTGAATTAGAACTAAATTCTTATTTTACTTATTTTAAATAGAAAAAAATCCAGGTCCGAATTAAATAGGAACCTGGGGCCAGTTGCCACAGCCACGCCCCCTTTTGAGATCCCTGCCGGTGGGTTTCGTCCGTGACTCTTCTACCCAATGAGTTGTGGCCAGGAACTTTCGTTTTATCCGGTCGGGTAAAACTCATTTTTCCTAAACGTGTACGGGTCCTTTTATAAACCAGCAAGCCAACTGTTTTTACCCGGTCGGGTAAAATTCATTTATCTCGTACGTGTACGGACACTTTTAGAAAACTGCAGGCTAACCGTTCCCCACATGAAGGACGACCCAGCATTTGATTGGCGTCCGTCAGACAAACAACTCACATTTTTCAGATTTTATCTTCCACCGCTATCAGGAGGATTTTTTTCAAGAGCAATTATATCCGCAGTATATGTTGTTGGCGTCCTCGGAGGGACATAGAAGAATCCCCTCAAAAGCCTCTCCCTTGCCAGGTCCTGTCTCCCTGGGTGACGCGGAGTGGGGGAAGTCGCTTCCTTGAAAACCTTCCCCTTATTCACGGAACCTGCCGGGAGATTTCGCATTAATTTATAATGCGTTTTTGTCTGCTGCCCCTGCCTAGTCGTGCGTACACGCTCTCTCGTGGAGAAATCTCGGGGAGGTTTCCCGCCGTTTTTATTGTGATAATCGGTTTTATGAGACGTAAAGTTGGAATTTTTCTGCTCGATGAAGCACGCTAGTTTTTCGCAAGAAATATTTGTACTTTGTCGATTAATACCTTTCTGCAACGTGGTCTTCCAAAGTACCGACATTTATTGCTTTCTCGATGGAATTTATGTAAATTTTGCCGCTCTTTTTCGTGGGGTAGAACATCCATTACTTCGATGATGCCTGGATCCTTTTGGATGAGGGTGTATTTTGTAACAATAATTTCTTTCACTAGCAATCAAATATTATGAAAAGTCAACTAATCATCGAACTGTATTTGATGCTTTTATGGTACCTGTGTTTTCTTGACAAAAAAGTTTATTTTCCTTTTTAAGTGTATTTCGAAGTCGGTTTCCAAATTTAAAAATTCTCCGTAAGGTGAATTATTTTAGATTATCTTATAAAATATTATTTAGAAAATGGATCATCATAAAAGTTAGTTGGCAATGCAGAGGTGCTTAAAAATATTACAAATGTATATTGTTTTTCTTAAACAATACTATCGGAGAGAATGATCTTAAAAATATTGGGTAAACATTTTTTAAAAAATGGCATAAACTTTGAATAAAGATCAAAATAACAATACAAAACAACGTCCGTAAAAAAGTGTGTCAATTCGAGTAATATCCGGTCTGAGATATATTTTAATAAATTCATGACATGGGAGAAAATTTTACAAAATTCGCAAATATTTGTGGAATGAATCTTAAATAACTGAAAAACCGAACCAGAGAAGAGATATGTCTAAAGATTTACACAAGTATTGTAGTCTTCGCTATCGTACAGGGTCAATGACTATCGACACGAAAAAGGACAACAATAAAATCCAAGAGGCGGAAATTACATTATTGCGGTGTTACATTATTGCGATGCATTAGAATGTTCTCAACCTGACTAGAAACAACATTCTGGTTCTAGAAAATGTTTTTAAAACTTTAATTGGAATACAAATTATGGTATATTAATGGATGATCATTAAAGTGGAATATTTTTATAAGTATTATAATTCTCGGTTCCCACTGATCATGTTAAAATACCTCCGAATCACTGAAATAATATTACATTTACATCTATTATCATTGATAAATGAAATACGAGTATTTATATTGGAGGTTTATAACAACATTATTTCTAAAGGAATTAAGTAAGATGTGAATGATAGTTTCCTTTTCTATTTAGAAGTACAGTGATGTAAACTGCATTGGCTAACACGGAATTCAGAGAGAAAAACTCCACTTGCATCTACAATATAATTTTTTTGCGAATTAAAGAAAACATATCAATTACACTTGTGAATGCAAGAGTCTAATGTCAACTGAAACCACCTGTTTGGTATTAGCCTGAATAACATTTAAAAACATAACTGGAATATGAATCTGCGCAAAAATTCAAACTGTTTCAAATATTCGGTGTGGAATAACAGACATGCGGCAGGCATTCGTACAAGTATTTTAAAACTTTTAACCTCTTCAAAAGTAGGTAAAATTGAAAAAAAATTTCCCATAAACAGTTGTTAATAAAATAAAGCACAGAAACGTAGTTCAACGTAACTCGCAGTGAAGTAAGATACTTTTCTAGCCGTATGTAATGTATGTAATTGGCATTTTAAAGTCGGATTAATGGAACTTTTGCCAGATAGCGGTGTTCCCAGGCACGAGCCTTGTTTTGTTATTTATTTATGTTATTTATTTATTTATTTTTATTTATTTATTTAAATAAAAAAATAAGTAACAAAATGTTTTTATTTGTTATCCACGCCTGGGGAAAGGATGACTTGTGGCGAGCATGGCGTATTCCCAACAATCTACATAAGTTGTTTGGTCTGCCCGGGCTTCTTGCGTTATAGAGCTTAAGAAGCTGAGACGATTGTATCACATTAGAAAACTACAGCTGTAGCTTTACTCCCACTGAGAAAGGAATCCGGGATCGAACCCCGGAAATCCAAAACGCCGTCTGTCCACCGTCCGCGGGCATGCTTTTCTGGATCAAAGTTCAAATAAGAAGTTTCGAAAACTTTCCTCACAGACCTGTATAAAAAGAACGTTCACAATATCCAAAGACTTTATCTTTGCCACAAGGATGAACGGCAATTAGTGGAAAAATTCGGCTCACAACCGAGAGATTTGGGACAATCCGAAATCAGCGGGATTCCCCTCGGTTCGTGCTCATAACCTCGGGCCGCGGCGCGTGACCTGACTTCGCGTTAAGGGCGCCGTCTGCGGTAACGCGCACCGGGTGACTTGGCGGGGGCGGAGGTGGGGGCGGAGGCGCGGGCCGAGGTGGGCGGAGGCGTGTGCGGAGGTGTGGGCGTGTGCGGAGGCGTGATCGTGTGCGGAGGCGTGGGCGTGTGCGGAGGCGTGGGCGTGTGCGGAGGCGTGGGCGTGTGGGGAGGCGTGGGCGGTGCGGAGGCGTGGGCGTGTGCGGAGGCGTGGGCGTGTGCGGAGGCGTGGGCGTGTGCGGGGGCGTGGGCGTGTGCGGAGGCGTGGGCGTGTGCGGAGGCGTGGGCGTGTGCGGAGGCGTGGGCGTGTGCGGAGGCGTGGGCGTGTGCGGAGGCGTGGGCGTGTGCGGAGGCGTGGGCGTGTGCGGAGGCGTGGGCGTGTGCGGAGGCGTGGGCGCAGACGCAGGCGGAGGCGTGAGGGAGGGGGATGGGGACGGGGAATGTAGAGGGGGCGGAGGTGGAGGCGTGGGCGGAGGCGATGTGGAGGAGGGTGCGGAGGCCGGAGTGGGGACGGGGTGAAGCGGGGGCGTATATAGGGGCGGGAACAGGGGAGGAGGAGGGGGACCTGCTACCGGAGTCGTGAAGTGCGGGCCTCCTGAGGCGGCGCAGTTGTACGGAGGCTATCTGTTTTAATTATTTGTAGGGGAAATATTTGGATGACCTTAAACATATAGGCAGAAATGATGAATAAAATGCTCTTAAAGTGTCCTAAAAGCGAAGAAAAATTATGTAAAAATGTGATCTGAAATTGTTCAGATGAACAACTTAAACTTTTGGAGTTCTTACTGATGTAATCACGGTAGAGGCTTCTTTCGTTCGAGTGAACTTATTATGCAAACTTTGGTTTAGAGAGTTTTTAATAGAAAATCACTCTCTTTAGTTATCATGAAATTGGTCAAACCGACAATGAAGGTAATAGGCGTCTCAGGAATCTTAGATTATATACTCACAGCGACTAACATTACTATTTCTGAGCGAAGAAATTGAATAGCATTCTAATGAATTCTGTGGAGAACATTTGTTGCAACTCGTAATCATTTTAAGTACCATAAAAATGCTATGAAAGTCGATCAAAACAGCAAAAATGAAATTTGTGAATTTGAAATTTTGGGAAAAGGTAAAAAATTACTTATTTAAGATAAATGCAATAATGTAATATAAAAGTGCATCATTTCTATTTGTCATAACATCAACTCATTCGCAACAATTCATGTTGGTATAACAAAAACAGTAACTGGTGAAAAATATAAATAGAATGAAACAGTTTCAATTTGACAAACAAATTCAAATATTTGTTATTTCAAATACGTATTTTTCCGTTTACTTTCAAATTGCGCGTAGAGACTGAATTCTCTAGTCAATTCATTACTGTTTACATCATAAGTGATGATTTATTTTCTTTCAGGTTGGGAATTTGATGTTAAATGGATGATACAATAAGTTGTCGTTTGTATTCCTTAATGATTTGATTTCTCTAAATTGTGCAATGTGCAATGTAGGATAAAACGGTGTGTCATGGTGGAGATTTGCTTCCTCCGAAGTTCACCCGTGGGCAGTTGTTGCATAATGTATAAGTTACAAACGGTGTGGCAACAATGAATACATCTGCTCTTTGAATGTGATATAGGGTTTTATGCAACCGCACCAGGTATTAAATTTTTTAAATTAAACCTGTTTTTATTAAACAATATAAGCAGTAATCACATTTGTAAGTATTATTACACTTGTTATTTTTACGCAACGCATTTCCCATTAGTTCCAACACAACCCACTCACTTCTGTGCGGCTCTGGTCGGAACACGAAGTTCTTGCCCTTCCTCCGTGTGGACGCACCGTAGAGAGCGCCAGGGAGCGGGGGGGGGGCGGGCGCAGGCAGCGTGACAGAGAACACGCGTAGGACGTGGCGGCGCGCCGGGGCGAGTGGGTGCTTTTCGCTCGTTTGTTCCGAACACGGAGCAACCTCCGCGGGGGCGTCGCGGGGGGACTACGGGGGAACTAGATTGAGGGCACTAGAGTGGGGGGTGTAGACTGTGCGGGGCTAGGCTGGGCAGGACCAGACTCGTGAGGGGACTCAAGGTGGCAGCTGGACGGGCCGAGACTGGACGGAGACTGGGGGAGATGGCGGGCGCTGGCAGGCCAGACGGAGGCCGAGACTGGACGAGGCCGAGACTGGACGAGGCCGAGCTGGACGGGCCGAGACTGGACGGGGCCGAGACTGGACGGGCCGAGACTGGACGGGGCCGAGACTGGACGGGGCCGAGACTGGACGGGCCGAGACTGACTGGGCCGAGACTGGACGGGCCGAGACTGGACGGGACCGAGACTGGACGGGGCCGAGACTGGACGGGGCCGAGACTGGACGGGCCGAGACTGGACGAGGCCGAGACTGGACGGGCCGAGACTGGACGGGCCGAGACTGGACGGGGCCGAGACTGGACGGGGCCGAGACTGGACGGGGCCGAGACTGGACGGGGCCGAGACTGGACGGGGCCGAGACTGACGGGGCCGAGACTGGACGGGGCCGAGACTGACGGGGCCGAGACGGGACGGGGCCGAGACTGGACGGGCCGAGACTGGACGGGGCCGAGACTGGACGGGGCCGAGACTGGACGGGGCCGAGACTGGACGGGGCCGAGACTGGACGGGGCCGAGACTGGACGGGGCCGAGACTGGACGGGGCCGAGACTGGACGGGGCCGAGACTGAAGGAGGCGAGGGGCACAATCAAGGAAGAAAGCCTACCTTGAAGTAAGCTACTATTCCACAACTAGTATGCGACATAGTAAACTGTGTTTATATTTGACTACACTCTAATTAAAAGGATGAAGTATGCATTTAAGGTCGTATTTTACATAAGGATATTTGTATGGATTCATTGTTTTCTGTAAGGATCTCTATTTAACTCTTTGAATCGATATTCAACCTATGTCATTGTTATTATGTCACATTAGTACCTTGCGATCCAATTGAATCATTTTGTTAAAGGAAAAGCGTAAGATTGTTTTTAAAGAATATTAACTTTGTTGGTAAATTTATGCTACATAGCCATTGTTACAAAATAATTACATTTTACCTCTTCTTTATGAGAATAAATGTATAATATTAGAGTTCTTTCTAAAATGTAATGATCTTATAAAATCTTAGAAAGAAAATAATTAATGTTGTCAAGTTGAATACATGATGTCACTGTACAATAATGAAATGTGTTGAAAGACGAATAGATGATATTTTTACATGCTGTCTGGACTGCGATAAGGAACCAAAAACCTTAAGCAGTATTCGGATCCGCAATCAGGCGATTCCGCTACTTAGATCAGATTTGAACTGCAACCAACAAAAGAGATATGCAGTAAACCAATCCTTTAAAATCGTATTTAATGTATGCAGTTGAGTGCTTGGACCTTGGGAAAGGTGACCGATGTGAGCAAGGGATGAAGTGCGTGATGGTTTCCATACGAATTTTCCACGGAAAGTTCCCCTTAAATAAACAACGTGGGGTCAGACGGGCGACGTCACGAATTACTGTTTGACAGGGAATTTCCTGTGCAGGTAAATTCTATTGACTGTGGAGTATTTTTCCTTTTAACGGCCGCTTCACGTAACTCTCCATTGACACGCGATGAGAAGGGAAGCTTGCATGCGAGTAATGAGCTTGCTTCGTCCTACGAAATAGCTGCCTTGAACTTTATATTATTCGAACTTGCCCGCATCACTGGAGCTGTCATCGAAAAATTTAGACCGGTGATTATCTTTCCGACACCTTTTACGTTACTCAGGCTTTTGATGGTTTAACACTTAACCACAGAGTAGGGAAAAGTGTACAAAACTCAAGTGGATCAGTAATCTTTCGGTATGTGCTGTTATTGACCTCGTTAAAGTGAAAGAGATTCCGAACCCCTTTTTTGAAATACTATCTTTTGGGGAGAAAGTATTTTTGATAAGGATACGTGTGAGCTGCGTGCTCAGCGTTAAGTGTTTGATGTTTGTGTACTAATTTCAAATATCTATTTTCAAGAGAAATTGAAAGTAATTATTTTTCATTGTGGAACCTTTTATTAAAAGAAATGCAGTCCGGAAGAGCATTACAGTAGTCCAAAAATACAAGTAATGTTTATTTAAAATGATAAAGTATACCATTAACAAATTGATACCGCTTCTGTTTTTACTCTTTGTCGTTTTTTAAGAAATTAGTCAATTACAGTTCTTTAAACAAACTTTTTGTGGCCGTGGGTTTAAAATTTCATGGATTAAAAATTAAGATTCTTGCTTAATGGAAAAGTATTTTAATAGTTTCAATTATGGAATAGATGTAATGTAACGATAAGATGTAATGATGTGTATGTCTTAAGGAAATCGTGAACACAAGTAAGGAAAGTGCTGTATTCGTTTATAGCATTTCCATTCAGTGCCCGGTGACTTCGATTGATTTATGTAACCGAGGAAGGTGTGTTCGTTCCAAACAAGAGAAGCAAAACGAATAAATCAATTAAATATGATTTTAAGAATAATGATGAGCGTGAGACGTTGAACTAATCGAAACGAGGAAAACGGAATAACCTTGAACACAATACGCGGCGCATTATTTTGCATACCATTAATTCCTTAGAATTTTCCTGATTTCCAGATATTTTCTCGAATCTGTGACTTGACGTGACTTGAATGGATACACATGTTAGAAAAAAACACATGTTCTAAATTTAGCAGGAGACACAGCTTCAGCATCAATTTATTATAAGTAGGAAGGGTCACCAGCAGTTGATAACAGTGCCTTCGAACTCTATTGGAATAGAGACATAAAGACTGATGTCAATATACCAGCCAATAGATCTGACATTACTTTGCTGGACAAAAAGAAAGAAAAAGTATATCTGATTGACATAGTCATTCCCCTCTCCCGTAATATCGTCTATAGTAGTAGCAACAAAATCATCAAATAGTAGAATCTGGCAAATGAAGTAAAGCAAATGTGGAAAGTCAAAAACGTTTATGTTAGACCCATCATCATTTAGGCCAAAGGGCTAATTTCTAAAGGCGTGAAGAAACACAAAAATCTTTGTATTAGAAAGCTATTTACAAAAAAATTCAGAATTCCGTGATACTGGACTCTTGCCATATTGCGAGAAAGTCCTTGGGAGACGAGCTTAATTGAAATAGTTTATCTGATGAAATATCGGTAAATTTAATTTAACTTGTGTTATTTGTAAATTTAATTTAATTTGTGTCCTTATAAAACAAAACAATGTATCAACATTTGTATTAACAATTAACAATGTATTAACATGTCTTGAATCTTAATTGCAATATAATTTGTAATGTCCAATACTTTTGAGAAATAATAATAGTAATAATAATAATAATAATAATAATAATAATAATAATAATAATATCCTCTGAATGTATACACCAAGCAAAGATAACGGTTTAGCACAGTATATAAGACAGCCTGAGCACAAAATCCCGTAAGTGCTCTGTATGTCGATAAGCCCGATTGCCCCTAGACTTACATCACACAGATTTAAGACAAAAAAGGCTGAAGATTATTATTCATGGAAAAGATCTTGAGCACACGCAAACCTCAACAAGTACTCAGTGACACGATGCATTTTATGCTCTTTAAATAATCGAAATATGAATCTAAAATATCCACTTTTAGAACAATGATTTAGCAAGTGCAGAATATTCGGGGGCATCCTCTTTTAAAAAAGCCACACTGTAATAATAACAATAATAATAATAATAATAATTATTATTATTATTATTATTATTATTATTATTATTATTATAATGATTATAATAAATGTGGCAATTATAGATTCACAAATATGAAACTGAACCTTCGACAAATGCCTGAGATTGAATGTTCCACCAATCTACATTCCCCACACAAATCCCTCACGTGTTGACCGATTCTCGTCTGGTGGGTGACGGACCTGCCTGACAGTTCCAAGAAGCAACCCTTCCCTCCCCCCCTCCCCCGCCCGCACAGACGTCGCGCCGGCTGTCGCGGGGCGCCACTCAGCACCCGTCGAGGGTGAGGAAAGAGGTGCAAGAGGAGCTCGCTCGCTTGGGCGGGCGGGCGGGCGCGCGCGCAGGTATTCAGCCGGGGCCTCCGCCTCCCTGGGGCGAGATGGATGGGGCGATTAATCTCCCGGGCCCCTCCCCTTCCCCCTTCACCCCCTCCCGGCCCCCAGGCGCCGCCATCCCTCGTTGTCTCCTTCGCTGACGCCGCCAGCCCCCCCACTACCCCCTTTCCCCGCGCCCCGTGTACTGTTCCCCAGGCTCCGTGTAATTGTCCTGTATCGCGCGCTAACAAGATCGCTGTTTATTCCTGCAATTTAGTGGTATTTCCTTGGGGAACAAGATAAGCGGTTTATTATGATACAGTGCGCATTCGAGTCGTATCGTCTTGCGTTTTACTACGGTGTTTACTTCGCAGGTGTTGCTATATTGCGCTCTTGCAACGGGCTTCATTGTAAAAGGGAAGATCTGATAGGAAGAAATGGTTTTTCTTCGTTTTCACGAAATGAAGCCAGTTTAAAGGATATATAATAAACCGATATCGTGCAGGTAATAGCAACTGGATGACAAAAACATTTTTTAATTGTTTTGTTAAGTTTTTAAGTATACAGTCATTCTAGACTGCATTATTATGAATGGATTGAAAAAAAATATTTACGGCATTTGGCATGAATGAAAACTACCAGTGAAAGTATTCAAACACAACCTTTTCATTAACGTTAGAGAAAACTCATGTGCTTCAAAGTTCTTTAACACCACAAATATGTATATGTTATTCTCGTATGCAATATAATTCTTAAATCTTACCTGTGACCTTCAACCCGTGGAATACTGCTTATTGATTGTATTTCAAAGGTCAAGTTTAAATACAGTGTTTCTTCTTTCGAAGGCAATAAAAATCGTGAACTGATACTCGCAATACTAGAAATAACATTTCAGAAAACAAGTGAAGTCACATGCTACTTGTAAGTATTATGTTTGTACTCGTTAGCGATTACGAAGTTATTTAATTTCTGAGAAACTGTCGAAAAATAAGTGGCAGGAAGCAGTTGCGTGATGGAGGAAAGGGTAGTATTAAGAGAGATAAGTTTTAGATTTTTACACTACATTCGCAAAGAATACTAAAATATTATAATTTTTGAGAGGTCATTATGAGTTTAAATAAGAAGCTTTTCCACATTTAACAAATTGTAAGGAATTTTAAAAATATAGGATTTGTTTATTATCATCAGGGTTTGTTAATATATACTAGGCTATCGCACGAAGTAGATTATTTCACGAAATTCTTGTCTATGTATTAAAAGAGTATAGATAGCTTAGTTGCAAATGTTACCACACATTATCGGGATTCAGAGATTGTTGTGTTTTGAAGGCACGTGATCTTTACATGTAACTTTATTGTATTCAAACTTGTATCGGGGTGTCTCCTGGTTAAGTTCGTTGGTGTAAGGAAATCTCTCTAACCGAAACACAATAGCGAAGTGAAAGAGGAAAATATTACAGTAATCCCTCTTATCACGTTCTCGCTTAAAATGAATTTCGCCGTAATATTGATAAAATTTCGGTCCAGACAAAATAACATATTAATGCGGATATTTATAATAAACGAATGCCACAAATTTTTACAACACGGACACCGATTATTTAACCCTCTTTGAAGTTGTGTCCAGGAGAGTTTACTGCTTATGCTAATGTAGCTTTTACCATTTGGAAGAAATTATTTTTACCGCTGACTTTGGAGTACACTCTTCTAAATTTGAACAATGATTTTTACCCGACAGTGCTGATCGTGAAGGTTTGAGTTTTACACAGTATACTTTCAATTTTTTTCTCCCTCCTAAATTTCAAAACGTTTACTAAATTAATTTTAACAAAAAATGTGTATTTAGCGGAGAAGTAATACTGTAAGTTGTAAGCCAATACGACTCACTCTAACGAGTTCGAAAACCAATCCATTTAAGGGCAGTAACCTTTGAAGGGGTCAATGGCTTTTTTATGATTTAAAACGGAAGAGAGCTGCTTTCTTCGATTGGCGTATCTGGATAAATGACATCACAATAAAACCAATATCGCCAAGGCGAGTTGCCATTTTGTCATTTTCTACTCAAAAATTCTATTTATTCCACAACCTAAACGGTTCGGTAGATGAACGGTTTTTATGTATTTGTTAGATAAATCTTAATCCCTTACGTGATTTACTGCATTTTAGCCGATTCATGAAATTCATCATGATAATCGTAAACAGATTCAAGGATACGTAAGTAAATATTGGATTGGATTGATTATGTTTTTGTAAGTGCAATTTCATGTAACTCTGAGGCAGAAATGGAATGGAATGAAATGTATGTTCATAATTTTTGTATATTCAGGAACTTAGATTAACAATTTTATACCGAATAGTACCTTCCATCCTTATACAACGCTATTGCAGCACGTCATTGCTCATCATTTCGACGTATTTCATAATACCACACTAAACTACCCACTATAATTTAAATTTCTTAAGTTTTTCTCCCTCCATTACCACTAAAAATGTTTTTCTAACACGTAGCACTTAAATGGTATGTTACATTACATAGCCCTTAAGTTGACGATCTGGTGTACTTGATAATGTTTTGTATTGGAAAAGGGAACAATCTGTCTTCGGCGGGTCTACGCGCAATACTTCAGCCTTAGTTCTTGCAAGACTTAGGTTAAACGGGGAATGCGAGTCACTAGCCTAGGTAAAATGGAGAGAGAGAAGGGAGGAAGTGATTCCCCTGGTATTTCACGGCCTACAGGCGGGCACTGAACCCAGCCTGTACGTTAGGCTTGACGAAAAGGTAATGCAGCGACAATCTGGCACTTGTCTCTTGATGGCGAAGAAAATAGGGGCCGCCTGCAAGTAGGGAAATCCATAAATATGTTTATTTATGTTCTCAAAATTTACAAAGATCCTGGTTGCCACAACTAGCTCATGCAATTCCCGGGCTTCCACTTCTATACGAATTCACAAGGTCGCTCGACAGTTCCAAGTTCTCTTAATTTCTCCTAACTTTTCAAGGAACAAATATAATTTACCAGTAATAAATATAATAAAACCAGTAAGGTACGAGTATACCCTAAATTTGTTAATTACATTTCAATGTTTATTTTTCTAGGGCGTTTATACTTTTACAGAAAATACTATTACTCTAACTTCCATGACTATCCTTCTAATTGAGAATTAACCTAACATCGATTTTCAAACATTTTGGAAGAGATTGAGGATACATTTTAAACGTTTGAGCCAAAATAATTTGTTATATTTACTGGTAATAGTCTAGCAATGTTTATGTTTGTTTAAGTGTGAGCCTCTGCTTACAAATAAACTTTTCCTCCGTCTTCCTCGGTTTCTTGCAGCTCCCATATTCTTGTTTCTTCTTACCACCTGCAATAAATGCAGAATGTGTGCAAATGTAGGTTGAACCCACAATGTATTCCATCCCTTGTAAGGAGAACGTTCTGAAAAATCCGTCCCCGATACTGTAATCCGATTGGGCTATCGCGATTGTACGTGGGGGGGGCGGAGTTGAGTTTTAACAACTCTTGTAGTAAGAAGGTTTAATGCAGTGTAGTGCCTGGGGACTGACACAAGAGCAGCGAGCGTCGTAGGGTGAATTTGGGTGGGGACGCCCCCCAGCAGCAGGAGCGCAGGGGTGTTGGGGGTCAGCCGCCGCTTGGGGCGTGCGTGTCGTCGCTCGGAGATTAATGGTGCCATCTATCGGCTCGACGCCGCAACAGGCGCTTGCCGGGGCCACCTACGCTGCCTTCGACACCTGCAGGTGCGGAAAGGATCAAATCACGTTCTGTGCGTGATATTCACTGACGTCGAAACCAACAATGCTTGTATCCTACATAAAATAGATATATGTATTCTGGATAATCTTACGTTTTGCAAGAGCGCATAGTATGATTTATCACATAGTACCGCAATGAAAGTAGGCAAATTTACTTTATAAATCTTCCATCCTATAAAACTCAGTCTCGTGATATAAATTTCTCGTTACAAAAACTATTAGATACACATTTCTATTTCAAGAATAATTGGATAGATATTTGGTGATTTTGTCGGCAAACTGTGAAAATTCCAAACAATGTTTGATAAAACACGTTATTTACAAAATAAATATTACAGAAAGCAAATAAAATCATTGCGATATTTAGAATATCTCTAAATATCATATTCGATATAATTTTTATGTAGGCTTAGTTTATTTGTTCATTATTGAGTACTTGGATAAACTCGTTTAAAGCAAAAGCAGCTTCTGTGCTTCTTTTTGATAGGTCAGTGAAAGCTACTGTCATCGAGATAAATAGATGCAACATTACTAAGCATATTACTGGCATGAATACAACACCGACCCGCGGCCCGAAGTCGCGGTCCTCTTCAGTGCTGTGCTGCCCTGAAGAGGACCGTGCTATGACGGTCGCAACGTCGGCACCTCAGCCTTCGTCGCGGCGTCACCCGCACAGCCCCAATCATGACTCTGGTCGCGGAAGTCTACGATATAATTTAACATAAAGATCAATTCTTATTATAAAGCGGGTTTTGAACAACACTATAAAAGTGGAGTGCTGTGTTTCAACCAGTTTGATGAATTTCATAAAACACAGCACAAGATATCTCTAATATTAAAAATACTAATTTGCGATACAAATGCTATCATTTTTACCTCGTTACAAGTAATAAGAGAAAGTCTTTGTAGTGTTATAGCCCCAATAATTCATAATTCGTAAATACTGCGTTAAATATTTCACCAAAAGAGTTTAAAAACCGTATGTGACGCATGACTGAGACACAAAATGCGTTTATTACATTTTTTACTGAATCGCGAGTATTGATTTTTTGAAGAAGAGTAAATTAGAGATGAGTATTTCATGCGATTTTAAGAACGCGCAACAATCGGCAGAGATTATTCGCTCCTACGTTACGACTTTTGACGCTCGTATCCTGATAGCCGTTGCATTTCGTTTCCCTAAGGAACGTGAAATGACCGTATGGATTATTATTGCTCGAACATCTAATTCTGGCTGTCTGGCGGTACTTCCTTGCATACAAAAGAAGAACGAAAATTATTTAAAAAATATAAAACGCTCTTGGATTTGTTATCTAAATTAACGATCACATAATATATTTCAAACATAATTTGTATTGACACTCAAATTGCAACCAAGGAAACTATCAAGAGAAAGTCTCGTCGTGAAATATTTAACAAATACAAATAACATTCCGCAAAAGAAGAAAACTCTGCTTTTTCAATATTTGGAAAATTATTCTAAAACAATTTTTTTTGAGGAAATGTGTAACTTCTACAATACATTTTTCAATTTTTTGTAAAATCGACCTTCACAATTCAATAAAAGTGTTCCAGAAAACAATTTCGTTAATCAGATGCACACGAAGTTGTTTTTATACTGGTCGATAGTATAATTTCTATAACCCCTGTATTGATCGGCGGCTTGGAACGTCACAAAAAATATCGCACCCACTGCAGCGTCCCTAGTTTACGGAAAGCGCGAACACGGTGGTGATGTCTAACAAAGAAACCCAAGTCTTTCCGGAGAAGGCGCATTTCCTCGTGGGCTTAATGTGCCACCAAGCGGTGCGGCAAGCCTCGGGGTTATGACGCCGGACGTCGTCCAATGGGCCATAGAGGCCGTACAGGCCTCGCAGGGAAAGGGAGACGAAGGGATTTGTGAGAGAGGGAGAGGGGAGGAATAGAGGGAGACAAAGGAAAAAGAGGAGAAGGGGGCCAAAGGGGGGAGAGGAGGGGGAAGGGAGGGGGGACTAGCAAAGACGAGACGATGACGCATGCGTCATAGAGGTCTTGGAAATATATGCTTCCAAGGTAGAAAAAAGAAAAAGAGATTGCAATGATTGGTCTTAGAGACCGTGCACGATTCTATAACTGACAGTGAGTGAGTGTGTGAGAAAGAGAGAAAAAAAGAGAAAGGCATACAGAGAGAGAGAAAAAGACATACAGAGAGAAAGACATACAGAGAGAGAAAGACATACAGAGAGAGAAAGACATACAGAGAAAGACATACAGAGAGAGAAGAAGACATACAGAGAGAGAGGAGAAAGACATACAGAGAGAGAGGGAGAAAGACATACAGAGAGAGAGGGAGAAAGACATACAGAGAGAGAGGGAGAAAAAGAGAGAGAGAGAGAGAGAAAGACATACAGAGAGAGAGGAAAGACATACAGAGAGAGAGGAAAGACATACAGAGAGAGAGAAAGACATACAGAGAGAGAGAGAAAGACATACAGAGAAGAGAGAGAGAGAGAGAGAGAGAGAGAAAGACAAACAGAGAGAGGCAGATGGAAAGTAGGAAATATGAGACGCCGACGACTGCGTCATAGGGATCTAGAAAATGTATGCTTCCGAAGTGAGAAGAAACGGAGAAATAGAAATAGTGAAGAGGGGCAGTGCAATCCGTCGGGTCATAGAGGTGCATAGAGGAGGACGCCACCCGAAGGGCCGGGCCCGGTCCACGGAGGAGGAAGACGACGAGGAACGTCCGATGGCCCATAGAGGCCCACGCGTGGCGCGCGAGAGGGAGGGCGAGTGACGGGGGGGGGAGGCGATGTTTCCGCCGCGCGCTATCGCTTCGCGCAGGCCGCGCGGGCCCTCGGCGTTGTTCATCTTGTGACGTCATCGCCCGGCGCCGGGACCGCCCCGCCCCGGCCGGCGCTCGGCGGCGGTGACATGATGGGAAGGGAGCCGGCGACTCCCCTCGCCTGATGAGGTTTTCCGGCCGTATGTGCCCGCGGGTGCTGTATGCCCAGGCACGTTTCCGCCTCGTAAAAAGTCTGATCGTGCTTTTTTTGTTGTTGTTTCTTTTTCTTTCTGTGCGAATCACTTGTTCTGGTCAGGTGGTTAGTGGTTTTCTGCTTGAGGGAGGAATTACCGCTGCTAGCTGTTACACGGATCTCAGCACCATCACATATGTAACGGTATTCTTATCTGTAAATATTGTCAAGTAACTAGTGGAGAAACTAAAATTAAGTATAAATGTTTAAACAAGTGTTTTAAATTCATTGAATAAGTGAATATCTGTCAATGCCTTATGAAACGTGCTGCTATTCTTTTAATCTGTAATCTTTAACGATAGGAAACATTTAAAGTAACTTTATCTTTTTCTGAATCTATATGAATACTATCATACTTATCATTACATTCTTATTTTCTTTACGCAATTACTAATCTGCGAACACATATGTTTGCACAGGCAGATTTTTCGATTTCATAGCTAAGTGCAGTTCGTAATCGATTTTCTTCCTTATATTTCCTGTTTAATTGTGCGTACTGTAACCTCTATATATGTAAAAAACAAAGAGTTTTCGTTTAGAAAGAAATTTTACCTTTCGTATGAACTACATCACTATTACGCAGTCAATAGTAACTTATTGTTCCACACTTTGTACTATAGCTTACTCACTTCACTAGTCTTCAGGAATAAGTACAGAACAACATAAAACACTATTTTTAGTTTTCAATTTCCTTTTAATTTAAATGGTGTACTTTTATATTGTAACTTTTTGTGTAATGTTTTCTCAGGGATTCAGCTACTTTGTATAACATACTTTAAAAACTGACCAAGAAGTTTTAATGATACATACAAAATGTCTGTTAGACAATCATTCACATATAGTAGTAAGAAAACGTTAAGAGTTTGCTTTTTTATGAGAAAAACGTGATAGTATTACGTAATAAAAGTGATGAATTCCCTTGCAACGGCCTTCCAA